>ML802448.1:388518-416136 GCA_009831015.1 Picea engelmannii
AAGGCAATCAAGGAATTGTTGGTGATGGGACACATCAGACCGAGCAACAGTCCATTTGCTTCTTCAGTTGTCTTAGTTCTGAAGAAGGATGGCACCATGAGGATGTGCATTGATTATCAAGCCTTGAACAAGAAAACCATCAAGAACCAGTACCCTATTCCACGCATTGACAAGTTGATGGATGAACTGCATGGGGCAATTTTCTTCTCAAAAATTGATCTACGCTATGGATATCATAAAATCAGCATCTGAGCGAAGGACATAGAGAAGATGGCATTTCGATGTCATTTTGGACACCTCGAGTTCCTGGTTATGCCATTTGGGCTAACCAATGCACCCGCTACATTCCAGTCTTGCATGAACCATATATTTAGGGATCAGTTAAGGAAATCAGCCTTGGTTTTCTTCGACTACATCTTGATATATAGCCGGTCATGGCAAGAGCATGTGAGGCACCTAGATGAGGTATTGAGCATCATGGAGGCACAGTCATTATATGCCAAAGAGTCCAAGTGTGAGTTCGTTATGACAGAGATGCTTTACTTAGGCCACATCATTAGTGCACCAAGAGAAGATCAGGGCCATTTTGGATTGGTCGACGCCCAAGAACGTGACAGAATTGAGGAGCTTATTCGGGTTGTGAAACTATTAGAGGCGGTTTGTCCTGGGTTTTGCTCAGCTTGGAGCACCGCTGACAGGTCATACAAAGCATGGGGCCTTCATATGGACCGAGAAATCACAGGAATTCTTTGATCACATGAAGGAAGTCACGGGCACTTGTCCATTATTGGCACTACCAGATTTCCCCTTGCCATTTGTACTAGAGTGTGACGCATCCGGCGAAGGGATCGGTGCAGTTTTTATGTAGGGAGGACACCCCATTGTATTCAAGAGCTGGAAGCTTAGTCAACCTGAGAGGTTTTACTCCATTTATGACAAGGAAATGTTGGCAATCATGCATGCCTTGACCAAGTTCAGACAATATTTGGTGGGCATCAAATTCGTGGTCAAGACCGATCACAACAGTTTGAAGTATTTCCTTGAGAAGAAGGACCTCAGTGAGCACCAACAGAAATGGGTGACGAAGGTACAGGCATTCGACTTTGACATAGAGTATGTGAAGGGGAAGAATAACATTATGGCCAATGCACTATCAAGGAGACCTGCAGCATGTTCTTTGATGGATATTTCAGCAGATTGGAAATCCCACTTGTTAGTGGAATATTCCAAGAACATTTCGCTTGTGAGGTGATGGATGGGAAGATACAGGATGACCGGTTAAGTTTCATTGGCGATGTCATATTTTACAAGGATAGAGTCTACTTGGTGCCAGATTCAGGGCTTAAGAAGAAGATCCTCACCGCAGTTCATGATTCACCTTTAGCGGGCCATCAGAGGTTTTTCAAAACCTACAGACAGATTAGAGAGAGGTTCTCATGGAAGGGCCTCAAACAAGAAGTTATGAGACACGTCAGTGAGTGTGTGACTTGCCAGTAGAACAAGTCAAAGCATGCTCTTCCAACAGGGCTACTTCAGCCACTCCCCATTCCAGAGCAAAAATGGGAGAGTATATCTATGGACTTCATCACAAGTCTACCCAAGGTCCAGGGTAAGGATTATATCTATGTAGTGGTCGACAGATTGTCCAATTTTACTCACTTCTACGCCATATCGACAGAGTACAACACATTTCAGGTAGCTGATATTTTCTTCGGGGAGGTTTTTAGACTTCATGGGTTGCCGAAGAACATCGTCAGTGACAGGGACAGTCGGTTCATAGGGACATTTTGGAGAGAGTTGTTTTGGTTTGTGGGGATAGAGTTGAAACCTAGCACCAGCTATCATCCTCAGACAAATGGGCAGACCTAGATTGTCAACAAGTGGGTTGAAGGGTATTTGAGGAACTATGTAGGAGGACAACAGAGAACGTGGGTAAAGTGGTTACATTTAGGAGAACATTTCTACAACACCACATTCCACATGTCCATTGGTATGACACCCTTCCGAGCATTGTATGGATATGATGCTCCCACTTTGGTAGACTTGGTCTTCCGGGAGAGAAGAGCTCCCAAGGCCAAGGATTGGATCATAGAGAGTCAAGAGATTCTCAAGTTGTTGAAAGAGAACCTGCAGACGGCGCAAAACCTATAGAATATAAGTGTGGACAGGCACAGGATAGAGCACAGCTTTGAGGTTGGAGATTTGGTTTTCTTGAGACTCCAACCCTACAAACAGTCATCTCTAAAGAAGAGTGGGGCCGAGAAGATCAAGACCAGATTTTATGGTCCTTACAGGATCATGCACAGAGTAGGTGAGGTTGCTTACGAGCTAGAGCTTCCAGAGGGGAGCAAGATTCATAACGTGTTCCACGTGTCTTGTCTCAAAAAGGCAGTGGGACAATTCATTAGCACATCAGAGGAGCTTCCCCCATTGGATGAGGAGGGACAGTTGGAGTTAGTTCCGGGAGTGAAAACTGAGGATTAGGGTCATCAGAGAGTGTTTGATCAGATGGAGAGGGTTTCCAGTAGAGGACGCTACTTGGGAGAGCGAGCAGGTGTTGTAGCACCCTGGATTGGTATTGCTTGAGGACAAGCAATTTCGGGAAGGGAGGAATGTAATGTCCCTTTCCAAATAGGAGCTCCAGAGAGGAGGCTTAATGGTCTAAACTGCCCCGTTAGACTATAGCTAGGGCCAAAGAGGGGTAAACAAGATTACTAGAGGTCACTCCAGTCATGGGTGTTATATTCGAAAAGTGACATTGAGCTAAATAGGGTTAAAAGCGTTTTTAAGTCATTATGAGCTAAAAATAGAAGTCAACAATGAATTAGGGTTTCACCAGTGATTTAGGGTTTTGGAAGTCAACAGTGTGTTATCTCCTCTAATAAATCAATTGAGATTTTGCATTTTAGGTGACAGGAAGTCTTTTAAAAAGGTACTTTTTAAATTTTTAAAGGTTCATTTCTCAAATCTTTACCCATGTAATAAATTTTAAATAAAAGTTTGTTTAGTTTTTGTTTGATCTAATTCAAATCTCAAGTTTCGGTGGCTTAGGCGAACATTTCGATTGTTCATTATCCACCGAAAGCCTTAGCTTTCAGAAGCTTAAATAAAGAAATACAGGGCCATTTTAGCCACCGAAATCATTGAAGCGGGGAAAGACCAAGCACTTCCTATCACACATTTCAACCGATGGGTTCGATGTTTCCATGATTGCACAAGCCACCGAAAAGACTGGAGAAAGAACCGTTCACGACCTGAAGCTGATCCCTCTGTGATATAAGCGAATCTTTCTAGATCGCTATATCATTAAGCCATGTGCTTATGCACTCTCCATTTATTTCATTTATTCACCATGACTGCTCCAAATACTCTACCGTTCTTCCACACCCCTTGTAATCAATGCCATGTTCAAAAGCTCACCCCAATTATCTCATTTTTATCATAGCCGAGCCGATTTTCGCTAATTCTACGCAATGTAACTTTCCTCTGAAATCTGCTCCTTTGATCACAGATGTGCAAAAATGTCATGGCAAATGAAGAAAGGAATGTCAACCCTGAGGAAGGAGCTCAACGATATTGGTTACCTGGAATCACACACGGAGGTATGTCAAATGTTCAAGGATGCAAGGTGTTACAATTTTTGCAAAAAATTACAAAGTTTTCATCAGCATGTGGAAGAGGCCTTTGCCCTCAATTTCGATAGAAAGAAAGCAATCATCGGCCAGGATGAATTCGAGATATATGAAGCCCTCATAGCCGAAGTGACAGAGATTCCCACGACTGGAGAGAAATGGTTTAAAATGTCTTTTATTAAAAATGTTGAATTCAGGACCTATTTAAAACCAGAACACAGGGGTTTGATATGGAAGAAAGATATTCTTGTATCTTTCCTTGAAGAGAAATGGAAGCAGTTATTGAAAGCTATAATGGTTTATATAACCTGTGAAGGGCGATACAACAGGGTGATGATTTATCATTTTAAACTTATAAACTATTTGACTGGTAGAAACCCAGTCAATCTGTCCTATTCCTCCACTAGAGATTATCCAAGATGGCTCATCAAGTCAAGGCCAAACCTAATCAAGTTGCAGGATGATTATCCCACCATAGTCTAATCAAACTTTTGGTTTGTGAGCTGTTACAAAGAAGAGGTAAAGAGTAGAATTACTTCTTATTCTGGAATGATTTCCAAACTGAGGTTCAGTAAGAGGGAAAAAAGAGTCCTCATTCCAAGAAGTCCTCCACTCCCAGAAGTAGAAAGAGGAGGAGGAGAACTATCTCTCCAACCCAGTCAATCAACCCTCTCCTTCCTCCAAGCTGGGAAAAACTAAGAAGAAATTAATTTTCAATAGTGAAGAAGAAGAGGCCAAAGAATCTCCAACGAACAAAAAAATTCTAAATCTTCCTTACACAGACTCAGAGAATGAAGAGTAGCAGATTGAAACAGTTACAAGGATTTAGTTACCACAGGGCATGAAAATTTTGTTTTTTGTGGATATATACACAACAACTTATGAGAACCTTCCATCACCTACACCCCGAGAAGAACAAGAACCACAAATTGCAGATGCCGCATCTAGCAAACGAGTGAAGCAGAATAAATCAAAAGAAATCAAAAGAAATCAAGAAGCTTAAGAAGAAGCTAGCCAAGCAAGAAGTGCTAGAAAGGGTAATAAAAAACAGGTATGAAACTCTATCAAAAAACTTTGCATAAAGCAACTCAGCTTTGGAAAGATTTGCTCATAAAAGCATAAAGGAGAAGAAAAAGAAGAACAATATTGTAAAGGACTACAACAGCTTATGGAGAGTAGCTCAGGGTTTGAAGAAAAAGTTCAGGGATTTGAAGAAAAAAGCTATGTCTTCAAAACACCAGGCTCATGCTTCTCTTGAGACCCTTGCAAAGGTGGTAGTTCAGTGCAATGAACCAGAGGCAACCAGTAACCCTACAAATTTTGAGCAAGATACAGAAGCCTAAAAACATTCGTCTTGAGGTGTTTTTGAGCTCAGACTCTGGTATCTTTGAAATTTTGATAATCTCAGGTTTCGGTGGCTTAGGCGAACATATCGATTGTAAATTAGCCACCGAAAGCAGAACTTTCGGTAGCTAATCGGCCCGAATTCTATCTACTCTAGCTACCGAAAGCACTGATAAGGCAGAAAGCTAATGTTTTTGCACAGGTCCAAGTTTTTCTTGTTCAAAAGCCTCGAAAATGGTTCCAATCGATGGAAGATAATTAATGACATCTTTATCAAGAGTTTGTTTTGGTTTTGGAGATGCTTTAAAAGACAGAAAAGGTAAACAACGGTCAACTATTTTCAAGGATATAAGAATGTTTGAGTCAACAGGTGTCAATTTCGACTCCTCCCATATCACATGAGATCCAGCAGCCTCGGAAGGCTCACTACACCTGCCAAGAATCTGAAGAGCATAAAGATCAGTCGAGAAGTTGAATTGATCTAGTCTACTTGGGCCAGTTACTGATTTTCTATTTTTGGCAAAATTCGATCCAGTAATCTAGGATCTGGAAACAGTTTGTAAAAGGATATAAATCCAAGAACATATGATGAACACAGGGTTCGATTTTGAGTTCTATAATCTATTGTTATTGTAAAGAGACACCTTCTTTAATATATTAAGCCTGCAAGCTTATTTCATTTGTTATTGTCAGACTCTCCTTCATCTTTGTCTATGCATATGAGTTGAAATCATTCTTTTGTCTATGTTTAATGGTCCCATGGTAACTGTCATCTTACTTTTGACTGTTAAGCAAGAATCATAAGCATCTTTGGCTATTTTTTTGACCCATCATATATATTTCCTATGTGTGTTCTGGTTAACTGATTAGTTTTCTTATCCATTTGATTTACAAAACTATCTTATAATAGCTCTTGAAGGCCTTGTATTGCATGAATATAGATAGATTGTCTTGAAGATACAACCCAGTGATTGAGATATTCATCTTGCTCCAAACCCACACCCATTATTGAGAAAATAGTTACCAAAAAGATTAAGTTACCAGGCATCTCTGATATACATCCTAGGAGAGTTTCCTGGAGTGCTAACAAATTGGCGTCATTGTCAGGGAAAGGGGATTGAAGCTCAGCTTCCTTAGGAGACGAAAAGATCCAACCTTGATGATAGACAAAGTTTGGACACATTTTTGGGTTGTAACCATCTATCTGGCGAGTCCATTGGAACGAAGTGGCTCCGAGAAGGGCTCATACCAGGGAAAACCAAGAAAGACCACTGGCAGCACCAGTTCCAGATCCTGAGAAGATCATCAGAAGTGGAAAATATTTGCAAAGACAAACTTCCAGATCTGCAAGAGCATCTAATCCAGGTATTTCAAGAAACACTTTTTCTGTTGTATCTAAAGAACCTCTTGTTGAATCCCCTTCTGCTGAAACTTCTAGTCCTCAAAAAATTGAGATTGTGTCAAAAAACTTGAAGGGTGATGAGCCTTCAATTTCCTCTGATGTTATAGATTCTATTTCTGAGCATGTTATCATATCCAATTTAAGAGAAGAAGTTGTGGAATCCCTCCAAGAAAAGGACTCTTCCTCTTCTTTAAATTCTTCACCAACTAAGCTTGTAGAGGGTGTTTTCCATACTCATACCAGTCTGCCCATTCTTGAAGATATTTTACAAGATCTTTCCTCTAAGGGTGAAGAAAACTTAGCCTTACTGCTTGGTCAGTTTTACAGAGCCTCTTATTTTCCACCTTATTCAGGAAATTTTGCCCAGGGTAGTCATCCTACCAGTGCTTCTCCTTCTTTCCTCAGTGAAGTAAGACAACCATTGTTTATAGTCTCACCTATCCCCTCTCAATCATCATCTTCAGAAGCTTCTTCCTATGCATCAACCCCCAAGATTACCATGGTTGTCCCTTTGAAAAAAATGGAACAAATCTTAGCAAATAGGTATGCCCCTCTTGTGTTGCCCAATCCCTTATCAGCCATGCCGATAGGAGATTATCAGAAATATATGCCGAAGTTTACCGGATCTGGGGATTATACTATTGAATAACATATAGAATCTTTCTATGCTTATGCTGAGAACATTAACATTCAGAGGAAGATGTTTGGACTAGAATTTTTGTGCAGAGCTTGGATGGCCAAGCGAGGAAGTGGTTCAAGGAACTGCCAACAAATTTAGTGGCAGGAATTGAGCAGTTAGACGAGATGTTTTTGAAACACTGGGGAGAAAGAAGAGATCTCTTGTATTACATCTCTAAATTTGGAAATCTAAGAAGAGAAAATGGGGAGTCGGTCTCAAACTTCACCAAAAGATTTAATAAGATATTCGACAATATTCCTACAGAGATCAAGCCGACTGATGCATCAGCAAAGATCACTTACTCTTCTGCCTTTGATCCAGAATTTTGCTTAATTCTTAGAGAAAGAAGATCAGCCACACTTGCTTTAATGCAAGATGTTGCTCTTGAGGTTGAATCTAACATTATGGCATCTCATAAACTTATAGGAAAATTTGAGAGAAAGAAGTCGTCTGTTGATCCTCCTTCTTCTTCAAATACCAAAATGGAAAAGGTGGCCAAGATGTTAGATAGCTTGACCTCTGAAATGTCAAAACTAAAAATTCAAAATCAGCAGCCAGCAAGAAGTAAAGAGCCTAATGCTTATGTTCCCAGGAATCCCAATGCATTCCCTTACAGAAGGAACAACTAGCAGGTCCAGATCCTTCAGAGAGACAAGAATGCAGTTGATGATCAAAGAGTCAGGGCAAATGCAATGCTAGAAGAAGAACATGAGCTATCTCATGATGAAGTTGAAGAGGAAGATGACATCAATTGCTTTGGGGATGAAAATGATTCCTCCTTTTTGACACAAGTATATTATGAGGAAGCCCATATGGACGAGTAGATTCATGAGGCAAGAATTGAAGAATCTTTTGATCAGACAGATGATCAGCCACGTTACAATTTAAGATCTAAGAATGCAGCTCCAAAGGCATTGCTTGCTGCTCCCAGGAAAAAGAAAGAAGTTGCTTCCAAGCAACCTATCACTCCTGTAAAACAGATCACTCCTGCAAAACAACAGCAGCAGCAATTGCAATGCCAAGCCAAAGAAAAAGGCACCCTCAGAGCTCCTCCTAACAAGGTAAAACCTTTCGATAGATTATCATACTCTTTTGATTTCGAATCAGAAATTCAGAAAGTAAAAATACCTATGCCATTGACTGAACTTATGAAGAATGACATTTTCAAGTCTGCTATCTTGAAGTCCCTTGAACCAAAGACTCCTCCAGCTGCTGACTACATAAACCTACAAGATGAAAAGCCTACAGTGACCATAGGACCTATGGTAGAAGACTGACATGACTCTTGTCCACCCTTCTACATATCCCTAAATATCCATGACAAGATCCTTCACAATTGTTTGCTTGACTCGGGAGCATCACACAATCTTATGCCTATAGCAGTGATGGATGAACTTGGGCTTGACGTCACAAAACCTTATCATGACCTCTTCACTTTTGACTCTAGGAAAGTCAAATGCCTCGGCCTCATAAATACCTTGTTATAAACCTTGCCCAGTTGCCAATGAGAAACATGGTAATGGACATTGCAATGGCTGATATCCCACCCAAATTCGGCCTCCTCTTGTCGTGTTCATGGAACAAAAGGCTGGGGAGTACCTTGCAGATGGATCTTTCGTATGCCACAGTCCCGGTGTTTGGAGGAGAGCTAAAGAGACTTTACAGAGAGAATCAGCTCGCCTGCAACATTAGTGCTGGAAAAAGTTCTGTAAACCATCCCATTTATGCTTTAGACACAGACTTTGGATCATGCATTCTTCAAATAGAAGATTCTCAGCCAGCTCCTTTGCAACTCACAAAGCCTACTTATCAGCAGACTGATGGAGAGATTACTCCCGTGTGGACCATGTTCTTTGACGGTGCCAGTACCAAAGACTCAGCGGGTGCAGGTGTAGTTTTGATTTCTCCTTCGAAAGAAGCTATGCATTTGTCTTTTAAGCTTGATTTCAAAACTACTAACAATATAGCAGAGTATGAGTCTTTTCTATTAGGATTAAATTATGCCAAGGAGATGGGAATCAAAGGACTAAAAGTGTTTGGAGATGTGGATCTCATCATACAACAAGTGAACAGTACTTTCCAAGAAAAACATGTCAGATTGAAAGCCTACAGGGATGAGGTATGGAAAATCAGGGACTCTTTTTCCATTTTTGGCATTTCTTATGTACCCAAAGCTATGAATCATCTTGTTGATTCCCTTTCTATTTCAGCCAATATGTTTATCCCTCCCATGCCTCCCAAACTAAATTATGAAATTCAAGTCAAATATAGACCATCCATGCCCGACAATATTAAATATTGGAAAGTTTTTGAAGATGATGATGAGTTTAGTAGATTTCTCCAGGTGGTAGATGAATTTTTTGATATGCATATTGACCAGAAAAATCAAAATGTAGAGGAATCCAAGAAGCCTAAGCTAAAAAGAAAAATGGGTCAACATGATATCGTTCAGCTGCCCAACAATTACATACCTCGGGGTTTGGTGCCTCTTGAGAAGCTTTTCGATCATAACGATGTCCCCTACAAATATGATAAGAAGGAGAAAGATCTTGTTGTCCTTGAGCACAATATAGGAAGCCAAAATCATCCTAAATTCATAAATCTGTCCGTTGAATTAACCACTGATCAGAGGTCTAAATATTGCATCATTATGAAGGAATTCGTTGATGTTTTTGCCTGGAAATATAGTGATCTGAAAACCTATGATCCTGAGGTCATTCAACATAAGATTCCCCTTGAGATAGACACCATCCCTTTCAAACAGAAACTGAGACCTATCAGTCCTCTCCTATTGCCTGTAATTGAAAGAGAAATCAAAAAGCTTCTTGATGCCAAAATTATAATCCCTTTAAGATACTCTAAATGGATTGCAAATCTAGTGATAGTGAGAAAGAAAAATGGTGAGATCAGGTTATGTGTTGACTTTAGAAACCTAAATAAATGTTCAAAGAAAGACAACTATCCCCTACCCAATATGGAACATTTGCTGCAAAGAATTGCAGGGGCCACTGTCATGTCTTTCCTAGACGACTTCTCAGGCTATAACCAGATTTCTGTACATCTTGATGACCAAGAAAAAACTGCCTTTACTACTCCTTGGGGTACCTTCATGTATGCCAACATGCCATTCGGGCTGATGAATGTCGGGGCCACTTTTTAGAGGGCCATGGACATAGCTTTCGTGGGAGAAAAAGACAAGTTTGTCCTCATCTATCTTGACGATATCACAGTTTATTCTAGCAGTCATGAAGAGCATCTTAAGCATCTGAAAAGAGTATTTTTGAAATGCAGACAGTTCAGGATTTCATTGAACCCCAAAAAATCTCAATTTGCTCTTAAGAAAGGCAACATCTTAAGCCACATCATTTTAGCAGAAGGTGAGAAAATTGATCCAGCTCGGGTGGAAGCAATTCAGAGGTTGTCCATACCAAGGTCAAAGAAGGATATCCAATCTCTACTTGGTAAGATAAATTTTGTCAGAAGATTTATTCCAAATTTTGCTGAGTTAGTGAAACACATAACTTCTATGCTTAAAAAGGGATCTGAGATAAAGTGGACAGACAATGCAAGAGGTTCATTTCAGGATATCAAACAGGCTATCATGGAATCCCCCACTCTAATCAGTCTGGATTACACCAAGAACTTCTATATTTTCTCCTTTGCTTCCTATGACATGGTGGCAGTAGTCTTGTTACAAAAAGATGATGAAATTCTTGATCACCCGGTGGAATTTTTAAGAAAAACACTCAGAGACGTTGAACTAAGGTATGATCCTTTAGAAAAACAAGCTTATGCTCTCATTAAGTCGTTAAAAGATTTCAGAATTTATATCCTCCATGCAAAGGTTATCGCCTATGTTCCTTCAGCCTCTGTGAAGGATGTCTTGACTTAGCCTGATATTGATGGGAAGAGAGATAAATGGATCACAAAGCTAATCGAGTTTGACATAGAAGTGAAGCCCAATAAGCTGGTAAAAGGCCAAGGCCTTGCCAAGCTTTTGACAGAAGAAAATTGTGATCTTTTGGACATAAATTTCATTGGGGAAAGTTCAGCAAGTTTGCAGACAGAGGTAGCAGCGGAAGGACAACATAAAAACCAGCATGTGGCTGAGCATTTGTTTTCATGTGAGTGGTATTCAGGTATTATTCATTTTTTAAGGAAGTTGGAAGTTCCTCCTGAACATAGCATGACTCAAGCCCGAGCCCTTAAGCTCAGAGAAATTAAATTTTGCATTAATAATAATCTTTTGTATTGGAAAGATCCTGTTGGTTTACTACTAAGATGTTTGAACAAAGAAGAATCAATTGAAGTCATACATCAGTTTCATTCAAGTATTTGTGGAGTCCATCATTACTGGAAGACCACAGCTCATAAGATTTTAAGGGATGGGTATTATTGGCCTTTTCTTTTTTCATATGTGTGCGCCTTTGTGAAATCTTGTGATAAGTGTCAAAGATTCACAGGAAAACAACAACTAAAATCTCTGTCCCTGAGACCTATTGTAGTGAATGGTGCTTTTTAGCAGTGGGGTTTAGATTCCATAGGCGAGATTAATCCTTCATCCGGTGGTTAGCATAAATGGATCTTGGTGGCCACTGACTATTTTACAAAATGGATAGAGGCAATCCCCACTAGAAATGCCACTCATCAGGTCGTCATGAAATTTCTCTATGAGAACATTCTGAGCATATTTGGTTGCCCAAAAAGGCTAGTACAGATAATGCAGCAGCTTTCAAAGTTGATGCATTGGTTGACATGTGCAAATCAGCGGGCATTCAATTGGTACACTCTACTTCCTACTACCCTCAAGGTAATGGCCTTGCCGAGTCATCCAATAAGAGTCTAATCAGAATCATCAGAAAGCTGTTGGAGGAGAATCAAAACAATTGGGATTTTAAACTAAAGTTTTCTCTTTGGGCAGACAGAGTAACTAACAAGAAATCCATATGAACTTCTCCCTTCAAACTGGTTTATGGCACTGATGCCATTTTCCCTATTCAGCTAGTTTTTCCAGTGGCCAAGTTTTTTTAGGAGGAACAAACTGAATCAAATGATATGATAAGAAGAATGCTTGACTTGGTAGAGTTGCAGCAGGTCAAAGAACAGTTGGTGGATAAATCAGAGGCTCATCAAAAGAGGATCCAGGATACTTTTGACAGAAAAGCAAAGGTGGATGATTTTCAGGTTGGTGACTAGGTTCTGAAGTGGGATGCCCTCAAACAAGATAAAGGCAAGCACGACAAGTTTGACTCTTTGTGGACTGGTCCTTTCATGATAAATCAAGTACAGCACAACAACACCTTCATTCTACAAAGACTGGAAGGTGAAGAAATGTTTGGTGACCCAGTCAATGGGCATTTTCTGAAACTCTATTTTATCTAAGGCTTTGAAGCCTTGTCATTGTAATTTTATTTTTCAACTTTTGTTTTTACAGAATAACTCCATGCCCAATGCAAACACTAGTAGATAGGTTTAAATTTTCATTTTTCAGGAAAGGCATTGGTTATGTGGTTCTTGAAACCTCACAGGGAGGCTTTCACCCCCAATAGGAGCCAGTGTTATCTCCTCAAATAAATCAATTGAGATTTTGCATTTTAGGTGATAGGAAGTCTTTTAAAAAGGTACTTTTTAAATTTTTAAAGGTTCATTTCTCAAAGCTTTACCCATGTAATAAAGTTTAAATAAAAGTTTGTTTGGTTTTTGTTTGATCCAATTCAAATCTCAGGTTTCGGTGGCTTAGGTGAACATTTTGATTGTTCATTAGCCACCAAAAGCCTTAGCTTTCAGAAGCTTAAATAAAGGAATCCAGGGCCATTTTAGCCACCAAAATCATTGAAGTGGGGAAAGACTAAGCACGTCCTATCACACGTTTCAACCGACAGGTTCGACGTTTCCATGATTGCATAAGCTGCGGAAAAGACTGGAGAAAGAATCGTTCATGACCGGAAGTTGATCCCTCTATGATATAAGCGAATCTTTCCAGATCGCTATATCATTAAGCCATGTGCTTATGTACTCTCCATTTATTTCAGTTATTCGCCATGACTGCTGCAAATCATCTACCGTTCGGTCGCACCCCTTGTAATCAGTGCCACGTTCAAAATCTCACCCCAGTTATCTCATTTTTATCACATCCGAGCCAATTTTCGCTAATTCTACACAGTGTAACTTTCCCCTGAAATCTTCTCCTTCGATCATAGGTGTGAAAAAACATCATGGCAAATGAAGAAAGGAACGTCAACATTGAGGAAGGAGCTCAACGATATTGGTTACCTGGAATCACACACGGAGGTATGTCAAATGTTCAAGGATGCAGGGTGTTACAATTTTTGCAAAAAATTACAGAGTTGTCATCAACAGGTGGCAAAGGCCTTTGCCCTCAATTTCGATGGAAAGAAAGCAATCATCGGCCAGGATGAATTCGAGATAGATGAAGCCTTCATAGTCGAAGTGACAGAGCTTCCCACTACTGGAGAGAAATGGTTTAAAACAACTGTTATTAAAAATGTTGAATTTAGGACCTATTTAAAACCAGAACACAGGGGTTTGATATGGAAGAAAGATATTCCTGTATCTTTCCTTGAAGAGAAATGGCAGCAGTTATTGAAAGCTATAATGGTTTATATAACCTGTGAAGGGTGATACAATAGGGTGATGATTTACCATTTTAAACTTATAAACCATTTGATTCGTAGAAACCCACTCAATCTGCCCTATTTCCTCCACTGGAGCTTATCCAAGATGGCTCATCAAGTCAAGGCCAAACATAATCAAGTTGTAGAAAGATTATCCCATCATAGTCTAATCAAACTTTTGGTTTGTGAGTTGTTACATAGAAGAGGTAAAGAGTGGAATTACTTCTTATTCTGGAATGATTTCCAGATTGAGGATCAGTCAGAGGGAAAAAAGAGTCCTCCACTCCCAGAAGTGGAAAGAGGAGGAGAGTTATCTCTCCAACCCCAGTCAATCAACCCTCTCCTTCCTCCAAGCTAGGAAAAACTAAGAAGAAATTAATTTTCAACAGTGAAGAAGAAGAGGCCAAAGAATATCCAACGAACAAAAACATTCTAAATCTTCCTTACACAGACTCAGAGACTGAAGAGCAGCAGATTGAAACAGGGTATGAGGATTCAGTTACCACAGGGCGTGAAAATTCTATTTTTGTGGATATATACACAACAAGTTATGAGAACCTTCCATCACCTACACCCCGAGAAGAACAAGAACCACAAATTTCAGATGCCTCATCTAGCAAACAAGTGAAGCAGACTAAATCAAAAGAAATCAAGAAGCTTAAGAAGAAGCTAGTTGAGTAAGAAGTGATAGAAAGGGTAATAAAAACAAGGTATGAAACTCTATCAAAAAACTTTGCAGAAAGCAACTCAGCTTTGGAAAGATTAGCTCATGAAAGCATAAAGGAGAAGAAAAAGAAGAACAAGATTGTAAAGGACTACAATAGCTTATGGAGAGTAGCTCAAGGTTTGAAGAAAAAGGTCAGGGCTTTGAGGAAAAAAGATATGTCTTCAAAACACCAGGCTCATGCTTCTCTTGAGACCCTTGCAAAGGTGGCAGTTCAATGCAATGAACCAGAGGCAGCCAGTAACCCTACAAATTTTGAGCAAGATACAGAAGCCTAAAAAGATCTGTCCTGAGGCATTTTTGAGCTAAGACTAGGGTATCTTTGAAATTTTGATAATATCAGGTTTCGATGACTTAGGTGAACATATTGATTGTTCATTAGCCACCGAAAGAAGAACTTTCGGTAGCTAATCGACCCGAATTCTATCTACTCTAGCTACCGAAAGCATTGATAAGGCAGAACGCTAATGTTTTTGCACAGGTCCAAGTTTTTCTTCTTCAAAAGCCTCGAAAATGGTTCCAATCAATGGAAGATAATTATTGACATATTTATCAAGAGTTTTTTTTGGTTTTGGAGATGCTTTAAAAGACAGAAAAGGTAAACAACGGTCAGTTATTTTCAAGGATATAAGACAATTTGAGTGTCAACATGTGTCAAGTTCGACTCCTCCCATATCACATGAGATCCAGCAGCCTAGAAAGGCTCACTACACCTGCCAAGAATCTGAAGAGCATAAAGATCAATCAAGAAGTTGAATTGATCTAGTCTACTTGGGTCAGTTACTGATTTTCTATTTTTGGCAAAATTCGATCCAGTAATCTAGGATCTGGAAACTGTTTGTAAAAGGCTATAAATTCAAGAACATATGATGAACACATGGTTCGATTTTGAGTTCTATAATCTATTTTTATTGTAAAGAGACACTTTCTTTAATATATTAAGCCTGCAAGCTTCTTTCATTTGTTATTGTCAGACTTTCCTTCATCTTTGTCTATGCATATGAGTTGAAATCATTCTTTTGTCTATGTTTAATGGTCCCATGGTAACTGTCATCTTACTTTTGACTATTAAGCAAGAATCATAAGCATCTTTGGCTAGTTTGTTGACCCATCATATATATTGCCTATGTGTGTTATGGTTAACTGATTAGTTTTCTTATCCATTTGATTTACAAACCTATCTGATAATAGCTCTTGAAGGCCTTGTATTGCATGAATATAGTTAAATTGTCTTGAAAATATAAACCAGTGTTTGAGATATTCATCTTGATCCAAACCCACACCCATTATTGAGAAAATAGTTACCAAAAAGATTAAGTTACCAGGCATCTATGATATACATCCTAGGAGAGTTTCCTGAAGTGCTAACACAGTGAAGTAGGGTTTCAGCATGATTTAGGGTTTTGGAAAGCTATGAAGGAAGGGTCAGTAACCTAATTCATCATTATGCAGATTATGACTTGTCATTGAGGAGAAGAGGTGCATCTCAAGAGAGATAGTTCAGTGTATTCCAGGAGGAAGACACCAGTTGGTTGATTTTGGTGTTGAAAGACCCACCCTAGTCACCGGGAAGATCATCCAAGTCTTCCATCATTCTTCATTGATTCCGCAGTGCTCCCATATTCCAGGTATTATTGTTTATTTGCTTCTTTGTATTCCGGCTAAGATCCTTTTGTCTTTTGATCTAGTCGAGTGTTGTTATTTTATTCAGTTGTAGTTGCTTATTTGTATTCCGGCTAAGATCCTTTGTCTATTGATCTAGTCGAGTATTGTCATTTTATTCAGTCGCATTCGGCCATTTTGTAATCCACAGAGATATCATAATACAAACTTTGCAGTCCTTTGACATGTTTATTATTTGTATGATCATTTATATGTTGTAAACCTTTGATCCTACACACACATTAACAGTGTTTCCTAGACTAGCCAAGTCAGGAACATTACAACGGTATCAGAGCTATAGTCCTGCCAGCCTGTGACTAAAGACAATGACTGCAGCAGAAGACCCAGAGGGCCGTGAACATGTAGGTGACGAATATGTCACTTATAACAGGCATCAGGAAAGAAGGCATAGGCCTGATTTCCCCCCTTTTCCTCCTAACTTAGAGGAAGAGGAAGAGGCACGCAGAGAATCAGAGAGAAGGGCAGAGCGTGAGGCTGAGCGCGAGGTAGAGAGGATGCTAGAAGACAGATATGAGTTACCAGAGGGTAGTGGCAAGGCCCCCGTAGATCCAAAGGTAGCTTTCATGCAGGTTATCAACGATATGTTAGCTAGTCAACAGACCATCTCTCAGTCCTTGGAACAGGTGGTTGCTAGATTGGCTAGAGTGGGCACCCCAGATACACAAGTCCCTCATGCAGCACAGGGGAACTCGGGAGAAGGTAGTAGACCCTAGTCACCCTCTCGTACATAGACCTTTGCGAGTAGGATTCCTAGACCCTTGTTTCCCAATTTCCAGAGGGCACCGTCGGTAGCAACACTGCCACCGATAACACAAAGGCCACCCACTCATGTCGACGACATTGCAGAGTATAGGAGGGAGTACACAGCATTGGGTCATGAATTGCATCAAGACATGACCTTAGTCAAGTATGTGGAATCAAACTCATGAACCACCCCAGAGAGCCATAGAGGGGAGCACCACAACAATAGCAGGGGCATAACCTCGATTTCATCCGAAAATTTGGGAAACTCACCATCCCTTCTTTCAACAGATCATCCAAATACACCACCATAGCTTGGGTACAGAAGCTAGACACGTATTACAAGCTCAACCAGATGACCGAGACAGAGGCCATTAGTTTCGTGACCTTACACTTGGATGGTGAGCCACACGAGTGGTGGTATCATGGACTGGTGACATTGGGTCATAGTCGCATCACCTCCTATAGGGAGTTTATAGATAGGCTCATGGATAGGTTTGACAGGAAGGATCTCGAGATACACTTCAGGGATCTAGCCCAGTTGAGACAAACTGGCACAGCAGAGCAGTTCATCACAGAGTTTCAACGGGTATCTGTGGCAGTGAAAAATATATCAGAGCCCAAGTTGATCATGCTATTCACAGAAGTAGTCACAGATCCTTTGAGAGGATGGGTGAAGGAAAACATGCCTCCCACTTTGCAGGATGCCATCCTTCACACTCGAGATTTGGCAGACTCAGTGCCAAAGACTAAAAATTTATCCAAACCATTTGTGCCCCAGAGGGATAGAGACAGGAAGACATTCCAGAGAGAATGGAAGGGCAAGGAGAAGTTGGATGATTAGACTAAGCGAGAACTTATGAGGAAGAATCTTTGCTTCAGCTACAGAGATCCTTCGGTCCTAGGCCACAAGTGCATGGGCAAGGGAGATATTCATTATATTGAGGTAGCAACAGACAACATGGACAGTGAGGAGGAGGAGCAGGACAGTGGATCCACTAGTTCATAGGAGGAGTCAACACCACCAGAGGATCAGCCTCCCCATAGACCACCGAGACCGGCAAGAGCCCGTCCTCCAATAGTCCCACAACCGCTAGAACAGACTAACAGGAGGAAACCAGCAAAGGGAGGTGTCATAGCGACCCTTTCTGGTGTTCCCAGGTATGATACCCTCCATATCAAAGGGATTATTCAGGGGCAACAGGAAATCACCCTGATAGATGGTGGGGCCACCCACAACTTCATTGATGCTTCACTAGTATCGAGACGGGCACTTTAGACAGAGGAGTTTGAGGGGTTTGATGTTGTGGTAGCAGATGGACACACAATAGAGTGTCTAGACAGAGTTCCAAACTTATATATGAAGTTAGGAAACTACACAGTGAGAGACACATTTTATGTGGTTGACCTATTGGAAACAGATGTGGTGTTAGGGGTTCAGTGGATGATTACCTTGGGAAAAATCATTACCAACTACCAAACCTTGGAAATGGGATTCAGAAATCAGGATGGGAAGAAGGTTGTTCTAAGAGGTATGTCGACAGGAGCACCCAGGACAGTTTCATCCAAGACAATGGAGAGAATATTTATACATGGGGAGGTAGCATATGCCGTAGAATGCTAGATCACTACTCAGAAGGATTTGGAAGGTCGACAACAATACGATACAGAGATCAAGAATTTATTGGAACAACATCAGCAGGTCTTTGAGGCAATTCCACCAGGGAGACCACCTGAGAGGGGGTTTGAGCACACCATTGAGTTGGAGGATGGGGCCAAACCTATGATCACCCCCCCCCCGATCGTCATCCGAGGAGGTTCAAGGATGAGATAGAGAAGGCAATCAAGGAATTGTTGGCGATGGGACACATCAGACCGAGCAGCAGTCCATTTGCTTCTTCAGTTGTCTTAGTTCTGAAGAAGGATGGCACCATGAGGATGTGCATTGATTACCAAGCCTTGAACAAGAAAACCATCAAGAATCGGTACCCTATTCCACGCATTGATGAGTTGATGGATGAACTGCATGGGGCAGTTTTCTTCTCAAAAATTGATCTACGCTCTGGATATCATCAAATCAGCATCTGAGAGCAGGACATAGAGAAGATGACATTTTGATGTCATTTTGGACACTTCGAGTTCCTGGAAATTCCATTTGGGCTAACCAATGCACCCGCTACATTCCAGTCTTGCATGAACCATATATTCAGGGATCAGTTAAGGAAATCAGCCTTGGTTTTCTTCGACGACATCTTGATCTATAGTCGGTCACGGCAAGAGAATATGAGGCACCTGGATGAGGTATTGAGCATCATGGAGGCACAGTCATTATATGCCAAAGAGTCCAAGTGTGAGTTTAGTATGATAGAGTTGTTTTACTTAAGCCACATCATTAGTGCACAGGGGGTACAGGTGCACCAAGAGAATATCAGGGCCATTCTGGATTGGCCGACGCCCAAGAACGTGACAGAATTGAGGAGCTTCTTCGGGCTGTGCAGCTATTATAGGCGGTTCGTCTGGGGTTTTTCTCAGCTTGGAGCACCGCTGACAGATCTTACCAAGCATGGGGACTTCATATGGACTGAGAAATCACAGGAAGCCTTTGATCAAATGAAGGATGTCATGGGCACTTGTCCATTGTTGGCACTACCAGACTTCACCTTGCCATTTGTACTAGAGTGTGACGCATCCGGTGAAGGGATCGGTACAGTTTTGATGCAGGGAGGACACTGCATTGTATTTGAGAGCCAGAAGCTTAGTCAACCTGAGAGGTTGTACTCCATTTATGACAAGGAAATGTTGGCAATCATGCATGCCTTGAACAAGTTCAGACAATATTTGGTGGGCATCAAATTCGTGGTCAAGACCGATCACAACAGTTTGAAGTATTTCCTTGAGCAGAAGAACCTCAGTGAGCGTGAACAGAAATGGGTGAAAAAGGTACAGGCATTTAACTTTGACATAGAGTATGCCAAGGGGAAGAAGAACATTGTGTCCAATGCACTATCGAGGAGACCTGTGGCATGTTCTTTGATGGAGATTTCAGCAGATTGGAAATCCCACTTGTTAGTGGAATATTCCAAGAACAAGTTCTCTTGTGAGGTGATGGATGGGAAGATACAGGATGACCGGTATAGGGTCATTGACAATGTCATATTTGACAAGGATAGAGTCTACTTGGTGCCAGATTTAGGGCTTAAGAAGAAAATCCTCACCGCACTTCATGATTCACCTCTAGCAGGCCATCAGGGGTTTTTCAAAACCTACAGATAGATCAGAGAGAGGTTCTCATGTGAGGGCCTCAAACAAGACATTATGAGACACGTCAATGAGTGTGTGACTTTCCAGCAGAACAAGTCAGAGCATGCTCTTACAACAGAGCTACTTCAGCCACTCCCCATTCCATAGAAGAAATGGGAGAGAATATCTATGGACTTCATCACAGGTCTACCCAAGGTCCAGGGTAAGGACTGTATCTATGTAGTGGTCGACCAAGTTTGCTCATTTCTACGCCATACCGACAAAGTATAACATAGTCTAGGTAGCCGAGATTTTCTTCAGGGAGGTTTTCAGACTTCATGGGTTGCCGAAGAACATCGTCAATGACAGGGATAGTCGGTTCATATGGACATTTTGGAGAGAGTTGTTTCGGTTGGTGGGGACATAGTTGACACCTAGCACCAGCTATCACCCTCAGACAGATGGGCAGACCGATATTGTCAACAAGTGGGTTGAAGGGTATTTGAGGAACTATGTAGGAGAATAATAGAGAACGTGGGTAAAGTGGTTACATTTAGGAGAACATTGCTACAACACCACCTTCCACATGTCCATTGGTATGACACCCTTCCGAGCATTGTACGAATATGATGCTCCCACTTTGGTAGACTTGGTCTTCAGGGAGAGCAGAGCTCCCAATGCCAAGGATTGGATCATAGAGAGTCAGGAGATTCTCAAGTTGTTGAAAGAGAACCTGCAGACGATGCAAAACCAACAGAAGATAAGTGTGGACAGGCACAGAATAGAGTGCAGCTTTGAGGTTGGAGATTTGGTTTTCTTGAGACTCCAACCCTACAAACAGTCATCTCTGAAGAAGAGTGGGGCCGAGAAGATCAAGCCCAGATTTTATGGTCCTTACAGGATCATGCGCCGAGTAGGCAAGGTTACTTACGAGCTAGAGCTTCCAGAGGGGAGCAAGATTCATAACGTGTTCCACGTGTCTTGTCTCAAAAATGCAGTGGGACAATTCATTAGCACATCAGAGGAGCTTCCCCCGTTGGATGAGGAGGGACAGTTGGAGTTAGTTCTGGAGGAGGTTTTGGAGTTTCAAGAGTGAAAACTGAGGAGTAGGTTCATCAGAGAGTGTTTGATCAGATGGAGAGGGCTTCCAGTAGAGGACGCTACTTGGGAGAGCGAGCAGCTGTTGCAGCACCCTAGACTGGTATTGCTTGAGGACAAGCAATTTAGGGAAGGGAAGACTGTAATGTCCCTTTCCGAATAGGAGCTCCAGAGAGGAGGCTTAATGGTCTAAACCACCCCATTAGACTATAGCTAGGGCCAAAGACGGGTAAACAAGGTTACTAGAGGTCACTCCAGTCACAGGTGTTATATTCGGAAAGTGACATTGAGCTAAAAAGGGTTTAAAGTGTTTTTAAGTCATTATGAGCTAAAAATAGAAGTCAACAGTGAATTAGGGTTTCAGCAGTGATTTAGGGTTTTGGAAGTCAACAGTGAATTAGGGTTTCAACGTGATTTAGGGTTTTGGAAAGCTATAAAGGAAGGGTCAGCGACCTAATTCATCATTATGCAGATTATGACTTGTCATTGAGGAGAAGAGGCGCATCTCAGGAGAGATAGTTCAGTGTATTCCAGAAGGAAGACACCAGTTGGTTGATTTCGATGTTGAAAGACACACCCTAGTCACCGAGAAGATCATCCAAGTCTTCCATCATTCTTCATTGATTCCGCAGTCTCCCATATTCTAGGTATTATCTTTTAGTTGCTTCTTTGTATTCCGGCTAATATCCTTTTGTCTTTTGATCTAGCCTAGTGTTGTTATTTTATTCAGCCATAGTTGCTTATTTGTATTCCGACTAAGATCCTTTGTCTGTTGATCTAGTTGATTATTATCAGTTTATTCAGCCGCATTCAACCATTTTGTAATCCACAGAGATATCATAATATAAACTTTGCAGTCCTTTGTCGCGTTTATTATTTGTATGATCATTTATATGATGTAAATCTTTGATCCTACACACACATTAGCAGTGTTTCCTAGACTAGCCAAGTCAACAACATTACATCTATGATCTCTCTGTTGAATTCTTCTTGGTTCTATATGTGCTCTTAGTTCTACAAAATTTGCATGCAATAATATTTGTTAGACTGTGATAATTTAACAAATTTATCTTTTTATGCACCATTATGCCCTAAAAATGCACCAGAAATATCATTTCTGATTTCTTGTGAATTTAACTGTCCCATTTACATTTATGGGTGAATACATGGACTCATATATCCAAAACCTTTCCAAAAACTAATCTCTTGCTCAATTATGAGTCTTGAGAAAGAAGTTATTGATGGCAAGGACAAGGAAAGGAGTATCATCTAGTAAAGGATATCCATTAGCACATGCAACATAGCTTCAATGCTCAATGACAGTCTGATCATTCCCTCGGATTTAATATTTACCATTGTTCCGTTATCGTTGGCCACCAGAATGCTCGACACAACCCTGATACTCAGAAATCGTCTGATCTGGAATCTAATTCAATATCAACCATCAAAACATTTCACTGCAGGTCTAAAACATTTGCATTCAAACTTCTGTGGCCTCCAAAATACACCTTCATGTCTCGTCGCACTTATTTTTCACCCATACTTAGAATCTTTTCAAAGCATTTCACCATGGTTTAAGGAATTTTCCCAGTTTACTTGTTTATATCCATAGCCCCGTCTGTTCGACCAATTCCCCATACTTAGACAATTTCATATAATTCTTCACGCTCCACGATGTCTTGATACTTAGTCAAATTTGTAAACTTCACCACGGGCTACAGTAATTTAATGTTTCCTCCATACATACCCCCAATCCTCTACATCCGACCGATTCATTCTTTTACTTAGTTAATTCTTGAAATCTCACCACAATTCTTGAGTCAAGGTTCCACAATACATGAAGGTGCCCTACCACTGCGGCTCCACATCACCTGCCACCTGCCACACTAACCACCATGTACTTTCCACCGTGGTATTACATGTCACCACTGCCACATCATCGCCATGTGGCCTCCATGTCACCACCGATGCCATGTACAGAAAAATACCCAAATTTTGAATTTTCCCAAAAGGCATAATTTTAAATATTCACACAAGCCACCATGGAAGCTATGAATTTAAGATTCCTATGGCCAATTTAATCCCCGGGTATGTCAATTTGACTATTGCACTTGAAATTCAACACCTTCGTGTCAATTTCTCAATGAATTCCACTTCAAAAATTGGGCCTTTTGCCCAATTTCGCCCCATTTCAGTCCAATTGTTCTGTAACACCCAAAATTTGGCTGATTCTAGGCTTAAAAATGCCTCAACAGAGGTTAAACTTGAGTATTTTAACCCCTGAATACAATTCTCCCAAAAAATGTTGGTAATTTCCAAAGCTTTGTGTGAAGCATTTTGTCAAACAAGTTGCAGACATTCTCTGAGCTTAATTTCTATCATTTTGGCTTTTGTGTGCCGACCAATGGCCCATGCAGGCTCAAAGTTGAATCTATTGCTCTAGTACCACTTTGTAATGTACCTTGTTACCAACAAACTCATAAATTTGCTCTCATACCACAATGTAGCATCCCCAACCTTGAATTGAGCCATGCCACACAAAAATTCCTCTTTGCTACCATTTAATTAATAGAATACTTTGCATATGCTCGGAATTAGGCAATCTAACAACATACATTTAATGTATAAACAAGTATAATAAAACATGCAAAATTTTGTATAAGCATTCACACAGTAAATAGAATAAAAAACACTAATAAAATAACACTTGTCTTTTTAATAATTCACCAACTATGTGTAGACCTCGGACTTTCCTCTGAGCCATAGACTTTGTTGCTCATAAACTCTCAAGAACAGGTCACCCTCGAGCTGAGATTAGAAACTCCACTAGTGAAGGCTTCCTAAGCCATACTAAGGTCTAACCAACACAATAACACTCTAGTGAAGGTGTCAATTGTTGCAACTAGCCTACAACCTCTCATTTCCCACAACCCATCCCGCCCCAGGAAGTGTGCCCCTCCTCTGCTCAAAATTCCTTCGGTTTCCCCATTTTCCTTCCTGGGCTTCAATAACAGGTTGGACAAAAAGTCTTAGAGATCTGTAGCTATTGCCTAGCACACAGGGAAAACAATTCCAAGCAATTCTCCCACCCAGAGAGAATACTCATGGGCCTTACAACCTGGTTCTTCAACATGCACATAGGCCTAACAACCTGCTTCTTCAGCTCAAAATACCCAGGTTGAATGGATACCAAACGCTCCCAAGTACTAGTACGAATGGTGATGGAAAGAAGGTACGAATGGCCAAAGGAATAGTGAGAATGATGAGTGAATAATGAGAGAGCAATCAAATGATGGGATGATGGGAAAATACACTAAGTTCCCATAATATAATTGTATGTTCCCAACTTGACACTTGTCATGATGGGAGCTACATGGTCCCCACTTGGTGATATGTTCCCCATCCTAAGAACTTAGGATAAAATATCACATAACTTAGACTTCAGAAAATATTAATATAATATTCCCTTGGGCTTAATCCTCCTTGGCTTAGCTCCTCTTCCTAGACTCTTAGCCCCCCTTTCCCTTCTAGTGGAGTTCTATCCCCCCATACTCATTTTGTCTGATAGGTCTATAGCAGTGATTTATTTTATTAATCAATCCGAGTGTGATTGCATATTACAATGATAGGCTCACTGACCTTTTAGTATCTAGGCTCTCCGACTTAAGAATCACACAGACACTCTAGCCTCAAAATCTTTTGGCTCACTTGCCTATATGTACATTTACAATTGGGGCTCAGCCTAGGGGTATTATAGCTTGAGGGGAGTTGAGTGGTGGGAATATCATTGGCCATGTTATGCTTGAAGGCAGTCATGGTTTGGTTATGTATTATGCTGAGAAAGAGGTATGCGTGCCTGTAAAATAGACTGTAAGCCTGTAATGTGTTTTTCGTTGAGGAAACGACTCAGAGCCTTGTGAAGGCTATTGTGAGCACTCATGAAGTAGTTGAGAGTTCTTGAAGTCCCCAACTGAGAGATTCTTGGCCAACGGAGTGCACTGAAAGCCCTGATAAACAAATGGTACAACCCAAGGGACTATGAGCAGTGAAGGGGGTGCATTCCTTGGGTTGTGCAAGTTGTGGGGGAAGAGAGAGATGGTGGATTGGAATTGGTGCAGGAGTAGAACCTGGGTTTTGGGTTGTTGAGTGTGTTGAGTGGACAGCCAGAGGGCCAAATCTCCTTGTGAACTCATAGCCTCAGTTCGAGGGTGGCTTGTTGTTGAGGGGAAATGAACAACAGTGCCTATGACTGGGAGGTTCATCTTCCATATGCAACCAATTGATTACTTTATTAACATATAAGTGTTATCTTGTTTTTATTATGATTATTTTGCTGCGTAAATGAATATTTGAATGTTGTGTGTGTTTGTTGGTTTAATTGAACAATTGTGTTCATGTTTTAATATATGTTGTTAGATGCATATTAAAGTATGGGTTTGTTACCCCTTGGTTTATTTTATATGTATGTGGGTGTTTTTAAATTCAATTTTAGCAGGCTTAGTCGTTTTCCACAATAATGGACTCAACTAGGATGGTTAAGTACATTACATAAGGAAATCCACTTAAAAAAAAAAGATGAATCAACTTCGCAATGAAGTTTTAAGCTTCTCACATAACCAATTAAAGCATAGTTGTGAAAGCTTCCATGATAACTAAAACAAACCATAATTATAAATTGGTAACAACACCTAATATCACCAATCCTCATCCTCTTAGTATTATGTAAATATTTTTATAATATCATTATTTATTATTTTAAAAAATAAGTTTTCAATATGTTTTGTATTTAAAATTAGATAATCTATACTTTCACCTAGTATCACCAATCCTCATCCTCTTTTATTATGTAGATATTTTTTTATATAATATCGTTATTTATGATTTTAAAAAAGAATTCTTCATTATGTTTTGTTTTTCTAATTCTAAGATTAGATGATGTATACTTTCACCTAGTATCACCAATTCTCATTCTCTTATTATTATGTAAATATTTTTATATAATATCATTATTTATAATTTAAGAAAATAAATCTTCATTATGTATTGTGTTTAAAATTCTATTATGTTTTGTGTTTAAAATTCTAAGATTAGATGATGTATAATTTTTGTTGAATAATCTAGACCTTCTTACATGTTGTATTTTGAACTTTTGTTGAAGTGTTCCTATTTATTTATTTTGACTATTAATCTCTTCATCACTGTGTTTTAGTTGATTAGATTAATGGTGGTAGAATGTGACTTGCACTCTTCATTTGTCGCATATATCAAATCGGAGAGAGAGCGAGTCTACCCATGTGACGACCATAAAACAAAAGTGATATAATCCAAACTAACCAAAGAATAATAGACTACGAATTACCACACGTCAAGCCAAGCCAAAGAATCAAAGAAAAATAGAGTGCAAATTGCCACGTGTCCTCTTTTTACTCAAGGCAAATGAATACCTCAATGTGATTGTCAAATTAATATGACGTGGACAATGTTTATTTTGCGACCAAATATAAATATCTGGAACCGACTTGAAAAGATGAAGAAAAAGTGGGGAGGAGATGACGTGTAAGATGAGTTGGTGATCGTTGTCAAGTAAGACCCGTTACAATAGGTTTTGGAATTCAAAACAAAGTTGACTACATGCTTAGATGATTGGAAGGTTTAACACCTCTAATCACGGGTGCCTCTCAATAGCCAGCGTAAAGCGCACGATGGGTAGTTGTTGTGTAATGAATTGTGGTTTAGTGACATTGAATTGGTTTTAATTTTTAGGGTTTAAATATTCGATGTCGATGTCGATGTGGATGTTGATGTCGATGTGATATTATCATTTCTTATTTGGGTGTAAATGTTGAAGGTAGTTTTAATGTCCACGTGTAGTTGTTATTAATGTGATATTATATGTGATATATTTATGTTGGAATTTTGTTTTACATTAATAATTAATATTATTAATGTAAAATTGGTTATATTACTATTATTTTGTTATTTTTAGTATTTTATTTTTGTTCTGCATACTTTTAATATTTGGTATATTACATAATATGAGGTAATTGTAGCTCAACACAACACGATTTATAAGACAAGATACTTGTCACAAATCTAAAGAAAGATGAAGAAGTTTATGGGTGCAACCTTGCAAGTTGAGAAAGCCTAGAAGTATAGGGAATGGCCTTTAGTTTTCTCACCCTAAGATTCAAGAGATACACAAGCTAGAAATAAAATGCAACTATAAACATTCTATGGACAAGAAATGATGCAATCATTGAATTTGTTAGCAAAATGGAGATCCATAGAGGATATTAAAGAGAGTATCACTATCCTGAGTGAGATTCTTCAATAGAAGGATAATGAATATACCATAAGATGGTAACTATGATGAAGGAAATTTGAGATATTTTATGAGAGAAATATGAATTGGGAAAGTTGTTTTCTCTTTCCAGAGAAAA
>ML802448.1:421288-444596 GCA_009831015.1 Picea engelmannii
GGTCTTCCGGAAGCCATTAAGCTCTCCCTGGGGGAATGGTGCCATATCCAAGAGCTGGACTATGAGCAGATTCCTTTTAAGTGCCTCTGATGCCATGCTTACGGTCATTTCGCAAAAAGATGCCCCAAAGCCTCTGAGGTGCCGGGACCAGCCAAAGAAGATGACTTTCAGCCAGTATCTAACCGACGAAGGCAGCCAAGACGAAAGGATCCTCTAATCCAGGCAAAGAAGGCCACCCACCAAGCAGAGGCAACCCTAGAAAATAAAAACAGCTTCGATGCGTTGCAGGAAGACGAAGCCCAAGATCCAGAAACAACAACAGTTAAGGGAAATTCTCCGGCAGAAGAAAGCCTCTCGGATGCCATCCCCCCAGAGTCAGAAGCAGCGAGAGAAGTTCGGGCCACAGCCCCGGAGCCCACTGCCCCTGCAGGCCTAGTTGTTTCAGTCCCCTCTAGCGGCTCTGGGGAAACTTCTGAAACTGAAGACATTCCAGTTCCGTCTCCACCACTTACTCGAGGGCGAAAGACCAACAAAGCGCGCAGAGAAAAGGAGGCGGTCTCCAACATTTTTTTAGGCTCTCAGAAACAGCTAGATCCCTTCCTTAAAGGGAAAATTTCATCCTCCGTGGTTTAATGCTTTGCTTCTGTCTTCTGCTGTGCTCACAGTTTGTGAAAATTTACTCATGTATGCAATTTTTGTCATTTTCTCGATTTAGCTCAAGAAGCAAACGGGATTGGACTCCCAAGACATTCACAAGAAGGGTGGCAGCACTGTTAGAGGTCACCAACCTTCTTCAGATTTGTAACTTTCTGATTCTGGCTTGCCAGAAAGCTGCTTAATACAGCATAACCGTTTTCGTCAAAAAAAAAATCGATTAAATCAATTAAAGAATTAATAAATTTAAAAATAATAAATAAAATAAAATAAGATCAAAAATAAAGTTGAAAATAAGTTAATCTAATTTCAAATTTTAATAAAAAGAATGTTAGGTTAAATTTAATAAATGGAGAAATTAAAAATATGAAAGCAATTAAGGAGAAATAAAGATTATGAGAAAATTAGTTAGAAAAGATATTAAGTTGAATTAATTTCTATTTAAATTTATTTTATTTAATTTTTAAAATTATAATTTAAACATGTTATTAATTACTTATTTTCTAAAATTTGAAAGAAATTGGTGTTTTTTTAATGGAAAGAATAGTTTTGAATTTATAAAATTGAAAATATTAGATATTAACATTATAAAATCTAGTAGGAAAAAAAAATCGAAAACTTAGTGTGTTCAATTCTTCATTTGTAAGTGTTAACTACCTTCCTTCACACATATATAAGTTCTAAATCCACTAGAATTTAACTTTCATTCAAAAAAGGTCCCATGGGATAGCACAATTGGTTAGATGTGCGCACACTCTTTCAAGTTTGGGGAGAGGTCATGAGTTCGAGCTTGTGTCCCCTGGGGCTGCAAAGCTTTATCACTCCCATATCATCCACTGTGTGGGGAAGTATTGGGGTGAGTTTCCAGCGCAGAACTTCCAACGTGGAAAAAAACCTTTCATTCAAATGTCCATACTCACATTTGATCCTAATCACTAAACCATAACCGTAAAATATAACTTTATCTAATTCACAATTTAATTATTCCAATATCTAAATTCACAATTTAATTATTTTAATATTTAAATTGAAAAATTGAAAAAAATATATATTTTTTATTTACATTAATTTTAATTATAAAAATGTATTTGTTTTTTTAATTATAAAAATTATATTTTTTTAACACAGACTTCACTTTAATTATATTAAAAGGGTTGCGTCAAAGTAAATAACGTCAAAACCATCTACATAGTAGGGCATAAAGCCGAAGAATTTAAAAACTAGTACAAAAAAACAAATTCTATCATCCTTGCAGGGTCTTTCCCATGGTCTTCAAGACTAATAACATCTTTATAAAATTGCCTTAGGCACCACAAAATTTAAAAAAAACATAGACTACATATTAGAGGCAACATTGTGAACATCAGAGGCCCTTGAGAGGTGTAGAGGCTCGTCTTTTGTATCCATTGGAGTTGTACCATGGTTTATATCTCCTTAATCATTCCCAACAACAACATAAGATGAGAGAGTCTACCAGGGTTGACGAAGTTTGAAACTAAACGCTGAGGAAGGGCTCAGGCTCTGAGATGATGAATGGTAGCTTCCATTTCGTCCATTTGTCGAGACAGGGCAGTGAGAGCTTCCTCAAACACACCATATTTTTCTTCCATTCTTCAAGTTAACCCTGCCATTATTTCTTCAAATTCTATGAATTTGACCATTAACCGTTGAAGGGTCAAATTATTGTTCTGGCTAAACTCTTCATGGCATCTGAGAATTTTCTCGAAATCACTCACACATGGCTCCATAGAGATTCCTTGTGGCCAAACCCTAAAACTACTCTAGCCGATAGTAAAATCTCCCTCCACTACCACGAAATCCAATACAGAACACAATGCAATGAGAGCGAAGGATGCAAAAAATAAACAGAACAACACCACAACCATAAGGCATTAAATAGAAAACAAGGGAGAATATGATAGTCGACCGAAGATGCCAAGGAATGATTCCAGGGGCGACCACAACCATAAGCCCCAAGTTCCAACTATGTTGAACAACAACCGACATAAATGAATGCGGACTATAGCTTCTTCCCAAACCAGGAGCAAGTGCACGCCTAACCACGCTCAGATTGAACCCATCCAAATCAAAATCGAACTCATGTGAAAATGTAGGAAAATGATCCATAGCTCTACCCTGACAATCACCTAAAGAACCAAGAGAACTCGAGCTCATTTTGTAATACCCATGTTTCCCCTAGCTTGTAATTAATTGTAATTTATGATTTCCATGCAATGGCTTGGAAAATATTGTAAATGTATTATTGTTTAATTGTAAACATCGACAGTTGACTCATGGGTGAAGCCTTAAAGTATTGGCCATGATATCACTAGAGGAATGAGGGGAAGTTCTATTAAGTTAAAGAACCCCAAGCCACCTTACAGAAATATTAATTGGAAACATTCATATTATCTACCCTTAGCCTGGATAACAAGACAAGTCAATTAATGAGGAGGGGTTGGTAGTTGAACAACCAACCACCCAAATGAATGGAAGTATGAAGGGTTGTTAGAAGGGACAGGAAGCAACCAACTAGAGGAAAATAGGAAAGATCACCGTGGGTCCCCAGGATTGACCCACGAGTTGCCTTTTGATAGAAGAAACAAAAGGGCAGGTCAAGAACTTACCTAAGTCATGCATGCAATAAAAGCACATGGGAAGGGGTTTGTGATGGAGAGATGCACAGAGGGAGAACTGGAAGAGGAATTCAGTCTCTGAGGAAGAGAATTGTTGAAAGGAATGCACTAGAGCGTGCAATAGGAGGATCAAAAAACCCATAGAAGGGTTTCGAGCTAGAAGATGGAAGACCTAAAACCCAACTTGAGCTAAGAGGGTCGTGATCTTGATGTTGGGAAGGCATATGATAAACCTCGAAGGGGCTTGGGCTACATGGGCGTAAGATAAATCTCTACCTAGAGTAGAGTGAAGGAGAGTAACCTTCAAACCTTACTGAGAACCTGAGAGAATGCATCTGAGCCTATGGTTGGGTGGAAATGTGAACACCCACAGTCAATTGGTCGGCCATCAACTGTAATAGATAAGTATTTCATAGACTCTGTGTAATTGAATTGAAATGCATGATTGAATGCTTGTACTTGCACTATACATATGCATCCTTGATATATAGGGATGATGGTATAACATTTTATCTTATTCAGATGATAGATAATTGTGATTTGGACGACTTGGTTGAATGGAAATTTGAAGTAAAGTTTGAATATCAATCCTGTCAGTGGCTTTCTGTTTTAAATCATGTGAGCTAGGGAACAATGTTACTAACAGGTTTTAAATCAATTTGGGGCATAAGGATTTGGCCTATGTGTTGGTTAGAAAATCCTCGAAGGGATTGTTCAAGGATCAATTTCATAAATACAGAATTGGGACAGGCTCTACAGGACTATTTAGGTCATGTCGATCCCTTGAGTTTCCTTTTCTTGTTATAGAATTCGAGAAGGTGCTTCCTGAAAAGTATTTTCTTGTCCAAGTGACCTCAGGTTCAAGTCCATAGACTTAACCAAATCATGTGTAAGATTTAAGAGTGTAACCCTATGGGGCTTATCAAAACCCCATATGACCAGGACCCTCGAACCCAGTGCTACACTCAAAGGGAACTAAGTCTTTCGAGCTTCAGGACTTCGGAGGTCCGAAGCTCTGAGAATGTTAGAGCTTCACAACACTCTAATCCTGCTAAAGATAACCTATCGAAACAGTGACCAGACAGTTGACCAACAACTAGCGGTTTCCTATCTGTTGTTGTGGGATCTTCTTTGTCATTAAACCCTGACCAAATTTTCAACTGTGAAGTAATGTGAGTCGTTGATCTAAGAAACATCAGGATATTTCATGACTGTTGGATATAAGCTATGGTCAATTCGATGTTGACTCACTCTAGGATTAAAAAGGTGTTAGACCTTTCGAAATCCCTGAATGTCAAAGTCGCAGAGTAACGTGGGTCGTAGATCTAAGGATCCTTCGAGACCCTTCTCGACCATTACATTGATCCTAGTGGAAGGATACGGTAAGTGATAATGTTGACCGACAGTAAGAAGTCATATCCCCTTTATGACATATTCAGTAGGTAAACCTTCGGGACTTAAATGGGTTAAGAACGGGAAATGTCGCAAACTTGCAAAATCCTGAAGTGGCGAAATTCCTCCAACCGTCAGATCGAGGGGAGGAATTCAGAAGTAATGGGAGTTGTTGATATGAGGGTTCGTTGGGATCCTTTCTCAACCATCCGATCTACTAGTTGAAGGATAGCATAAACACTTCGGCGAATCCTTACTCCAGGAAATGTAAGGTACAAGGGTAAAGAATATCCTGAAGGTCGAAGGCCAGAATACATGGTGAGGGATTCTGGAACTAAAAAACTTTGGGAGATTTGACATGTTGGTGCATAGGCCAAACTTCGAATCTCCAAAGGCCAAAGTACATGACAGGAGTTATAGAACTTCGAATTTTGAAACTCCGGGACTTCGGGAAATTTGAGGATATAGGAGAGTGTGTTAAGCGCCAAAGTTCCTTTGTTGTAGTGTCAATTTCCAATTGGATGGGCCCACATACACCATGATGATGTGGTGTTCCTAGATAATTTCACGTGGCGTCGTGGGATTGGTAAGATTGAAATTCCTACAAAACCGTGGGAAACCTTGTTACAGTTGGGAAATCTAAGAAGAGAAAATGGGGAGTCGGTCTCAGACTTCACCAAAAGATTTTACAAGATGTTCGACAATATTCCTACAGAGATCAAGCCGACTGATGCATCAGCAAAGATCGCTTACTCTTGTGCCTTTGATCCAGAATTTTGCTTAATTCTTAGAGAAAGAAGATCAGCCACACTTTCTTTAATGCAATATGTTACTCTTGAGGTTGAATCTAACATTATGGCATCTCAAAAACTTAAAGGAAAATTTGAGAGAAAGAAGTCGTCTGTTGATCCTCCTTCTTCTTCAAATACCAAAATGGAAAAGATGACCAAGATGTTAGATAGCTTGACCTCTGAAATGTCAAAACTAAAAATTCAAAATCAGCAGCCAGCAAGAAGTAAAGAGCCTAATGCTTATGTTCCCAGGAATCCCAATGCATTCCCTTACAGAAGGAACAACCAGCAGGTCCAGATCCTAGAGAGACAAGAATGCAGCCGATGATCAAAGAATCAGGGGCCCCTTCCAAAATGAAATCTAGAAGAAGAACATGAGCTATCTCATGACGAAGTTGAACAGGAAGATGACAACAATTGATTTGGGGATGAAAATGATTCCTCCTTTTTGACACAAGTAGATTATGAGGAAGCCCATATGGACAAACAGATTCATGAGGCAAGCATTGAAGAATCTTTTTATCAGAAAAATGATCAGCCACATTACAATTTAAGATCTAAGACTGCAGCTCCAAAGGAATTGCTTGTTGCTCCCAGGAAAAAGAAAGAAGTTGTTGCCAAGCAACCTGTCGCTCCTGTAAAATAGATCTCCACTCCTACAAAACAACAGCAGAAGCAATTGCAGCCCCAAGACAAAGAACAAGTCACCCTCAGAGCTCTTCCTAATAAGCTAAAACCTTTCGATAGATTATCATACTCTTTTAATTTCGAATCAGAAATTCAAAAAGTAAAAATACCTATGCCATTGACTGAACTTATGAAGAATGACATTTTCAAGTCTACTATCCTAAAGTCCCTTGAACCAAAGACTCCTCCAACTGCTAACTACATAAACCTACAAGATGAAAATCCTACAGTGACTATAGGACCTATGGTAGAAGACTAGCATGACTCTTGTCCACCCTTCAACATATCCCTAAATATCCATGACAAGATCCTTCACAATTGTTTGCTTGACTCGGAAGCGTCACACAATCTTATGCCTAAAGCAGTGATGGATGAACTTGGGCTTGACGTCACAAAACCTTATCATGACCTCTTCACTTTTGACTCTAGGAAAGTCAGATGCCTCGACCTCATAAATACCTTGTTATAAATCTTGCCCAGTTGCCAATGAGAAACATGGTAATGGACGTTGCAATGGTTGATATCCCACCCAAATTCGACCTCCTCTTGTCGTGTTCATAGAACAAAAGGCCAGGGAGTACCTTGTGGATGGATCTTTCGTATGCCACAGTCCCAATGTTTGGAGGAGAGCGAAAGAGACTTTACAGAGAGAATCATCTCGCCTACATCATTAGTGATGGAAAAAGTTATGTAAACCATCCTATTTATGCTTTAGACACAGACTTTGGATCATACATTCTTCAAATAGAAGATTCTCAGCTAGCTCCTTTGCAGCTCACAAAGACTACTTATCAGCGGACTGATGGAGAGATTACTCCCATGTGTACCATGTTCTTTGACGGTGCCAGTACCAAAGACTCAGCGAGTGCAGGTGTAGTTTTGATTTCTCCTTCGAAAGAGGCTATGCATTTATCTTTTAATCTTGATTTCAAAGCTACTAACAATATAGCAGAGTATGAGGCTTTTCTATTGGAATTAAATTCTGCCAAGGAGATGGGAATCAAAGGACTAAAAGTTTTTGGAGATGCGGATCTCATCATACAACAAGTGAACAGTACTTTCCAAGCAAAACATGTCATATTGAAAGCCTACAGAGATGAGGTATGGAAAATCAGGGACTCTTTTTCCATTTTTGACATTTCTTATGTACCCAGAGCTATGAATCATCTTGTTGATTCCCTTTTGATTTCAGCCAGTATGTTTATCCCTCCCATGCCTCCCAGACTAAATTATGAAATCCAAGTCAAATATAGACCATCCATGCCCGACAATATTAAATATTGGAAAGTTTTTGAAGATGATGATGAGCTTAGTATATTTATCCAGGTGGTAGATGAATTTTTTGATATGCATATTGACCAGAAAAATCAAAATGTAAAGGAATCCAAGAAGCCTAAGCTAAAAAGAAAAATGGGTCAATATGATATCGTTCAACTGCCCAACAATTAAATACCTCGGGGTTTGGTGCCTCTTGAGAAGCTTTTCAATCATAACGATGTCCCCTACAAATATGATAAGAAGGAGAAAGATCTTGTTGTCCTTGAGCACAATATAAGAAGCCAAAATCATCCTAAATTCATAAATATGTCCACTGAATTAACCACTGATCAGAGGTCTGAATATTGTAGCATTATGAAGGAATTCACTGATGTTTTTGCCTGGAAATATAGTGATCTAAAAACCTATGATCCTGAGGTCATTCAACATAAGATTCCCCTTGAGATAAACACCATCCCTTTCAAACAGAAACTGAGACCTATCAGTCCTCTCCTATTGCCTGTAATTGAAAGAGAAATCAAAAATCTTCTTGATGCCAAAATTATAATCCCTTTAAGATACTCTAAATGGATTGCAAATCTAGTGATAGTGAGAAAGAAAAATGGTGAGATCAGGTTATGTGTTGACTTTAGAAACCTAAATAAATGTTCAAAGAAAGACAACTATCCCCTACCCAAGATGGAACATTTGCTGCAAAGAATTTCAGGGGCCATTGTCATGTCTTTCCTAGACGGCTTCTCAGGCTATAACCAGATTTCTGTACATCTTGATGACCAAGGAAAAACCAGCTTTACTACTCCTTGGGGTACCTTCATGTACGCCAAGATGCCATTCGGGTTGATGAATGTCGGGGCCACTTTTCAGAGGGCCATGGACATAGTTTTCGTGGGAGAAAAAGACAAGTTTGTCCTCATCTATCTTGACGATATCACAGTTTATTCTAGCAGTCATGAAGAGCATCTTAAGCATCTAAAAAGAGTATTTTTTAAATGCAGACAGTTCGGGATTTCATTGAACCCCAAAAAATCTCAATTTGCTCTCAAGAAAGGCAAGCTCTTAGGCCACATCGTTTCAGCAGAAGGTATGAAAATTGATCCAGCTCGAGTGGAAGCAATTCAGAGGTTGTCCATACCAAGGTCAAAGAAGGATATCCAATCTCTACTTGGTAAGATAAATTTTGTCAGAAGATTTATTCCAAATTTCGTTGAGTTAGTGAAACACATAACTTTTATGCTTAAAAAGGGATCCGAGATAAAGTGGACAGACAATGCAAGAGGTTCATTTCAGGATATCAAACAGGCTATCATGGAATCCCCCACTCTAATCAGTCTGGATTACACCAAGAACTTCTATATTTTCTCCTTTGCTTCCTATGACATGGTGGCAGCAGTATTGTTACAAAAAGATGATGAAATTCTTGATCACTCGATGGCCTTTTTCAGAAAAACACTCAGAGACGTTGAACTAAGGTATGATCCTATAGAAAAGCAAGCTTATGCTCTCATTAAGTCGTTAAAATCTTTCAGAATTTATATCCTCCATGCAAAGGTTATCGCCTATGTTCCTTCAGCCTCTATGAAGGACGTCTTGACTCAGCCTGATATTGATGGGAAGAGAGATAAATGGATCGCAAAGCTAATCAAGTTTGACATAGAAGTGAAGCCCAATAAGCTGGTAAAAGGCCAAGGCCTTACCAAGCTTTTGACAGAAGAAAATTGTGATCTTTTGGACATAAATTTCATTGGGGAAAGTTCAGCAAGTTTGCAAACAGAGGTAGCAGCGGAAGGACAACATAACAACCAGTAGGTGGCTGAGAATTTGTTTTCATGTGAGTGGTATTCAGGTATTATTCATTTTTTACAGAAGTTGTAAGTTCCTCCTTAACTTAGCATGACTCAAGCCCGAGCCCTTAAGCTCAGAGAAATTAAATTTTTCATTAATAATAATCTTTTGTATTGGAAAGATCCTGCTAGTTTACTACTAAGATGTTTGAACAAAGAAGAATCAATTGAAGTCATACATCAGTTTCATTCAAGTATCTGTGGAGTCCATCATTACTGGAAGACCACAACTCATAAGATTTTAAGGGTTGGGTATTATTGGCCTTTTCTTTTTTCATATGTGTGCGCCTTTGTGAAATCTTGTGATAAATGTCAAAGATTCACAGGAAAACAACAACTAAAATATCTACCCCTGAGACCTATTGTAGTGAATGGTCCTTTTTAGCAGTGGGGTTTAGATTTCATAGGCGAGATTAATCCTTCATCTAGTGGTCAGCATAAATGGATCTTTGTAGCCACTGACTATTTTACAAAATGGATAGAGGCAATCCCTACTAGAAATGCCACTCATCAGGTCGTCATGAAATTTCTCTATGAGAACATCCTGAGCATATTTGGTTGCCCAAAAAGGCTAGTGACATATAATGCAGTAGATTTCAAAGTTGATGCATTGGTTCACATGTGAAAATCAGCAGGCATTCAATTGGTACACTCTACTTCCTACTACCCTCAAGGTAATGGCCTTTCTGAGTCATCCAATAAGAGTCTAATCAGAATCATCAGAAAGTTGTTGGAGGAGAATCAAAAGAATTGGGATTCTAAACTAAAGTTTTATCTTTGGGCAGACAGAGTAACTAACAAGAAATCCATAGGAACTTCTCCCTTCAAACTGGCTTATGGCACTGATGCCATTTTCCCTATTCAGCTAGTTTTGCCAGTGGCCAAGATTTTTCAAGAGGAACAAACTGAATCAAATGATATGACAAGAAGAATGCTTGACTTGGTAGAGTTGCAGCAGGTCAAAGAACAGCTAGTGGATAAATCATAGGCTCATCAAAAGAGGATCAAATATACTTTTGACAGAAAAGCAAAGGTGGATGATTTTCAGGTTGGTGACTGGGTTCTGAAGTGGGATGCCCTCAGATAAGATAAAGGCAAGCACGAAAAGTTTGACTCTTTGTGGACCGGTCCTTTCATGATAACTCAAGTACATCACAACAACACCTTCATTCTACAAAGTCTGGAAGGTGAAGAAATGTTTGGTGGCCCAGTCAATGGGCGTTTTCTGAAACTCTATTTTATCTAAGGCTTTGAAGCCTTGTCATTGTAATTTTATTTTTCAGCTTTTGTTTTTACAGAATAACTCCATGGCCAATGGAAACACTAGTAGATAGGTTTAATTTTTTGTTTTTCAGGAAAGGCATTCATTCTGTGGTTCTTGAAACCTCACAGGGAGGCTTTCACCCCCAATAGGAGCCAGTGTTATCTCCTCAAATAAATCAATTGAGATTTTTCATTTTAGGTGATAGGAAGTCTTTTAAAAAGGTACTTTTTAAATTTTTAAAGGTTCATTTATCTAATCTTTACCCATGTAATAAAGTTTAAATAAAAGTTCGTTTGGTGTTTGTTTGATCTAATTCAAATCTCAGTTTCGGTGGCTTAGGTGAACATTTTGATTGTTCATTAGCCACCAAAAGCCTTAGCTTTCGGAAGCTTAAATAAAGGAATCCAGGGCCATTTTAGCCACCAAAATCGTTGAAGCGGGGAAAGACCAAGAACTTCCTATCACACGTTTCAACCGACGGGTTCAAAATTTCCATGATTGCACAAGCCACCGAAAAGACTGGAGAAAGAATTGTTCACGACTGGAAGTTGATCCCTCTATGATATAAGTGAATCTTTCCAGATCGCTATATGATTAAGCCATGTGCTTATGTACTCTCCATTTATTTCAGTTATTTGCCATGACTGCTGCAAATCATCTACCATTTTGTCGCACCCCTTGTAATCAATGCCACGTTCAAAATCTCACCCCAGTTATCTCATTTTTATCACATCTGAGCCGATTTTCGCTAATTCTACGCAGTGTAAATTTCCCCTGAAATCTGTTCCTTCGATCACAGGTGTGCAAAAACGTCGTGGAAAATGAAGAAAGGAACGTCAACCCTGAGGAAGGAGCTCAATGATATTGGTTACCTGGAATCACACCCGGAGGTATGTCAAGTGTTCAAGGATGCAGGGTGTTACAATTTTTGCAAATAATTACAGAGTTTTCATCAACAGGTGGCAGAGGCCTTTTCCCTCAATTTCGATGGAAAGAAAGCAATCATTGGCCGGGATGAATTTGAGATAGATGAAGCCTTCATAGTCGAAGTGACATAGCTTCCCACTACTGGAGAGAAATGGTTTAAAACAATTGTTATTAAAAATGTTGAATTTAGGACCTATTTAAAACCAGAACACAGGGGTTTGATATGGAAGAAAGATATTCATGTATCTTTCCTTGAAGAGAAATGGCAGCAGTTATTGAAAGCTATAATGGTTTATATAACCTGTGAAGGGCGATACAACAGGGTGATGATTTACCATTTTAAACTTATAAACCATTTGACTGGTAGAAACCCACTCAATCTGCCCTATTTCCTCCATTGGAGCTTATCCAAGATGGCTCATCAAGTGAAGGCCAAACCTAATCAAGTTGTAGAAAGATTATCCCACCATAGTCTAATCAAACTTTTGGTTTGTGAGTTGTTACAAAGAAGAGGTAAAGAGTGGAATTACTTCTTATTCTGGAATGATTTCTAGATTGAGGTTCAGTCAGAGAGAAAAAAGAGTCCTCCACTCCCAAAAGTGGAAAGAGGAGAAGGAGAGTTATCTCAACCCCAGTCAATCAACCCTCTCCTTCCTCCAAGATGGGAAAAACTAAGAAGAAATTAATTTTCAATAGTGAAGAAGAAGAGGCCAAAGAATCTCCAACGAACAAAAACATTCTAAATCTTCCTTACACATACTCAAAGAATGAAGAACAGCAGATTGAAACAGGGTACAAGGATTCAGTTACCACAGGGCATGAAAATTCTGTTTTTGTGGATATATACACAACAATTTATGAGAACCTTCCATCACCTACACCCCGAGAAGAACAAGAACCACAAATTTCAGATGCCTCATCTAGCAAACGAGTGAAGCAGACTAAATCAAAAGAAATCAAGAAGCTTAAGAAGAAGCTAGTTGAGAAAGAAGTGATAGAAAGGGTAATAAAAACAAGGTATGAAACTCTATCAAAAAACTTTGCAGAAAGCAACTCAGCTTTGGAAAGATTAGCTCATGAAAGCATAAAGGAGAAGAAAAAGAAGAACAAGATTGTAAAGGACTACAACAGCTTATGGAGAGTAGCTCAAGGTTTGAAGAAAAAGGTCAGGGCTTTGAGGAAAAAAGATATGTCTTCAAAACACCAGGCTCATGCTTCTCTTGAGACCCTTGCAGAGGTGGTAGTTCAGTGCAATGAACCAGAGGCAGCTAGTAACCCTACAAATTTTGAGCAAGATACAACAGCCTAAAAAGATTTTTCCTGAGGCGTTTTTGAGCTAAGACTAGGGTATCTTTGAAATTTTGATAATCTCAAGTTTCGGTGACTTGGGTGAACATATCAATTTTTCATTAGCCACTGAAAGCGGAACTTTCGGTAGCTAATCGGCCTGAATTCTATCTACTCTAGCTACTGAAAGCACTGATAAGGCAGAACGCTAATGTTTTTGCACAGGTCCAAGTTTTTCTTGTTCAAAAGCCTCAAAAATGGTTCCAATCAATGGAATATAATTAATGACATCTTTATCAAGAGTTTGTTTTGGTTTTGGAGATGTTTTAAAAGACAGAAAAGGTAAACAACGATCAACTATTTTCAAGGATATAAGATTGTTTGAGTGTCAACAGGTGTCAAATTCGACTCCTCCCATATCACATGAGATCCAGCAGCCTCAAAAGGCTCACTACACCTACCAAGAATCTGAAGAGCATAAAGATCAGTCGAGAAGTTGAATTGATCTAGTCTACTTGGGCCAGTTACTAATTTTCTATTTTTGGAAAAATTCGATCCAGTAATCTAGGATCTGAAAAATGTTTGTAAAAGGATATAAATCCAAGAACATATGATGAACATAGGGTTCGATTTTGAGTTCTATAATCTACTGTTATTGTAAAGAGACACTTTCTTTAATATATTAATCCTGCAAGATTCTTTCATTTGTTATTGTCAGACTCTCCTTCATCTCTGTCTATGCATATGAGTTGAAATCATTCTTTTGTCTATGTTTAATGGTCCCATGGTAACTGTCATCTTACTTTTGACTGTTAAGCAAGAATCATAAGAATCTTTGGCTAGTTTGTTGACCCATCATATATATTGCCTATGTGTGTTCTAGTTAACTGATTAGTTTTCTTATCCATTTGATTTACAAACCTATATGATAATAGCTCTTGAAGGCCTTGTATTGCATGAATATAGTTAAATTGTCTTGAAAATACAAACCAGTGATTGAGATATTCATCTTGATCCAAACCCACACCCATTATTGAGAAAATAGTTACCAAAAATATTAAGTTACCAGGCATCTCTTATATACATCCTAGGAGAGTTTCCTGAAGTGCTAACACAATGAATTAGGGTTTCAGCATGATTTAGGGTTTTGGAAAGCTATAAAGGAAGGGTCAGCGACCTAATTCATCATTATGCATATTATGACTTGTCATTCAGGAGAAGAGGCGCATCTCAGGAGAGATAGTTCACTGTATTCCAGAAGGAAGACACCAGTTGGTTGATTTCAGTGTTGAAAGACACACCCTAGTCACTGGGAAGATCATCCAGGTCTTTCATCATTTTTCATTGATTCTGCAATGCTCCCATATTCCAAGTATTATCGTTTAGTTGCTTCTTTGTATTCCGGCTAAGATCCTTTTGTCTTTTGATCTAGCCGATTGTTGTTATTTTATTCAACCTCAGTTGCTTTTTTGTATTCTATCTAACATCCTTTGTCTGTTGATCTAATCGAGTATTGTCAGTTTATTCAACCACATTCGTCCATTTTGTAATCCACAGAGATATCATAATACAAACTTTGCAGTCCTTTGACACGTTTATTATTTGTATGATCATTTATATGTTGTAAACCTTTGATCCTACACACACATTAGCAATGTTTCCTGGACTAGCCAAGTCAGGAACATTACAGTGGTATCAGAGCTATAGTCCTGCCAACCTGTGACTAAAGACAATGACTGCAGTAGAAGACCCAGAGGGTTGTGAACATGTAGGTGACGAATATGTCACTTATAACAGGCATCGGGAAAGAAGGCATAGGCCTGATTTCCCCCCTTTTCCTCTTAGCTCGGAGGACGAGGAAGAGGCACACAGAGAAGCAGAGAGAAGGGCAGAGCATGAGGCTAAGCGTGAGGTAGAGAGGATGCTAGAAGACAGATATGAGTGACTAGAGGGCAGTGGCAAGGCCCCCGTAGATCCAGAGGCATCTTTCATGTAGGTTATCAATGATATGTTAGCTAGTCAACGGACCATCTCTCAGTCCTTGGAACAAGTGGTTGATAGATTGGCTAGAGTGGGAACCCCAGATACACAAGTCCCGTATGCAGCACAAGGGAACTCGGGAGAAGGTAGTAGACCCTAGTCACCCTCTTGTACATAGACCTTTGTGAGTAGGATTCCCAGACCCTTGTTTCCCAGTTTCTAGAGGGCACAGTCGGTAGCAACACCGCCACCGATAGCACAAAGGCCACCCACTCATGTCGACGACATTGCAGAGTATAGGAGGGAGTACGCAGCATTGGGTCGTGACTTGCATCAAGACATGACCTTAGTCGAGTATGTGGACTCAGAATCAAGAACCACCCCAGAGAGCCACAAAGGGGAGGACCACAACAATAACAAGGGCATAACCTCAATTTCATCCGAAAATTTGGGAAACTCACCATCCCTTCTTTCGATAGATCGTCCAAGTACACCACCATAGCTTGGGTACAGAAGCTAGACACATATTACAAACTCAACCAAATGAACGAGACAGAGGCCATCAGTTTCGCAACCTTACACATGGATGGTGAGCCACACGACTGGTGGTATCATGGACTGGTGACATTGGGTCATAGTCACATCACCTCCTATAGGGAGTTTACATATAGGCTCATGGACAGGTTTGACAGGAAGGATCCCAAGATACACTTCAGGGATCTAGCCCAGTTGAGACAAACTGGCACAGCAGAGCAGTTCATCACAGAGTTTCAGCGGGTATCTGTGGCAGTGACAGATATATCAGAGCCCAAGTTGATCATGATATTCACAGAAGGACTCACAGATCCTTTGAGATGATGGGTGAAGGCATATAGGCCTCCCACTTTGCAGGATAACATCCTTCGCACTCGAGATCTAGCAGACTCAATGCCAAAGACTAAAAATTTATCCAAACCATTTGTGCCCTAGAGGGATCGAGACAGGAAGACATTCCAGAGATAATGGAAGGGCAAGGAGAAGTTGGATGATTAGACTAGGCGAGAACTTATGAGGAAGAAGCTTTTCTTCAGCTACATAGATCCTTGGGTCCCAGGCCACAAGTGCATGGGCAAGGGAGAGATTCATTATATTGAGGTAGCAACAGATAGCATGGACAGTGAGGAGGAGGAGCAGGGTAGTGGATCCACTAGTTCAGAGGAGGAGTCGGCACCAGCAAAGGATCATCCTCCTCGTAGACCACCGACATCGGCAGGAGCCCATCCTCTAGTAGTCCCACAACCGCTAGAATAGGCTAACAGGAGGAAACCAGCAAAGGGAGGTGTCATAGCAACCCTTTCTGGTGTTCCCAGGTATGATACCCTTCGTATCAGAGGGGTTATTTAGGGGCAATAGGAAATCACCCTGATAGATGTTGGGGCCACCCACAACTTCATTGATGCTTCACTAGTATCGAGACGGGCACCTCAGACAAAGGAGTTTGAGGGGTTTTATGTTGCGATAGAAGATGGCCACACAATGGAGTGTCTAGACAGAGTTCCAAACTTAGAGATGAAGTTAGGCAACTACACAGTGAGAGACACATTTTATGTGGTTGATCTATTGGAAAAAAATGTGGTGTTAGGGGTTCAGTGGATGATTACCTTGGGAAAAATCACTACCAACTACCAAACCTTGGAAATGGGATTCAGAGATCGAGATGGGAAGAAGGTTTTTATAAGAGGTATGTCGACAGGAGCACCCAGGACAGTTTCATCCAAGAGGATGGAGAGGATATTTATACATGGGGAGGTAGAATATGTCGTAGAATGCTTGATCACTACTCAGAAGGATTTGAAAGGTAGACAATAATACCATACAGAGATCAAGAATTTATTGGAACAACATCAGCAAGTCTTTGAGGCAATTCCACCAGGGAGACCACCTGACAGGAGGTTTGATCACACCATTGAGTTGGAGGAGGGGGCCAAACCTATGATCACCCCCCCCACCCTATTGTCATCCTAGGAGGTTCAAGGATGAGATAGAGAAGAAAATCAAGGAATTGTTGGTAACGGGACACATCAGACCGAGCAGCAGTCCATTTGCTTCTTCAGTTGTCTTAGTTCTGAAGAAGGATGGCACCATGAGGATGTGCATTGATTACCGAACCTTGAACAAGAAAACCATCAAGAATCGGTACCCTATTCCACGCATTGACGAGTTGATGGATGAACTGCATGGGGTAGTTTTCTTCTCAAAAACTTATCTATGCTCTAGATGTCATCAAATCAGCATCCGAGAGCAGGACATAGAGAAGACAACATTTCGATGTCATTTTGGACACTTCGAGTTACTGGTTATGCCATTTGGGCTAACCAATGCACCCACTACATTCCAGTCTTGCATGAACCATATACTCAGGGATCAGTTAATGAAATCAGCCTTGGTTTTCTTCGACGACATCTTGATCTATAGTCGGTCATGGCAAGAGCATATGAGGAACCTGGATGAGGTATTGAGCATCATGGAGGCACAGTCATTATATGCCAAAGAGTCCAAGTGCGAGTTCAGTATGACAGAGTTGCTTTACTTAGGCCACATCATTAGTGCACAGGGGGTACAGGTGCACCAAGAGAAGATCAGGGCCATTCTGGATTGGCCGACGCCCAAGAACATGACAGAATTGAGGAGCTTCTTTGGGTTGTTCAGCTATTACGGGTGGTTCGTCCGGGGTTTTTCTCAGCTTGGAGCACCGCTGACAGATCTTACCAAGCATGGGGCCTTCATATGGACTGATAAATCACAGGAATCTTTTGATCACATGAAGGAAGTCATGGGCAATTGTCCATTGTTGGCACTACCGGACTTCACCTTGCCATTTGTACTAGAGTGTGACGCATCTGGCGAAGGGATCGGTGCAGTTTTGATGTAGGGAGGACACCGCATTGTATTTGAGAGCCAAAAGCTTAGTCAACCTGAGAGGATGTACTCCATTTATGACAAGGAAATGTGTGCAATCATGCATGCCTTGAACAAGTTCAGACAATATTTGGTGGGCATCAAATTCGTGGTCAAGACCGATCACAACAGTTTGAAGTATTTCCCTGAGCAGAAGAACCTCAGTGAGCACGAACAAAAATGGGTGACGAAGGTACAGGAATTTGAATTTGACATAGAGTATGTCAAGGGGAAGAAGAACATTGTGGCTGATGCACTATCGAGGAGACCTGCGGCATGTTCTTTGATGGAGATATCAGCAGATTGTAAATCCCAGTTGTTAGTGGAATATTCCAAGAACAAGTTCGCTTGTGAGGTGATGGATGGGAAGATACAGGATGATCGATATAGGGTCATTGATGATGTCATATTTTACAAGGATAGAGTCTACTTGGTGCCAGATTCAGGGCTTAAGAAGAAGATCTTCACCACAGTTCATGATTCACCTCTAGCAGGCCATCAGGGGTTTTTCAAAACCTACAGACAGATCAGAGAGAGGTTCTCATGCAAGGGCCTCAAACAAGACGTTATGAGACACGTTAGTGAGTGTGTGACTTGCCAGCAGAACAAGTCAGAGCATGCTCTTCCAACAGAGCTACTTCAGCCACTCCCCGTTCCATAGCAAAAATGGGAGAGTATATCTATGGACTTCATCACAGGTCTACCCAAGGTCTAGGGTAAGGACTGTATCTATGCAGTGGTCGACAGATTGACCAAGTTTGCTCATTTCTATGCCATACCGACAGAGTATAACACAGTCCAGGTAGCCGAGATTTTCTTCAAGGAGGTTTTCAGACTTCATGGGTTGCCGAAGAACATCATCAATGACAGGGATAGTCGGTTCATATGGACATTTTAGAGAGAGTTGTTTCGGTTGGTGTGGACAAAGTTGACACCTAGCACCATCTATCACCCTCAGACAGATGGGAAGACTGATATTGTCAACAAGTGGGTTGAAGGGTATTTGAGGAACTATGTAGGAGGACAACAGAGAATGTGGGTAAAGTGGTTACATTTAGGAGAACATTACTACAACACCACCTTCCACATGTACATTGGTATGACACCCTTTCGAGCATTGTATGGATATGATGCTCCCACTTTGGTAGACTTGGTCTTCAGGGAGAGCAGAGCTCCCAAGGCCAAGGATTGGATCATAGAGAGTCAGGAGATTCTCAAGTTGTTGAAAGAGAACCTGCAGACGGTGCAAAACCGATAGAAGATAAGTGTGGACAGGCACAGTATTGAGCGCAACTTTGAGGTTGGAGATTTGGTTTTCTTGAGACTCCAACCCTACAGACAGTCATATCTAAAGAAGAGTGGGGATGAGAAGATCAAGCCCAGATTTTATGGTCCTTACAGGATCATGCGTCGAGTAGGCGAGGTTGCTTACGAGCTAGAGCTTCCAGAGGGGAGCAAGATTCATAACGTGTTCCACGTGTCTTGTCTCAAAAAGGAATTGGGACAATTCATTAGCACATCAGAGGAGCTTCCCCCGTTGGATGAGCAGGGACAGTTGGAGTTAGTTTTGGAGGAGGTTTTGGAGTTTCGCAAGAGAAAACTGAGGAGCAGGTTCATCAGAGAGTGTTTGATCAAAAGTAGAGGGCTTCCAGTAGAGGATGCTACTTGGGAGAGTGAGCAGGTGTTGCAGCACCCTGGACTGGTATTGCTTGAGGACAAGCAATTTCGGGAAGGGAGGACTGTAATGTCCCTTTCCGAATAGGATCTCCAGAGAGGAGGCTTAATGGTCTAAACAGCCCCGTTAGACTATACCTAGGGCCAAAGAGGGGTAAACAAGGTTACTAGAGGTCACTCTAGTCACAGGTGTTATATTCGGAAAGTGACATTGAGCTAAAAAGGGTTAAAAGTGTTTTTAAGTCATTATGAGCTAAAAATAGAAGTCAACAGTGAATTAGGGTTTTAGCAGTGATTTAGGGTTTTGGAAGTCAACAGTGAATTAGGGTTTCAGCGTGATTTAGAGTTTTGGAAATCTATAAAGGAAGGGTCAGCGACCTAATTCATCATTATGCAGATTATGACTCCTCATTGAGGAGAAGAGGCGCATCTCATGAGAGATATTTTAGTGTATTCCAGGAGGAAGACACCAGTTGGTTGATTTCGGTGTTGAAAGACACACCCTAGTCACCGAGAAGATCATCCAGGTCTTCCATCATTCTTCATTGATTCCGAAGTGCTCTCATATTCCAGGTATTATCTTTTAGTTGCTTCTTTATATTCCGGCTAAGATCCTTTTGTCTTTTGATCTAGCCAAGTGTTGTTATTTTATTCAGTCGCAGTTGCTTATTTGTATTCCGGCTAAGATCCTTTGTCTGTTGATCTAGTAAATTATTGTCAGTTTATTCAACTGCATTCAGCCATTTTGTAATCCATAGAGATATCATAATATAAACTTTGCAGTCCTTTGTCACGTTTATTATTTGTATGATCATTTATATGATGTAAATCTTTGATCCTACACACACATTAGCAGTGTTTCCTAGACTAGCCAAGTCAGGAACATTACATCTATGATCTCTCTGTTGAATTCTTCTCGGTTCTATATGTGCTCTTAGTTCTACAAAATTTGCATGCAATAATATTTGTTATATTGCGATAATTTAAGAAATTTATCTTTTTATGCACCATTATGCCCTTTAAATGCACCAGAAATATCATTTATGATTTCTTGTGAATTTTACTGTCCCATTTACGTTTATGGGTGAATACATGGACTCATATATCCAAAACCTTTCCAAAAACTAATCTCTTGCTCAATTCTGAGTCTTGAGAAAGAAGTTATTGATGGCAAAGACAAGGAAAGGAGTATCATCTAGGAAAGGATATACATTAGCACATGCAACATAGCTTCAATGCTCAATGACAGTCTGATCATTCCCTCGGATTTAATATTTACCATTGTTCCATTATCGTTGGCCACCAGAATGCTCGACACAACCCTGATACTCAAAAATCATCTGATCTAGAATCTGATTCAATATCAACCATCAAAACATTTTACTGCAGGTCTAAAACATTTGCATTCAAACTTTTGTGGCCTCCAAAATACACCTTCATGTCTCGTCGCACTTATTTTTCACCCATACTTAGAATATTTTCAAAGCATTTCACCGTGGTTTAAGGAATTTTCCCAGTTTACTTGTTTATATCCATAGCCCCGTCTGTTCGACCAATTCCCCATACTTAGACAATTTCATATAATTCTTTGCACTCCATGATGTCTTGATACTTAGTCAAATTTGTAAACTTCACCACGGGCTATGGTAATTTAATGTTTCCTCCATACATACCCCCAATCCTCTACATCCGACCAATTCATTCTTTTACTTAGTTAATTCTTGAAATCTCACCACAATTCTTGAGTCAAGGTTCCACAATACATGAAGGCACCCTGCCACTGCGGCTCCACATCACCTGCCACACCAGCCACCATGTACTTTCCACCGTGGTATTACACGTCACCACTGCCACATCATCGCCATGTGGCATCCATGTCACCACCGATGCCATGTACAGAAAAATACCCAAATTTTGAATTTTCCCAAAAGGCATAATTTTAAATATTCCACCATGGAAGCTATGAATTTAAGATTCATATGGCCAATTTAATCCCCAGGTATGTCAATTTGACTATTGCACTTGAAATTCAACACCTTCGTGTCAATTTCTCAATGAATTCCACTTCAAAAATTGGGCCTTTTGCCCAATTTTACCCCATTCCAGTCCAATTGTTCTATAACACGCAAAATTTGGTTGATTCTAGGCTTAAAAATGCCTCAACAGATGTTAAACTTGAGTATTTTAACCCCTAAATATAGTTCTCCCAAAAAATGTTGGTAATTTCCAAAGCTTTGTGTGAAGCATTTTGTCAAACAAGTTGCAGACATTCTCTGAGCTTAATTTCTATCATTTCGGCTTCTGTGTGCCGACCAATGGCCCATGTAGGCTCAAAGTTGAATCTATTGCTCTAGTACCACTTTGTAATGTACCTCGTTACCAACTAACTCAGAAATTTGCTCTCATACCACAATGTAGCATCCCCAACCTTGAATTGGGCCATGCCACACAAAAATTCCTCTTTGCTACCATTTAATTAATACAATACTTTGCATATGCTCGGAATTAGGCAATCTAACAACATACATTTCATGTATAAACAAGTATAATAAAACATGCATAATTTTGTATAAGCATTCACACAATAAATAGAATAAAAAACACTAATAAAATAACACTTGTCTTTTTAATAATTCACCAACTATGTGTAGACCTCAGACTTTCCTCTGAGCCATAGACTTTGTTGCTTGTAAACTCTCAAGAACAGGTCACCCTCGAGATGAGATTAGAAACTCCACTAGGGAAGGCTTCCTAAGCCATACTAAGGTCTAACCAACACAATAACACTCTAGTGAAGGTGTCAGTTGTTGAAACTAGCCTACAACCTCTCATTTCCCACAACCCATCCCACCCCGGGAAGTGTTCCCCTTCTCTGCTCAAAATTCCTTCGATTTCCCCATTTCCCTTCTTGGGCTTCAATAACAGGTTGGACAGAAAGTCTTAGAGATCTATAGCTATTTCCTAGCACATAAGGATAACAATTCCAAACAATTCTCCCACCCAGAGAGAATACTCACGGGCCTTACAACCCGCTTCTTCAACATGCACATAGGCCTAACAACCTGCTTCTTCAGCTCAAAATACCCAGGTTGAATGGATACCAAACACTCCCAAGTACTAGTACGAATGGTGATGGAAAGAAGGTATGAATGGACAAAGGAATAGTGAGAATGATGAGTGAATAATGAGAGAGCAATCAAATGATGGGATGATGGGAAAATACACTAAGTTCCCATAATATAATTGCATGTTCCCAACTTGACACTTGTCATGATGGGAGCTACATGGTCCCCACTTGGTGATGTGTTCCCCATCCTAAGAACTTAGGATAAAATATCACATAACTTAGACTTCAGAAAATATTAATATAATATTCCCTTGGGCTTAATCCTCCTTGGCTTAGCTCCTCTTCCTAGACTCTTAGCCCCCCTTTCCCTTCTAGTGGAGTTCTATCCCCCCATACTCATTTTGTCTGATAGGTCTATAGCAGTGATTTATTTTATTAATCAATCTGAGTGTGATTACATATTACAATGATAGGCTCGCTAACCTTTTAGTATCTAGGCTCTCTGACTTGAGAAACACAAAGAAACTCTAGCCTCAAAATCTGTTGGCTCACTTACCTATATGTACATTTACAATTGGGGCTCAGCCTAGGGGTATTATATCTTGAGGGGAGTTGAGTGGTGGGAATATCATTGGCCATATTATGCTTGAAGGCAGTCATGGTTTGGCTATGTATTATGCTGAGAAAGAGGTATGTGTGCCTATAAAATAGACTGTAAGCCTGTAATGTGTTTTTCATTGAGGAAACGGCTCAGAGCCTTGTGAAGGCTATTGTGAGCACTCATGAAGTAGTTGAGAGTTCTTGAAGTCCCCAACTAAGAGATTCTTGGCCAACCGAGTGCATTGAAAGCCCTGATAAACAAATGGTACAGCCCAAGGGACTATGAGCAGTGA
>ML802449.1:0-14799 GCA_009831015.1 Picea engelmannii
AAGTACATCATCCTTCTTCTCTTGTCCATTCAATACTTTAGAACTAGGGAAAGAGTAGTATTCTGTCACTGTTTGTTCCAGATCCAGGTGGATCTGGGGAGATCGGTTTGTGTCCGCACTTACGGATTTATCCCAAAACAATCTAGAATACGTAATCAATCCAAAACTTCAAATCCAATCCAAGACTTTTAATCGAACAAGCACTCAGATACAAGCTTAGAGATGATACCCTTGTTGTTAAAAATAAAAAAATGAAAACTGGAAAATGACTAAGAGAGGTGTTTGATCTCCGAAAACCAATCAACAACATGTTAAGCATGAGAAAAGAGTCAAATACTGGATAAAAACGTTCCCCCCTCCCGCTGACTAAAGCACAAAATGGGCATCAATAGAGGCCAAAACCCAACTCAAAAACTTCACAGATGTCGTTGTAGGCTACTAGCACATTACAATGCGAAAATCTAGAGTTTCCATAGGCCAGAAACAGATAGGGTGCGAAAAGTACGTATTGAAGAAAATAGCTAAGGTGCGGATATCAAATGTTTCCATAGGCTAGGTATAGGGCACAGTGAAGAAATGTCTGAAAAACAAGAAATTTTGAGGAAAAGGTAAAAAATTTCAGTGAACTTTCAAACTCAGAGAGTTTGAATGGATCTCCCACAGACTCAGAGACTGAATTCAGATAAAAAAGAGTAGGCAAAAACAAATGGCCAACAAAAAACCACAATCAAGTTGTATCCCTAGTTGAGTCACCAATTTTGTTATAGGATAAATCAGTAAATGCGGACATAAACTAATCTCCCTAGATCCACCTAGATCTAGAACAAAACAGGACAGGACATGATGCTTTCCCTAAGTTACAATCATTGATCTAAGTGTCAAAGAAGGAATTGATGACTTACCTTTGAGATTACTTCCTTATATCTTTGTTGTTCCTGCTCCGCTTCGGTGCTCTTGTGAAACCAAATCTGCCATGACACAAACCAACCAAAGTGAAAGAAACTATGATAGATTCAATGAAAGCTTAAACATGTGATCAAGGAGTCATGTAATAAAATGAGAATGATTTTATGGGGAAGAAACATGCCACTATATTATATTGAATAAAAGTAGAAGATACAACCGAAATGCCTTGATGTCGCAAGTTTCCTTTTAGTGGTCCTTCGTTCCAACACACACATATACTTGTTCTGAGATTTTCATTAAGATGATATTTAAAATCTTGATGGGTGAATGTAGACCTCAAGCATCAACTGAAATAATATTCTTCACACAATCTCCAGCCTATTCTTCCAGCAATCCTTTGCTCAACTTAACTGTGCTTAACCTTTTCCATGAGAAGTCGATTATTATATAAGAGAAGATGAAGTTGTTAAAAGGATGAAGATTATCCCACCAGATTAGAGAAGTCAGTAGGATCGTAACCATACAGATGCCACCTCACATTCCAGAAGATTCCCCTTCTAGAAACTTCTTGAACTTATTTCCTCTTTTGTCTTTCAAACGCAACTACACCCTGCCTATATAGTAGCCTGCGGAAGTCCCATAGGCCAGATATAGAGCAGCCTATGAAAATCATGGATTTCCACACTGTACACTATGGGTAGCTTGCGACATCGTTCTAAAATGTAGTCTTGCAGAGGAGGAAAGCAATCACTTTTCTCAAGCAAAAGATGATTTTGAGAGCCTGATCACATTCTTGTAAAGTCATCATCAGAGTGACCAAAATAATGTGTAACAAGAGTTACTAGAGGGTAGAAGGATCCAAAACACCTTCCATGTATCCTACCTTGACGCAGGAGCATCGCCTTCAAATTCAAAGAAGAAAGCATGGAGGCATGGATATGACATCTCAGCATGACAAAATTTCAAATCAACATTTAACTCAAAAACTGAATGAGTTGTTGAGATATTTTGGAAACAACGTTTTTAAATATATCTTGTTTGTAAATTATTTTACGACAGTAAGGAGTTGAAGATAGAGAGTGGAAGCCCTTATTTGGTAATAAATGATAGTTATTGCAATAGGAAAAAGTAGGTAGCCGCTAGAAATTGATAGGATAGGTTGTAGATAGGACGGAGAAGAGCTTGAGGATCCACTCCTCAGATAGATTTGTTATTGTATTGTATTAGAGAGTAGAGCAGAGTAGAAGAGAGTAGCATATAGGCAAGGAAAAAAAATGCAGTGAAGAATTGAAATATTATGTAATTTATTTCATGGGTGAATAGAAAAAACAAATTTTTTCCAATTCCTTAGATAGTGTTCATTTTGAGGTGTGATTGAATGAATGTTGTATTTATGTGTGTGTTTTAGCTCATTTCATTTATGTATGATTTTTTATGGTTGATCATATGAAATTGTGAGGAACTAGATAAGTTTCAATCGTTTCTCTTCTGAGAACTCGTATGCAAGGAGTGCATATTGTACGTAAGGATTGTGTCGACAGATTATTGAATTGACCCAGAGAAGTTCATAAGGAATGACGGGAAATTAGACCAAGTGCAAGGAGTGCACAGAATCAAGGAGTGACTAAGTGTCAAAGAAAAAGAACAGAGAAGCGCAAGGAGTGCGGGAAGAATTTCTTTCGAAGAAATCCTTCGATCTGAGTTTGTCGAGATCCTAGAAACAAAAGGATTGCGTGGGAGATCAAAATTCTAAAAGGAATCAAGCTCGGAAGGGATAGGAAAGATAAATCTTCAAAGGAGTGGAGTTATGAAGATTTCACAAATTATCGATCAATATCCATCCAGGAGGGAGCGGGATCATTCCAGGTCATAGGATCTAGGCAAAGTGCTCGAGTTTTAAGTATCTTGGTGCATACAGGAGAGTGGACTACCGAAGTCTTGAAGTCCCAAAGTGGTTAGGGATCGTTCATCATCAAGAGGGATAGGTGGTGCCATATCTACAATTTCGAAGTGGAAGCACTTCAGAAGTTTGTATACGAGGAGGAGGCGAAATCGCTGAAGAGCCGAAGGCCGAAATAGATTCAGGTCATTGGTCACTAGAAGACACACATCGAAAGATCTGAGACTTCAGGGACATTCACTTCAGAGGATTTCAAGTGTGGAGTGTGAAAAAATCCTGAAGCCCTAAAGGCCAAAGTAGATCGCAACCATCCGTTGCAAAGAACACTTGGCGAGAGATCCAGAAGTTTGGAGGCTTAGCGCTTCGAAAGGAAGTTGACATGAGCGAAGAAGATATCAACCGTCGGATCTAGAGGGATACGCAGTGGGAATCCATTTCGTTCAGGTGAAAGTACTCCAGGAGGAAAACATGTGTAGGATTTTGAAACTCCCAAATCCTGAATAGACGAAGAATATCTAGACCGTCGGATGCAGAGGGATGCGTGGCAGAAATCCGTCAACTTCAAGTGAAAGCACTCTGGTCTGAACGAGTGTGCAAGAGTCTGAAACTCATGAAGCTTGAAGAGATGAAGTGATCCAAATTCATCGATCTGTGGGATACACATGTCACTAGATCATGAACTTCAGGTGAAATCATTCTGGGAGAAGTTGAAGGCATGAGTTGAAACTCCCGAAGCCCAAATTGCCGAAGCAAATAACGATCATTGATTTGAAAGGGATATGCGTCGATAGATCATGGAAATCTGGGAGATTTTTCTCTGGACAGAAGGAATGAAAGGAGGTAGATCTCAATTTCCAGTCAAGAGGTACCGACCGAGATCACAAGATCAACAGTCACGCTTAATTGCGAGGAGATGAAGTGCTCAGAATTTAAAAATCTGAGAGTGGGTCGCAATCGAAACCATGGTATTTCCAAAGGGAATCGTGGCAATTAGTAGTGAATTTTGGGGAGAAAAGTAGTGTGGTCTCAAACCACTCTTGTTCTCACCCATAATCACGTTCTTAGGTGAGGTCATAGCCCGAGGTTACATCCAGGAAGAGGCTAATGGAAAAGGAGCTAGTGCCTGAACTTTGATCATTCAGTAGTGCGAAGGGAGAGGTTGCAGGTGTCATAGAACCTACACCAAAATGCCGAAAGGTCATATGTTTAACCACAAAGTGAGACCGTCAATGTTTCAGAGAGCTGATTTGGCTCAGAGAATTGAAGATCCTTGACCGGGAGGTCACGTAGCCTGAGGGAGAGTAGGGGGGGCTACATCGTACCTCAAGAAAGCATTGGTACATCAATTCATAGCTTCGATAGATCTTCCAACACTATATGAGGAATGGTAGTTTGTTCTATCTCCCAAGAGTATTGTTGTGGTCAAGGAACAAAGACTAGGGAGTAGAGTCATTCAAGAGTACTTGGTTTTGTTGAGAGGATTTCTCGCAGAATATGCTACTTGGGAATGAAATCATATCTTACAAAACCATGATATGGATTTCTTAAGGAAAAACAATATTGGGAAGGGAGGACTATAATGTCCCCTTCCAATTGATGATAATGGATGATGACTTAATAGCCTATATGACTCCCATAGGATATAGTAAAAAAGGAGAAGGGAGACAAGGAGGTTTATTTGGTGTCGCTAGGTCAAAAGAATGGCAAATCCTAAAGTGACATTAAATAAAATAAATAATTATATTTGTTATCATTGAAATTTCGTCCGCACGTGGCGACAAGAACTCAGTATCGTCAAACAGCAATGAAGTCATTCATGGCCCTGAATTAATCTTACATCATTCAAAAAAGGTCAAAAACTATACAAAGTAGTGAAAAATTGAAGAGCGCTTTACAGAAGTTGGGTGTGCGTGAACATGCGTGGAACATAAACATACCATGCGCGCATACGCACACGATGCACAGCTGTTAGCGCAAAAAGCCGCACACCTGCTAAACGACGCATTTATTGAAGTGGTCGGCCTCCCAACCACTTATGGATCAGCTCCCAAGCTGATTTGACCCTCAAATCTGAGCTGAATCGGCATGGTAGGCTGGTCAAAGACCTAATAATGCCCTAAATGGCCTCTTTTCAGACTACAAGGCAGTTACACAAAATCCCAAAGAAATGCTATAAAAAGCCATGACTGCATCTCATTTTCTCAAGGAATTCTATGTAATGTTATGCTGCCTATATTGTTTTAAGGACTCACTCCTTGACAAGAGCACATTGGCACCATTTCATTGAGTAATCCACCACTCCATTGAGTGGTTTTGCAAAGGAGTTCTTTCATCATCATTTTAATTTTCTTGTTGTAAGGAGAGAAAGCTTGTGAGGATCCAAGAGCCTTCCCTTGGAGGAAGAAGGGACTCATAGTCCCCTTTCTTCTTGGTGCTTTGATTTCATCAATAGATCAGCCTAAAAACATTGGTGATATTGGTATTTTTGTTCTTGTTATCTCTATATCCCTATGCTTATGATTTTAGTTTTTATTAGTTTAATTCTTGCTTATAGTTTTGTTTTTCTTTCTCTAACTCTTTCCTCTACAACTTTCATGCTCAGCAAGACCCAACTGGGCATGTAAGCACCTCTTATTTTCTCACCAAGGTGACGAAAAGGGTGCAACAGATTGACGACTCCACTGGGGAAAGGTATCGAATTCCTACCTCATTTGGGTTTATTTTTCTCTTCTTTTAGTTTGATTAACTTGCAGGTGCATAAACCGGCCTAGGCCGACCTGTCAACCATTCAATTCAAGGGAGAATTGAGAGAAATCCATCCGTATTTTCTTTCTCGGCCGTTTGTCACAGGTGCACGGGTATTTTACCCCACAGACGTGCATTGTGCGTGCATGCGCTTAACCAACATCCATCCTCTGCGTGCATGCACTTTCAGACCTATCTCTGTTCACGCGCCTGCGCTCTGTTCGCGCGCCTGCGCTCTGTGCGCCTCTGTCTGCACTAGGGGCCGCGCATTTAAGAAAAATTTCACGTTGTAAGTTGTTGGGATGTGGAGAAGTCCATTTTCCTTCTTGAAAATGATGTTAAGCATGCTCTAAACACTGCACCACACTTAGTCCCCTCATCATATAAAGGGGTTAGTCAAGCACACATAGGCACTTAGGAGGATAAAAATCAATTTCCCTTCTTTGCTTTTTGCCACATGGATGGCTTGTTTTGACTTACAAGATAAGGTGGTAATCATTTTTAATCACATCTAACTTACATTTGGGACTAGAAGATGAATTACAATCGCTTAGTATGCTCTTCTCTAGCGCCTTCAAGCGACCTTGAGAATCAGAACAAGATTGTGAAACAATTCATCTCCCTTAAACAAATTTTCAAACCTTTAGGAGAGGACAACGACCCTTTTTGGGACCCCTCTTAGTTTTCTTTTTCAAACATATCTTAATATTGTAACGGGCCCATACATGCCCACATGTCACAAAGATAGGATAGTGTTTGAATTTCTGCTTTCTTAGATCAAAACACTAGGGAAGTTTAAAGGTTTGTAACGGGCCCATACATGCCCACATGTTCAATCTAGGATAGTTTCAAACTTTCTTAGATTACATCACCATAAGGAGTTAAAGGATAGTAACAGACGCACATGTCTACATGCTAGCTTTATAGGGATTTTGAATTACGCAAGGTTGTACCAAAGACATCTAGCTAATTAGGTAATTAAACTCTTGTAAGGACCAAGCGAAGTCCACATGCAGCAAGGTGACATCTAATTCACTAAACTTGGCACACTTTCACTCACACAAAAAAGTCACTTCTCACTCACATAGATTCTTCTCGAAACGTGGAGGTCAAAGTAAGTTTCCTCCAAAGGGATTCCGAAAATACCCCATCGTTTCTTGACGAGACTATCCACTCCCTTTTTTAAATCAATGAGGTTGGTTTGCACCCCCAACCTCCCAAAACAACTACATATAAAAACTTTCTAAAAAATCAGTAATTTTCCCTCCACAGGAGGTGCCAAAAGAAATTTTTTAGTCTAGGTAGGATTTCGGGGATAGGCATCCAAATAACTCCCCGTTATCTGGTTCTCACATTATCAAAACATAGAGGTTGTCAAATAGGGAACTTAAAATCCTCCAAGTCAAGTGTTCCAATCACCATAAGGCAGGGAGATGCCCGTGAAGGGTCGAAGGCTGAGGTCCGGTTGTTCTGTGCGTCCCCCCTTGAGGCACCCACCTCTTGGACGGGATCCAGCCCGTGACCCATTTCTTAGGCTGAAAATCTAAATGCTGCACTTTGACCGAGGTACCTAGTGACCAACTTTAGGACATCTACCCAGGTGGAAATTGTGGTCTGCAATTGCACCTTGATTGGATTTTGTGTGGCTATTGGGAAATATCGCCAGCTCTTTCGGGATATGCCCCCTCTACCCCTCATTATAACCAATTGTTTCATCCTTCACTAGTGTCTCTTCTGGTGACTTCAGACCCCACTGTTGAGTACTATTGGAAGGTCCAGTGCTATTTGAGAGGAAGGATGTTACGTCTTCTAGGACACAAGCATTTTCTTTCTTTTGATTCCCCCACGCGGACAAAACCCACTTACCCACATATATGATTCTTTCTCATTTTATGTATGATACACATCTGATTACAGTTTGATTTGGATATATATATATTGTGTAAACATTTAACGCAAAGACTCTTGGTTCTATATTACTCTCACCACTTTTTTCACACATCCACACAGTTAGTCTGACATCATAGGGGAACCACAGAACCCCCTGTCGTTCACGACGCTTGATCAATCTCCCTCCTATCTTAGGGGGAGTATCTGGTCATGCTCACTCATCGGCACCTCCTTCACACGCTCCTGTGAATGCTACTATCTTAGGATCAACTTTGCTTGGTTCTATATTACTTGGGTCAACTTCCCAAGGTTATCCGTTCACTCGCTCTCCTTTACATGGAAGTGGGGGACCCACTTCCTCTCAAGGAGGGAGCACCAACCCACCTATTCCCCATCAAGGGTTAGGTTCACATCACACTATGGCCAGAGCTAACCCTCACACCCCACTACAGATGCCATACTTGGCCTCTCTCAACATACTGGATCTCACCAAACTCACCAATGATCCTATATTGCATGACGCCACATGGCCTGCAATGCCAACAAAGATTCCTTCAGACATACCAAAGTTTGAAGGAAAGGCAGGTGATGACCCCGCCAACCATGTCATGACCTTTCATCTATGGTATTCTTCCAATAGCATTATGGATGATTCCGTCAGATTGCGATTATTTCAACGCACACTCACTGGCCCATCGGCCAAATGGTATGTCGAAGAAAAATCCGGGTCCCACGGGACCTTTGAGTCATTGGCCAAAAAATTCTTGACCTTCTTCCAATTACCCATCCGCCACGACAATGGTATAGAACTACTGTCTAACTTCAAACAAACCTCAGCCACACACATCGCTGACCACATTCATGAGTGGCATAGGCGTCGTAGTTTTTGTAAAGCAGAAACCACCAGGCAATAGTGTCTCGAATGGTTTCTTAGATCACTTGTCTCTCTCCTTGGTAAGGATGTAGCTTCCACATTCCCTCAATCCGAAGAGGAAGCCATCAGTAAATCCCAATAGTATGATCTCATCTATGCACAGTCAGGGTACTTATACACAGTACTTCCTGATCTTCTAAAACCTGTGCCATTTGGCCAAGACAAACCTGGGATGTCTCACTCAGCAGACGGACTAATAGGTGCCACCACACACCATGGTCCACAACCCCAACAACCACCAATGTATGGAACACCTCAATACCCACCAGCATATGGGGGCACTCCTTATTACCCCCCACCACTTTATCAATAGCCATACCCTGTTGCTATCCCTCCACCCATCAATGGACCACCACCGGCACCCCCCATACATCCACCTATTCCCACAAATAGTGGTACTCCCTCAACATAAACTTATAGTACTAGAAAAAGCACTACACCTTCCTATGTACCTTATGGATCGATACCACCACAAAATCCATACTTCCCATTTCCTGGTCCTCCACAACCCATGGCTCCCCCACATCCACATGCGGGGGTAAATTTTGTTCAACCTTCTGCTGCTCAACAATACCAAAATTTTGAACAGTTGAATACATCCAACCCAACTCATCCATCTAACAATGCCAAGAAGAAAGGATGGAACAGGAATAACAACAACCCTGGTCAAGGCGGGAATCAACCCCCACAGCACCAACCCACTGGGGGAAACCAGAACCAAGGGAACCAAAACCCCCAAGGGGGAAATAATAAAAAATGCCAAGGGAGAAATAATGTTAAAACCATCTTCCATTGTTCCTTTTGTGGTGAATTCTGTCATTACACTCACCATTTCCCCCAGATCACTGATTTCAAATGGTTGAAAGACTCGGGTAGTCTTCCCCATTCTCCTGCACAAACTGCCCCTCAACAGACACCACAACAATACGTGCAACAACCCCCTCCCGCCGTACTGCAAAATCCTATTCCACATCAAGGTGTGATAAACACCCAACAAGACACACAGCATCCCCCACCTCAGGTGGGACAATACCATAACCCCAACAATCCAACAGAGCACACAATTCTCCTCACCAGTGAGGAAGAAACACTTCTACAAACCCGTAACCGTCAGTATCATGCACCCACTGAGTCTCCTCCCATCACTTCAGAGACAAATCCTACACCAGCGAGACCCCCGTTGGTGATCCCTCAACCTTTCGTCGAACCACCACTATGCATCCCTCGCATCCCTTTGCGCAGGAATGATCACAACCCACAGGCTAGGGCAGCTCATAACTATAGCTTGATAGATGACTTAGCACAATCCCCAGATGCCATGTCAATTTTGGAAGTCCTCCAGACTTGTCCTACATAGCGAAAATCTCTACTTTCTTCCTTGGGGGCAGTCGACCCTGTAGATACTCGACTCATCACCTTCGATCTTGATAGCGGAGAACCTCGTCTTCCCGCCTTGATCGCTTTTCAAATACTAGTAAAAATATGGAACATCACAGTTCATCGGTGTATCATCAATGAAGCTACCTCTACGTGCATCATGTCCAAAACAGTATGGCAGAAACTTGGTTCCCCAGAAATCATACCCTCTGCCATCACATTACGAGCTTATGACGGATGACCATCCTCTCCGAAAGGGCTCTTCCAAAATGTCCCCATTGAACTCAGGGGCAAGACTATTCTCATTGATATTGAAGTTATCGACACCCCGCTTGATTATAATATCCTGTTCGGTCGTAGATACATGTACGCTATGAAGGCAGTAGCATCTTCCGTCTTTCAGACAATGATGTTCCCCCACAATGGGAAGATCGTGACCATCAACCAAGTCTCACATTATGAGCCTAACCCATCTGCCAACCTCGATAACATTCTTCCTCTCATCCACACCAACCAAGACTCCTACCCACTCGTCGAGATGGGTCCTGGGATTTTCAAAGATCCATCCTTGTTAGGGACATACCACGGAGCACCACCATTCCTTCATCCTACTAATCAGGTATGCATCATATCCTCTAACGAAACTCACACAAAGGATGCTCTTCCTCCTCAGGAGGCTTCAGTCATTCCTGATGTCCCACTAGTCACAGAACCACCTCTGCCGGAACCTCCTGCGCACTCATCAACCTCAACAGTCCACGAATCCACATCCCCTCAAGGGCCTAGTCCCGTTTGGGAGATAGTCCCCCAACCCCTTACCCAAATTCCCTTCTTTTACCCTCCACCAGGTATCGAAGATTTTCAGGTAGCCGCAACGCTCACACTACCGAATATGGTGTTAGCAATCCCTGTTTGGTATTTACACCCACCAGAGATGGTCCCTCGACCATCCCTTCCCCCACAGGAAGGACTTCCCATGACAATCCCCGTCCTTACCCCCACCACCCCTCTACTCACTACCCCCCTTGCTACAGATGGGGGCAGGAGAAAGAAGAAAGAGCCCACCGCTCCACTTCCTCCACGCATCCCACCACCTTGCGCATTATGTGAGAAAGAGGGCCACCAAACCAACAATTGTCCCTCACAACCTGAATTACGGAATTTGATCCCTCCCAATCAAACTTTCACAACACCCATCACTACTGCTAATACCACCAACCCTTCCAGTAGTAAAGGGTTGAGGACCAAATACTCTTGTGCTATCTGTTCAGAGTATGGCCATTACACTCATCATTGCCCAACACTGCCACGCTTTCGGCAAACATTGGCCACCGTGCGCCAGAACTTCCAGAACCACGCACGCCCTGCTACGTCCTCTTCAACAAATATCACTGACATTCGCTATGTCACCACTTCAGTCAATGAACGTATGAGATGCCCTTTCTCTCTCTGCGATTCACTGGCTCATTTTACATACTAGTGTCCTATGATCCTTGAGTACAGGCAACGTCAATTGGCCCTGCTTCACCAACCTGTAGAGGCGATACTTGACATTACCTCGTCACTTGAGGATATTCATGTCATTTCTCTGGAGCCCAAGGCACTCCCAATGCCTCCATGGTTCTTTAATGACATCTCTAAGGATTTACCCCGCAATCCCCCCAACTCTCCTGCGCATTCCTCTACGGACACTCTCCACCCAACGGGATCAACATCCCGTCACCTACATTACAACAGTCCCTGGGTCGCTTTTTATCCTGAGCCCCTGGGGCACCTTTTTCTCATATCATGGTTAGGTACGCACGCGCATAGTCACATTTATCAAATACATGCTCATCTCTTTGATTCTCTTCAGATATGGTTCACTTTGGGTATTTGGTTTTTCTGTGTGCAGGTACTTGCTCATCATCCCTTGGCATCACCCCTTCAGGTATATACTCAGCACTGGCATGTAGTCTTTCCCGCTGTATCACATTTACATTTCCAGTCAAACCCTCTGATATTGGCCTCTACGATCCGCCTTCCCGGCTCTGCAGTACCCACACCTCCATCTGCATCTTCGGTATTGTCACCCAGTAGCATTCTTACCCACATGAGTTGTCCCATTCATAGCACCTTTTGCCACTTTTTGACACTCATGCTGTTTTTCATTACCCTTTAGGGATGGGAGTCCTGATAGTCTTTCATCATGTCGTGAATCATCCACATACTCCTTCTCCTCATTTTTGCTAGCTTTCCCACACGGGCTCCCAAATTATCTCTTTACGGTTCTATTTTTACCTACACCTACGCAGGATCATACACCCTCCACTTCATCCACAATCAGTTTTCCCATCTGCAAACCTACCTTCATTTCACCTACCTCATACAAAAACTCACCAATGGGCCCCCCACCCTTCATCATTCTTCCAAACACATTATGCCCTCCTTGGGCCACCCATATCACATTGGGGCACCCCTTTCTATATTTGTACATTTCTCCCCAATTATTCATTATTTATTGTACAAACGCCTTTATTTCCAGTCATTACATTTTCTTTTGTCGTCACCGTTGGCGACTTGCTTCCTTTTTTGCCACGCGCAACCCATGTCACCCTTGGTTGGAGCATTACTTATCATCTACCCTTGACGACATCGTCCATATCTTCAGAGCACCTCACAGGTCACTTACCTCTACCCTCTGAATTTGTTCACCTTGTCCCACCTCTGGCACAACTTATCACCAGTCTTGTCGTCCCCCTGACACTCGACCTTGTTACACGGTTGCGGCCACTCTTTATCTCATACATCCTCCAACCAAGGGCAGTCTTGAGTCTTCCCACTTCTTGACTTCGTCCATGTACCTCTGCCACTTCCTCACCTCAGTAGATTCCACAAAGCCCCTTGCTTCTGGGAGTCGCGTTCCCCTTTTGTCGACATCAACACAATTTTCCGGAAGGGCAGCAGTATCTTGATTCTCATTCTCCATTCGATGAGAGATCTCGGATGGCACAGGGTGAAACACCATTACTCCCTGCTATCATTGGCCCCCATAACATTCGACGCCAACACTTTCTCATGTTATGGTGGGTCTTACTTTGCGACTATTGCAGTTATTTTTATCATTTGCTGAAGACCTCTGAACTTGGTAGGGCCATCAATGCCCGCATCATCACCGATACTTATTACCGCGATCATTGCCTATTATTCAGAGTATGTTCCTTTGCAGAATTGTCTTTTGCCTTTATCATCACCGCCCCCGAGGGTGCTGCAGTTGTCTACACCAACACTTCAGTCATCTTTTTTCAGAGTTACATAACACGAGCATGGGGCATGCCTGCCTCGTTTGTACACAATTGTATATTTTACGCACCTTATGGAAGGTCGGGTTCTACTGGTTCCTTTCTCCTCCAAAGGATTGCTTTGAACGATCCCACTATTGCTCTTTCTTACAACAACATTCTCAGTAGAAGAAACATTGATGGATTTCAGCTATACGTATGCTCCTAACCTCATCCATCAGGGGGCATATGTTATCACTGAAATTTCATCCGCACATGGCGACAAGAACTCAGCATCGTCAAACAACAATGAAGTCATTCATGGCCTTGAATTAATCTTATAGCATTCAAAAAAGGTAAAAAACTATACAAAGTAGTGAAAAATTGAAGAGCGCTTTACAAAAGTTGGGTGCGCGTGCACATGTGCGGAACATAAACATACCATGCGCGCATACACGCACGATGCGTGGCTGTTAGCGCAAAAAGCCGCGCACTTGCTAAACGACACATTTATTGAAGTGGTCGGCCTCCCAACCACTTATGGATCAGCTCCCAAGCCAATTTGACCCTCAAATCTGAGCTGAATCCGGATGGTAGGCTGGTCAAAGACCTAATAATGCCCTAAATGGCCTCTTTTCACACTACAAGGCAGTTACACAAAAGCCCAAAGAAATGCTATAAAAATCCATGAATGCACCTCATTTTCTCAAGGAATTCTATGTAATGTTATGTTGCCTATATTGTTTTAAGGACTCACTCCTTGAAAAGAGCACATTGGCACCATTTCATTGATCAATCCACCTCTCCATTGAGTGGGTTTGCAAAGGAGTTTTTTCATCATCATTTTCATTTTCTTGTTGTAAGGAGAGCAAGCTTGTGAGGGTCCAAGAGCCTTCCCTTGGAGGAAGAAGGGACTCATAGTCCCCTTTCTTCTTGGTGCTTTGATTTCATCAATAGATCAGCCTAAAAACATTGGTGATATTGGTCTTTTTGTTCTTGTTATCTATATATCCCTATGCTTATGATTTTAGTTTTTATTAGTTTAATTCTTGTTTATAGTTTTGTTTTTCTTTCTCTAACTCTTTCCTCTACAACTGTCATGCTCAGCAAGACCCAACTGGGCATGTAAGCACCTCTTATTTGCTCACCAAGGTGATGAAAAGGGTGCAACAATATTTAAATGAAATTGGAGGGAAGATAAAGTGAGGGTTTGATTTGGTCAAAAAAGGGAAAGTTCTATAAGGCATGCAGAAAAGATAAAAGGAGGGGTAGAACCTCACTTTGGAATTATTAATTAATCTCTCATTTTGGAGTGCTCTTGGAGCCATTGTTTTGTTTGGGTTTAGAAAAACCCTTCCACTAATGAATTTTAATTTCAGTGGTGCAATATCCACCCTAGCTGGATAAGAGGGGAGTCCACCTAGGATTTCCACTAGAGCTTCAACTGGATATTTATGTTCATTTGGAGGTTTGTGCAAGGAGTTTGTGAATATTTTCTAGAGAGGACGATTTCAAATTTTGTAGGTAACATTAAGGTTTCAAAGAGACAGTGGTGTAGGGAACACCCGTAGTTTGAGTATGGGGAATCCCATGAGGCCCCACTAAATGTTTGGTAGTTATCCCGAAAGGTCCTCTGTGATCGTGGTTGTAAAAGGTTTATTGGATCAGTTTCATAGGGTTACAAGAGGGATTCAAAGGCCTCTAGAAAAACATACATTGCTAGAGCAGAGCGTCACAATGAGCATCATAGATTTGGCATCATTCCAAGTTTTCTTTGTATTGTTTCT
>ML802449.1:19139-41287 GCA_009831015.1 Picea engelmannii
TTTTTCTGAAGATAGTCTTTGTTCCATGAAGTATTTAAGACTTTCATGGTCTGTTTTGACCTTGAAGTGCCTACCTATTAGGTAAGGGTGCCATTTCTTCCATGCATGTAGTATTTCCATCATTTCCTTCTCATAAATGGGTTTGTGTAAGTCCTTTCCCTTGAGTGGCCGACTTTCAAAATCCAAGGGCATTCCTTCTTGCATTAGGACAACACCAATTCCAATTCCTGAGGTAGCACATTCCACAATAAAGGTTTTTGTGAAGTATGGAGTGGTCAAGACATGAGCTTTGCACATCACCTCTTTAAATTGTTCAAAATATTTAGTTTCCTCTCAAGTCCATGAAAATGCATCCTTCTTATTTAGTGCCATTAAAGGTGTTGCTATTCTTCCATAGTGACAAACAAACTTGTGGTAGTAACCTATCAAACCCAAAAATCCTCTAATATTCTTCAATGTTTTGGGAATCGGCTAGTCCATCATGGCCTTAATATTATTAGGGTCTACCTTGACACCTTGATGAGATAAAATATAACCCGAATAATCTACCTCCTTCACCCTAAAGAAACATTTGGATGGTTTGGCATATAGTTGTTTCTCCTTTAGTAGTTGTAGAACCTGGTCAACATGTCGCACATGATCCTCCCAAGACTTGCTATAGATTAGTATATCATCAAAAAAAACTAACAAAAATTTTCGAAGGAAGGGCTTGAAAATGGAATTCATCAACCCTTGGAAAGTGGAAGGGTCATTTGTAAGGCCAAAAGGCATGACCAAAAATTCATAATGTCCTTCATGAGTTCAGAATGTTGTTTTTGGGATATCTTCTTCTTTCATTCTAATCTAATGATACCCTGAACAATGATCCAACTTTGTGAAATACATTGCTCCATGTAGTTCATATAAAAATTCATCAATGATGGGAATGGGAAACTTATCATTAATAGTGATCTTTTTGAGCTCTCTATAATCTAGACACATACACCATGAGCCATCTTTCTTGAGTACCATTACCACCGATGCAAAGTAAGAACTTTGGCTAGGTATAATAATGTCAGCCTCTAACATTTCATCAACCATATGCTCAATTTCAATCTTCTGGGCATAAGGGTATCTTTACAACCTGATGTTAGGGGGAAAACTCCAAGGAATTAGGTGAATATCATGATCATGATTTCAAGTGTGTGTAATACCTTTGGGAATATCTTCAAATACTTTGGAATGCTTATCAATGATCCCTTGGAGATCTAGGGGAATAGATGGCTTAGATGTTTGAATATATAGTGATCATAGTTGTACAATTACACCTTCACTCCCCTTTTTCAATAATTTTTTCATGCCATTGGAGCTTATCACCTTACTGGGTTTTCCTGTGATACCTCTTAACTCAATTTATTTTCCTTCCAATGAAAATTTCATGAAAAGTTCTTGAAAATTAAAAGCCATTGTTCCTAATGATTGTAACCATTGGATTCCTAGTATGACATAAACATCAACCATGGGTATAGAAATCATTGTACTATTGATTACATATTCCCCCATAGTAATATTGATAATATTGCATTTTCTTGAGCAATTGATAGTTCCTCCGTCTGCAATCATTAATTGAAGCTCTGGTGCTAGATATACAAAGCAATTGAGAGATTTGGCTAATTTATAGTGAATGAAATTAGGAGTACTACCCTAATCAATTAGGAATATTACCTTTTTATTTTTGATATTAGGAGGTCGATCAGAAATTCTCCAACAACTTTCTCTGCAGTGCTCAACTCGTCTGACATACACACTCGGGGTTAACAATCTCGGGGTATCTTCACAGTCTATGCAGAAAAATTTCTTTTCACCACACTTATGTCCCTTACTGTACTTGATATCACAATTAAAGCATAAACCTTTTTATTTTCTTTCCTCCAATTGTTGAGGTTTCAACCTTGAGGGTTGAGGTGTTTTAGAAGAAGGAGCATTATTCTCTCAATAGATGTTAGGAATGGTCCTTCTAGTAGCCATAGCCATATTTTTACTTTCAACATTTCTTGCCACCCTAAATGCATTCTCCAATGATTTGGGTTCCCAAAGGCGAACCTCATGTTTAATGTTATCCCTTAAGGTTCCTATGAATACATAAATCAAGTGATCATATGGAATATTTGTTACCTTTATATTCAATCTTTGGAAGTTCTCAATGTGCTCTGTAACTGAACCCTTTAGCTTGAGATTTATCAATTTCCTAAAGAAGGTATTTCTCCTTGTATACTCATAGTGTTCTATCACTTCTTTTGTGAAAATTGTCCAAGTGACGAGTGATTTGTGAGAACAAAGCCATCAATACCACACAAATTTATTGGGTTCTAAATATAAATAATAAATTTGTACCTTTTGTGTATGTGGCACATCATGTATATCAACTAATTTCTCCATCTGAAGTATCCATGTAAATGGGTCCTTGCCATGAAACTTCCTCATATCAATCTTAGGAACGTGGTTGGTCCTCAACCCAAAGTTGTAGTTGATCTTAGGAAGATATCTTTTAATTTTCATGAAAAATTCTTGAAAATTAAAACGCATTGTTCCTAATGATTGTAACCGTTGAAGATCCAACTGGTTCACTGGGTACTTTGCCTAGTTCATCTAAATGCCTTCTGCGCACTTATCTACGAGGTCAACTACAAAACCGATGACTTGGGTAGGTCGGTTCTTTCTTAATAATTTCCCTGTAATCAATTGACAGGCGATGTGTATTGTGCCACTCTAGATACTACCTTGTAGCCTCGCGTTCCCTTGTCGACATCGCCATAAGTGTCCTTGATCTTTTTTACTAGAGTGTGATCCATGGATTTTTTGGGGTAAAACTCATGGGGATCATTTAATTGCATACTCAACCCTGTGATCTGATTGATCAGCTTTGGATCAACTGTTATACTATGGTTTAGCCACAAATACTCGCCATGGTAACAAGAAAGCAACAACTTGACACAGACATTGACTTCCTGGTGTCTAACAAAGTGGGGAATCTTCATGATGTTTAGCAGGGTGGACTGTGTGAGGTTCATAGTCCACAAATGGGGGATTATCTTTGAATTCTTCCCCTTAGTTCTCGTCAGGTACTTATGTGGGGCAAGCATGTTATAGACTTTGCGATCTCCTAGGTTGAAGTCGATAAACTTCAACCCTGCAATCTTATCTTGGTCTGCTCGAACTGCGTGTATCCCCTTTGGGAGGTACGTCGTAACCAAGGTGTATTCGAAATATCTAGGCATGATGTCTCGATTTACTGCACCGATCATAGGTGGTATGTAGGTAGGTAATATGGTTAGGATCAATTTGGCATTCGCTAGATCATCCCTATTCTTGGTTCATTTTTCATTTGATGGATAGGATGGTCCGACTCCACGAGAAGTTGATGGAGAGGTTGGAAGTTCTCTCGTTGATGATTCTTGTACACCTGTAGACATCGAAATGACTCTTTCAATCATGAGGTCGATCAGAACTTCTTCAACAAATTTATCTACAATGCTCAACTCGTCCGACATACACACTCGGGGTTAAGAATCTCAAGTTTCGGGAGTAGCTTAGATACTACAATAGAATAGACAAAAAGAGTGCGATGATCTCTATATAAAATCAACTTAGTCTACAGGCTCAAACTCTTGGTTGGAAAAAGTGTTCTCGGTGCATGGCACAATGGGATACATAGGTAACTCGACAACGAGTCTCTTGCAACGAGTATGAATCCTTCATTAAATTTGTTCTGTCCATTATGGCGTGTTCCCAACAGTCCTATGGCGAGTAGTCTATCCATAAATGTATTTCTACTTGTTCAGAGCATTGGTCTAACGGTTAGAATGTCCCCAACAACTATATTGCTTCGCCATGGGGAAGTGTCATGTGTCGTTGTTCTGATGTCCTAGCGAAGCTCCAATTTTCCAAATTTTCTTTCTACGAGGTTCCCTATGGAACATTCTGCAACTTTTAGATCTTATCTCTCTTCTTACTTAGCTTTCTAGACTTCTTCCCAATGAGATTCATCTCTGTATGCCTTTTTCCATTCTGATTCTTATCTTCTTTTGGCATAGTTACTTCGCGTTGTTCATATTCTTTCCTAAGATTCGAGGGTGATCCTTCTTCTTTATCTAGAATAGGTACTTCAATCTTCCGTGGGTCTTCTAGTGTTCTTGTAACTTTGACATCCAGGTCTCTGGTGTTAAATATCTTCGATATGTTCTTTTGTTCTTCAATCAAGTGTGTGATCCTTCTAGTCATGAATTCTTTTAACTCTTGCTTCTTCTTCTCTAAAACTTCTTCTTATTCTTGCCTTCTGTCTTGATCTCTTTCAATCCAAGGTTTTCCTAGTAGCATGGTAAATGGGGCACTATTCTCAATAAATTTAATAATCTCAAAATATTCCTCTATCGAAGTTCCATTGGCATTCATAGGTATTCGAGTGAGATTTCGACATAGGTTTATCAACTTTCCTTTGAATAGTCCTATTCCTCCTAATGAAGGAATCATAGCAGGCCTCCCTATAGCTTCCCAAGTTCTCTTTGTCATGATATTCACCCGTGTTTCCTCATCTAGAACACAGTCGATGTCAAAGTCTCCTATTCTTGCTTCAAGGCATTCTTTTTCTTTGAATATCTATGATAATCTGACATGTCGGTGGTCATTCAAGGTTTCTTTCATATGTAGCAATACTTTCTCTAATTCTTTCTAGGGTTCTCCCATAATCTTAGTTTCTAGATCTTCCCTAGGGTTTTCTTGTCTCATGTTCATTTCTTCAAGCTTAGAAATCATTCTAGGACAATCCAATACTTCATGGTCCATAGCTTTGCAACAAATACAATTGGGTCTTCTCCCAGGGCATTCCTTAGCAAGATGTCTCGGTTTTCTGCAATTGTAACAGAGGTTTAATCCTCTATTTCTTTTAAATGATCCCTATCCTTTCTTGTACTACTCGCTAGGATCATGGTAGCTAACCTGCAAACATTTATTTCTAGGATCCTGCATACACTTAATAGTCCAAACATTCTTTCTATGCATAGGTATAACATATTTTTCACTATTCTTATCAGATCTACTCATATGAAATCTTCTTTCATCTATTAATACCCTAGTTTTCAAGCTAGGATAGAAACTATCAAGCATACCTAGATCCATACTATTGAAACAAAAATTTCCACTTATCTTACTTCTACAGAGAACAAAGCTTTTAGATCTAGAACTTTTCAATATTCTTACCTTTATCAAAGCATAGAGCTTTCATATCTTACCTATTTTAATAAAAAAATCTCACTTTTACCTTTCTCATAGAACAAAGCTTTTAGATCTTATCTTTTTTCTTCAGATCAGACTTCTTTTCTTGGCATAGAGATTGTCAAACTAAGTAGAGTACTATGCACTAGAGCAACTGATCTATGCACAGAGATTTCACAATTTTAGGTCGGATCATTGCACAAAGCTCAGTTCCAAGCAATAATAGTTTCATTTCCTGACAATAGAACAATTTGTTGGCACATGGGCAGACCCAGGGTTCAAATCTACAACAATGCACCAAAAAAACCCTAACTATCGACACTTTCCACAACACCTGCGAAGGAGATGAAGTCTCACCCGAGGTAGAGGTAGGGGTGGTTGTAGGACTCAAGTGTCTATAACCTTAGCTGGGACACATATATGTGATTATAATACTTAATAGAGAACTTAGCACCATCAGTTCATCATTATTTAACCAATATCTACTTCGCAGATAAAATAGACCATCGCAACATTCACCCTGATCTAATGTATTTAAGCACTTAGCATAAATAAATAGATTATATCTAGTAGATTCGAGAACTAATCAAGCTCACATAAGTCAGATCTAGCATATAGGGTCATCATAAGAACAAACAGATCTATCTATCTATATCAAATCACTTAGCAGGTAAATACATAAACACATCAGAACATCACACAGAGAAGAATAACACAGTATTTACATGGTTCACCCCCACTGTTATCACTGAAATTTGGTCCGCAAATGGTTACAGGAATTCAACATTGCCAAATAGTTATGAGGTCACCCATGGACCAAAAATATCACAAAAGCATTCCCAAAGGGTCAAAAACTATACAAATAGTGCAAAAATTAAAGGGCACTATGAAGACACTGGGTGCGCGCGCACATGCGTAAAACAAGAATGCATAAATCACGCACATGCGCACGATGCGCGACTGTTGTCACAAAAATCCATGCACCTGAGAAATGACGCATTTATGAGAGTGGTCGGCCTCCCTCCCACTTTTGGTTCAGCTTCCAAGTTGAGTTGACACAAATCTAAACTGGATTCGACTGGGTGGCTGGTCAAAGACCTAGAAATACCCTAATTAGCCTCTTTACACACTACAAACTAGTTGGACAATAACTCAAAGGAATGCTATAAAAAGGCCATGGATACACTTCATTTTTCAAGGAATTCATAGAAAAGTTATGCTGCCATTATTCTCTTGAGGAATCTTCTATCCTTGCCAAGAGTATATTTGCATCATTGCATTGGGCAATCCATCTCACCCCTTGAGTGGATTAGAAAAGAATTCTTTCACCATTTTCATTTTGATTTTCAAAGTTGTAAGAAGAGCTTATTTGTGGGGGTCCAAGAGCCCTGCCTTGGAGGAAGAAGGGACTCATAGTCCTCTTGCTTCTCGGTGTTTTCTTTCACTAATATCAGCCTTATCATTGGTGACATGGGTCTCATTGTTTCTTTTGTCCTTATGTCCCTATGTTCATTAATTTAGTTGTTGTTTTATTTATTAGTTTAATTCTTAGTTGTTGTTTTATATTTCTTTTTCTAACCTTTTTCCTTGCAACTGTCCTGCTTAGCAAACCCAACTAAGATTGCAAGCACCTCTATTTTTCTCACTAAGGTGACGAAAGAGGCGCAATAGATTGGTGACTCCACTGGGGAAAGGTATCAATTTCCTACCCCATTTGGGTTTTTCTATCTCTTCTTTTGGTTTATTTAACTTGCAGGTGCATTAACCGGCCTAAGCCGACCTACCAATCATCCAATTCCAAGGTGAATTGAGAGAATTCCATCCAGAATTTTCATTCATGAACGTGTGTCACCTATGCGTGAGTTTTGTGACCCACAGACGTGCATCGTGTGCACATGCACCCAAGTCACAGTTCTGTTCTGCACATGTGTTCTCATTAACTCTTTTCAGTCTGTGCACATGCGCTCTATGCACCTCTATCTCCACTAAGACCCGTGCACCTGTGCAAAAAATTTACATTGTAAAGTTTTTGATATCTGGGGAAGGCCCTTAGCCTTCTTAAAAGTGATTTCAAGCATGTTTTAAAGCTGCACCACACTTAGTCCCCTCTTCATATAAAGGGGTTAGTCAAAACACATAGTCACTTAGGGGGTTAAAATCATTATTTCCTCTTTTTCTTTCATTTTCGCCACATGGATGGCTTGTTTTGACTCAAAATATAAGTTGGAAATCATTTTTAATCACATTTAACTTGCATTGGGACTAGAAGTTGGATAACAATCTCTTAGTATGCCCTTATCTCACGCCTCCAAGTGACCTTGAGAATCAGAAAAAGATTGTGAAACAATTTCAACTCCCTTAAGAAGATTAAAACCTTTAGGAGAGGACAACAACCCATATTGGGACTCCTCTTAGTTTATTTTTTCAAACACATCTTAAGATTGTAATGGGCCCATACATGCCCACATGTCACAAAGATAGGATAGTTCTTGAAATTTACTTTCTTAGATCAAATCACTAGGAAAGTTTAAAGGTTTTGTAACAGGCCCATACATGCCCACATGATCACAATCTAAAATAGTTTCAAAGATTTTCTTAGATTAAATAACAATAGGAAGTTAAAGGAATAGTAAAGGACCCACATGTCCACATGCTAGCTTCCTAGGGACTTTTGAATTATGCAAGGTTGTACCAAAGGCACTTAGTTAATTAGGTAATCAACACTTGTAAGGACCAAGCGAAGTCCACATGCAGCAAAGTAACACCTAATTCATTAAAAATTGGCACACTTTCACTCATTCACACAAAAAATTCACTTATCACTCACATAGATTCTTCTTGAAATGTGGAGGTCAAAGTAAGTTTCCTCCAAAGGGATTCCGAAACACCCCACCCTTTTCTTGACGAAACTATCCACTCCCATTTAAATTCAACGAGGTTGGTTCACACCCCCAACCTCTCAAAACAACTACATCTAATTTTTTTCTAAAATCTCACTAAGTTTTCCTCCACAGGAGGTGCCAAAAGAATTTTTTTAGTCTAGGTAGGATTTCGGGGATAGGCATCCAAATAACTCCCCGTTATCTAGTTCTCACATTGTCAAAATCATAGAAGTTGTCAAATAGGGAACTGAAAATCCTCCAAGTCAAGTGTTCCTAACACCATAAGGCAGGGAGATACCCATGAAGGGTTGAAGGCCGAGGTCTAGTTTTTCTATGCATCCCCCCTTGAGGCACCCACCTCTTGGACAGGATCCACCCCATGACCCATTTCTGAGGCCGAAAATCTAAATGCCGCACTTTGACCGAGGTACCTAGTGACCAAATTTTAGGACATCTACCCAGGTGGAAATTGTGGTCTGCAATTGCACCTTGATCAGATTTTGTGTGGCTATTGGGAAATATCATCATCTCTTTCAGGATATGCCCCCTTTACCCCTCATTATAACCGATTATTTCATCCTTCACTAGTTTCTCTTCCGGTGACTTCAGACCCCACTGTTGAGTACTATTGGAAAGTCCAGTGCTATTTGAGAGGAAGGATGTTACGTATTTTAGGACACAAGCATTTGTTTTCTTTGATTCCCCACGTGGACAAAACCCACTTATTCACATATATGCTTTTTTTTCGAACCACTTTATGTATGATGCACTTCTGACTACATTTTGATTTGGATATATATATTGTGTAAATTTCAAAATTTGCAACAAAGGCTCTTGTTTCTTTATTACTCTCACCACCATTTGCACACATTCACTCAGCTAGTTGGACATCATAGGGGACCCACAGAATCCCCGTCATTCCCGACACTTGCTAAACCTCCCTCTTATCTTAGGGGGAGTGTCTAGTCTTTCCCACTCATCGGCACCACCGCCTCACACTCATGTGAGTGCTACTGTCTTAGGATCAACTTTGTGTGGTTCCACATTAGTTGGGTCCACTTCCCAAGTCCTGTCATCCACTCGCTCTCCTTTACACGGAAGCAGAGGACCAACTTGCTCTCAAGGGGGAAATACCAACCCACCTAGCCCCCCTCAAGGGTCAGGTTCACAACACACTTACACCATGGCTGGAGCTAATCCTATCTTGCATGACCCCACATGGCCTGCAATGCCCACCAAACTACCTTCAGACATCCCCAAATTTGAAGGAAAGGCAGGAGATGACCCTGCCAACCATGTCATGACTTTCCACCTATGGTGATATTCCAACAAAATCATGGATGATTCCATCAGACTGCGATTATTTCAATGCACACTCACTAGCCCATTAGCCAAATGGTATGTAGATGAAAAATCAGGGTCCCATGCGACTTTTGAGTCCTTGGCCAAAGCATTTTTTACCTTCTTCCAATTACCAATCCACCATGACAATGGTCTGGAACTACTCTCTAATTTCAAACAAACCTCAGCCACACATATCAGTGATCACATTCAAGAGTGGCATAGGCGACGTAGTTTGTGCAAAGCAGAAACCACCAAACAACAATGTCTTGACTAGTTTCTTAGATCACTTGTCTCTCTCCTTGGTAAGGATGTAGCTTCCACCTTCCCTCAATCAGAAGAAGAAGCCATTAGTAAGGCTCAACAATACAACCTCATCTATTCAAAGTCAGGGTACTTATACACTGTACTTCCTGATCTCCCAAAACCTGTGTCATTTGGCCAAGACAAACTTGGGATGTCTCACTCAGCAGACAGACTAATTGGTAATACCACACACCATGGTCCACAACCCCAACAACCACCAATGTATGGAACACCTCAATACCCACCGACATACGGGGGAACCTCTTATTACCCCCCACCCCCTTATCAATAACCATACCCTATTTCTATGCCTCCACCCATCAATGGGCCACCACAGGCACCCCCCATACACCCACCTATTCAAACAAGTTATGGTACCCCCTCTACCTCAGTTTATAGTACTAGCGAAAGCACCACGCCTTCCTATGTACCTTACAGATCGTTACCTCCACAGAATCTATACTTTCCATTCCTGATCCCCCACAACCCATGGCTCCTCCACATCCTCATGCTGGGGTGAATTTTATTCAACCCTCTCCCATTCAACAATATCAAAATTTTGAACAACTGAATATGGTAAATCCGACTCACCCATTGAACAATGCCAAAAATAAAGGAAGAAACAAGAACAAAAACAACCCAGGTCAAGGTGGGAATCAACCCTAGCAGAACCAACCTAATGGGGGAAACCAGAACCAAGGGAATCAGAACCCCCAGGGGGGCAATAACAATAGGCGTCAAGGGAGAAATAACAATAATATTAAAACCAACTTCCCTTGTGCCCTTTGTGGTGAGTTCGGTCATTATGCTCATCATTTCCCCTAAATCACTGATTTCAAATGGCTAAAAGACTCAGGAAATCTACCACATCCTCCAGCAGCGCCTACCCCTCAACAGGCCCCACAACAATATGTACAACAACCCCCCCTGGAGTGATATAGAATCCTATTCCACACCAAGGTGTGATAAACACCCAACATGACACATAGCCTCCCCCACCTCAGGTGGGATAGTACCTCAATCCAAACAATCCAGTAGATCGTACAATCCTCCTCACTAGCGAGGAAGAAATCCTTCTGCAAACACGCAATTGTTAGTATCATGCACCCACTGAGTCTCCTCCCATTCCTCCAGAGACAATCCCCGCACCAATGGGACCCCCATTGGTGATCCCTCGCCCTAACACAAAACCACCTCTTCGCATCCCTCACATTCCATTGCGCAGGAATGTCAACAACCCACAGGCTAGGGCAACTCATAATTACAGTTTCGTTGATGACTTAGCACATTCCTCGACTGCCATGTCAGTCTTAGAAGTCCTTCAGACTTGTCCCACTCAGTGGAAATCATTACTTTATGCCTTGGGGGATGTCAACCCTGCAGATACCCGACTCATTATCTTTGATCTCGATAGCAGAGAACCTCACCTTCCTGCTTTGATCGCTTTTCAAATCCCAGTGAAAATACAGAACATCACAGTTCATCGGTGTATCATCAATGAAGGTGCATCTGCATGGATTATGTCCAAATTTGTATGGAAGAAACTTAGTTCCCCAAAACTCATACCTTCTGCCATTACCTTACAAGCTTATGACAGACGACCGTCATCTCCTGAAGGGCTCTTCCAAAATGTCCCCATAGAACTCGGGGGAAAGACTATTCTCATAGACATCGAAGTTATCGACGCCCCACTCGATTATAATATCATGTTCGGTCATAGCTACATGTACGCTATGAAGGCAGTTTCCTCTTCCATCTTTCAAACAATGATGTTCCCCCACAATGGGAAGATTGTTACCATTGACCAAGTCTCACATTACGAGCCTAACCCATCTGCCAACATCGATAACATTCTTCCTCTCATCCACATGAGTCATGATGCATACCCACTCATCGAAATGGGTCCCAGAATTTTCAAAGATCCATCATTGTTAGGAACTTACCATGGAGCACCACCGCTCCTTCATCCTTCCAATCAAGTATGCATCGTATCATCTAACAAAACTAACATAGAGGATACCCTTCCTCCTAGGGAGGCTTCTATCATATCCGGCATTCCACTAGTCACAGAACTCCCCCCTCACAAGCCTCCTGCGAACTTGTTGACCCCGTCAATCCACGATTTAACCCCTCCCCAAGGCCATATCCCAGTTTGGGAGACAGTTCCCCAAGCCATCACTCAAATCCCCTTCTTTTACCCTCCACATGGCGTCGAAGCTTTCCAAGTAGCCACAATGATTACCCTCCCTAATATGGTGTTAGCAATTCCAGTTTGGTATTGAAATCCACCCGAGATGGTCCCTTGACCATCCCTTCCCCCACAAACGAAAGGAATCCCAATGACGATTCCCATACTTACTCCCACCATACCTTATACACGCCCACTCACTACCCCCCCTACCATAGCTAGGGGCAGGAGAAAGAAGAAGGAGCCCACAACTCCACTTCCCCCATGCGTCCAACCCCCTTGTGTGCTATGTGAGAAAGATGGACACCAAACCAACAACTGCCCATCTATACCAGAGTTACGGAATTTGATTCTACTCAATCAAACTCCCTCAACGCTCGCCACTATAGCCAGTACTGTCGCTACCACCCCTCATTCAAGTAGTAAAGGGTTGTGAATGAAATTCACTTGCACTATATGTTTAGAATATGGCCATTATACCCACCATTGCCCAGCACTGCCACACTTTTAGCAGACATTAGTCGCAGTACACCAAAGTTTCCAGAGCGAACCCAGTCCATCTATGTCATCCCTACCAAAAATCACTGACATCCATTATGTCACAACTTCAGTCAATGAACGTATGAGATGTATTTTCTCTCTATGTGAATCCTTAGATCATTTTACATACCAGTGTCCTATGATCATTGAATACAGGAAACACCAAACGACCCTGCTTCAAAGACCCACAGAATCGATGGCTGACCTTACCTCGTCACTAGAGATTCTTCATGTCATTTATCCCAAACCCAAAGCCCTTCCAACGCCTCTGTGGTTCTTGATGACTTATTCGAGGATTCACTCCCAAATCCCCCCAATTCTCCCACTCATTTCCCTACGGATATTTTACATCCCACTATCACGGGTACTCATTAGTACTTCGATATTTGGTTCATGTCAAGTGAACCATCACAATCTCCTTGCGTTGTTCCCCTTGCTTCTTCATCACCAGGGGGAAGCCACATGACAACAGTCACCGATATCACTCTTCACGACCCCTTGTATTCCTGTCACTTCCACTGTGATGAGGAAATACTCGAAGAGTTAAACAACCCTGACTACCCATGGGATGCACTACACCACTGAGCACTCTTCTTTCCACAGGAAGCCTCCACGCCTCCTAACCAACACCCCATATACACGGTCAAAACCAAGGATTTTATCCCATCAGGGCATATCGACTGGTTCAACAACCCCATTCCTTCCCTTTTTTCTTTTGAAGAAGGAAACATGGCCAACATTTCCCCGACCATCAAAATCAACATTTACATCAAAAATGGCTTCGTCGAGGAAATCACCATTGGAGTTCCTTTCACTCCTCAAGAAATCACCACCTATAAATCCCTCTTCCAAGAATATCAATATATGTTTTCCTGGTCATACACATAAATGCCTGGCCTTGATCCCTCGATCATTGAACATCGCATCAACACTTGGCCTGACATAACCCTAGTTCGTAAAAAATAGTGACCACTACACCCATCCAAGGTAGCAGCCATCAAAGCTAAGATTGACAAATTACGCGCTGCCAGGTTCATCTACCCCATCGCCTATACATCATGGGTTTCCAACCTTGTACCCGTTAACAAAAAACAGGGCACTATCTGCGTCTGCACGGACTTTCATGATCTCAATCACGCATGTCCCAAAGACATATTTCCAAGACCTTTCATTGATCAAATTATTGACAACTACACATGCCACAAGGCTCTATCCTTCATGGATAGTTTCTCTGGTTATAATCAAATTCAAATTCAAATTCACCCAGCCGATCAGTACAAAACTGCATTCACTACCCTTTGGGGTACTTTTGCATATTGTGTCATGCCTTTTGGCTTAAAGAATGTTGGTGCAACTTTCCAACGGTCTATGACATACATTTTTCATGATCTGGCCCATATCATCCTTGCATACTTGGATGACCTCACAGCTCGATCCAAGAAACACACCCAACATCTTGATGATTTATGGATCATCTTCCAACGGTGTCGTTAGTACAACATCCGCTTGAATCCCCTCAAGTGCGTATTCTGCATCACCGCGGGGTGCCTCCTCAGATTCATCGTTTCCCAAAGAGGTATTACCATGGAGCCCCTCAAAGTCCAAGCTATCACCGAAATTCCACCTCCCCAAAATTTACGTCAACTCCAGAGCCTACAAGGCAAGGCTAACTTTCTACGATGATTTTTCCCAGACTATGCCATTCACGCATATGGTTTCCTTCGCTTACTACATCACGAAATCCCATTTCACTAGGATGAACATGCCCAACATTCATTTGATGATATTAAAATGATGCTCTCCAATGCCCCTTTAATTAGTGCACCTGACTACAATCGTGACTATATCCTCTACATATCAGCATCAACTGTTTCAGTAGTAGGAGTTCTCATTCATCTAGGTGATGAAAATCGTGAGCATGTCATTTATTACGTTAGTAAAAACCTCTCAAGGCCACCCTTGAAGTATAAACATGAAGAGAAACTAGCTCTTGTAGTTGTCCTCACAGTCCAAAAACTGCGTCACTACATTTTGCTTCGCACAACTAAGGTTGTAGCATATTCCAACCCTATGCAATACTCGGTTAGTCACTGACAAATTAACGGAAAATTTACCTGATGGATCATTATCCTTTAGGAGTACGATCTTGAATTCTCAACACCCAAGAGCAAGAAAGCCCTCATTCTCGCTGAACTGGTCACGACCCTCCCCTCTGCAACCACTAATGCCCCTGTCAATACCGACTTTCTCAAGGAACACCTCTTTTACATCACTTCAGATGATCCTTGGTATGATGACCTCCTCGTCTACCGTCAAACTCAAAATTTCGGTAACCACCTTTCACGAGATCATCATCATCGTATTCACCACCAGGCCCCTGACTACCTCCTCATCAGAGACATATTATACTGGCAAGGGGTCGACACCATTCTTGTAAATTCTAACCTTGTACAATATCTACTGCAAACTGATATTCAGAAAAGAACAGAAGAGATACAAATGGAAAATACAAACATTACACAAAGATTTTTCACCTGGAAACCCAAACTGGGAAAACCAACATATATTATATTCATACATTGTGTTACATTGTTTACAATACAATATACATATAGGAGCCAGCGCCATCCAAAACCCTAACCCAATGACCTGGATTAGTCCAAAACCCTAATTCCTTAACCGGAAATAGAAAACCATTGGAAAAAAACCATGTGCCGAAAAACCACCTAATATCATGTGGTCCCGGAAATATGTCGGCCCGGAAAAAAAAAATTCATGGGCGCTGCCCCCGAACCCCCCTGCGCGCCTGACGCAGACACTCAGACACTCCGTCTCGTGCAAAGAATATAACACATACCCAACAATTCTTTGTTGATTCCTGACCATTGACGAGGCTGATAGAGTCTTGAACAATTGCCACACCGATGCATGTGGGGGCCATCTTTCGGGAATATCCACTGCTCAGAATATTATCCGAGCAGGTTACTTTTGGCCTAACTTGTTTCATGATTGCATTCATGTCGTGAAATGATGTGAGAAGTGTCAGCTGTATGCCAAAAAATCCTGAGCACCACTTGATCTTCTTCATCCAGTCATCACTACCGACCCTTTTTGTAAATGGGGCATCGAATTCATGATTTGTAATCCTCCCTCCAGCAATGGACACAAATACATTATTGTCGCAGTCGATTACTTCACTAAATGAGTAGAAGCTATGCCCACCTTCAACAATACCGCTGACACCGTAGCACGTTTTTTCTTTAACCACGTCATATCTCGCTTTGGAGTACCACTCCAACTTGCTTCCGATCATGGGAAACACTTCGAGAATGAAATTTTCATTGAACTCTCATCTCAGTTAGGATTCTCCCGCGAGTTTGCCTCACCATATTACTCTCAATCTAACGGATAGGTCGAAGTAGTTAACAAGGTCCTCAAGACCATGTTACAGTGCACGGTTAATAAACATAAGACCAATTGGCATCATATGTTATTTTTTGTGATATGGGCTTATCATATAGCTATGAAAACAAATACTAGTTTCACACCATTCCATCTAGTCCATGGGGTTGAAGCCACTCTTCCCATTGAGTGTGAAATTCCCACCTTACACACCGCAATTGAGCTATTACCCGACACTGATCCGATGGAGAAACACTTGCTAAACTTAGAGTCCTTGGATGAAGATCGTTGATCTTCATTACAAAACAATGAGGCAGCTAAAAAATGATTAAAGGCCACTTTTGATCGACATGTCAACCTTCGCTCATTTCACGAAGGTGACCTCGTCCTTGCTTACGATATCACTCATGATACCTTTGGCCATGGAAAATTCGAGTCACTATGGGATGGCCCATACATTATCCAACATTGCCTCACCAAAGGCGCATACGTCCTGGCCTCTTCCGAAGGCCTCTCTCTCAAATAACCCATCAATGGGTTATACTTAAAGAAATTTTATGCTTAAACGTAGTCATTCTACTTTAGGTTATTTATTTTATAGTGTTTTTAATCTTTTTGTCCATCCCTCATGTCTAAAACTATCATTTATGATATTGACAGATGCTTCCTCCACTGGCCTACCACATCGGTTATGCTGACGGCGCCAGCCGTTGGACACAAAATCTCGCTTCGACTGCTTGGGCTCTCTACACACCGTCACATGAAATGCTCCATTCAAGCGTCATATGTTTGGGTTCAATGACCAACAACCAAGCCAAATACATTGTCGTCATTGGCCTCCTGGACGATGCCCAACATCATCATATTCATCACCTTAGCGTATTACTCGACTCTCAACTAGTCATTCTCCAGCTCAACAATGTGTACCGCGTATGCGATCCTTGCCTCTTTCGCAAATACCTGTAGGTTGGACTTTTATCTCGACATTTTGATTCCATTACATTTACACATATTCCAAGACAATTGAATCAAATAATAGATAACATAGCTAACATTGTGTTAGACTGGCATATATCACATCAAGATACCTCTACACATACATAAACATATCAACAACCTGTCACAACATATATAGATTAGACATCATCACCACAATAACAAAACACATGTAAACACCACATAGATCTCAAAATGTATACTCATGTATATATAAAATGGTCCACAGTGCCATCCAAATGTTTACATACAAAAATACAAGTATCCGCAGGCCAGTGAAGCACCTCGGTACAAAATGGGCTCACCAACCTATATACAAAAATACAAAAATACATAGAACACCACTCAAGGTGCCTCTAGAGAACCACCTCCTGCCCCTCCCTCAAGCGATGGTCTCCCACCCACTACTGGTCCCTCCTGACCAAGAGGTAATCGTCCAGTCATAGCAACACCTGCTACTACTGCCCGTCATACCATGGCCCGCCATGGCGGCGGAATCCCCACACACTGCTCCAGGATTCCCTCATCCTGGATACATGACCACATGCCCTCAAGAACGCCCTATAGCACTGCCTCTAGGCGATGGCGTATGTCCTCAAAATCTTCTCCAGCATCTACCATAGGAGCATGTGATGACCCAACACCTGGGTCATCAAACCGACGTCTCCTTGTTGCTATCTTAGGATCAACTAGTTTCTCCTCAGCATCCTCACGCCGACGTTTCTCTCCAATCCACGGCCCTCCCTGTGGCTATCTCCCCAGATCCTAGCGAGCCGACGCCCTCAGCAACTCCACCTCGCGCTCGCGAGGTGCCACATCTGCACATACAAACAAGCAACAGATAGTATCAACATCTACATCATATACATATGTCATGCTATCTCAAAAAACACACACACATATATATATATATATATATATATATATATATATATATATATATATATATATAACTCACAAGCATACCTCGACAATCAAAAACCTCCCCTGGAGGTAACACCATGTCCGAATCGTCCCAGAAGTCAACACCAGCATAGGGGAACTGCAATATCACCTGTGACATCTGCCACCATACCTACGTCGCCTCAGCTGTAAAGAAGTGGCCACCCTCTCCCCCACCGTGGTAAAGAAAAATAGTCGACCACTGCTTTAGTTGAGGCTCTCGCACCCCAGGCATACCCAATAAAATCATAGGGTGCAACATAGGCACCCTCTCCAAAAACCAAGCCACTAGGATGGACCCAAAGGCAAACTCTCCTGTATCCATGGACCGACAATGGTCCATCTTCCCTGCCATCCTGGCATGCAGCATAATCCCCCAGTCAAAGCGCTCACCAGCCAGTACCCTCTCCATCACACACAGCTGACCGCTACTGATTGATGCAGGAGCATCGCCAACTCAACAAGCATGGAGCCAGCGCATGTGTTTTTAAACACATGACATATAAGCTTGATAACTCTTTTTGAATTTTCATTTAAGATGAAGTGCCATATCCTTCAATGAAACATTTATGAAGGAGCGCCTGTTTCATTGTATCAGACCTCGAGCCATACGCTCTTGTCTGAAATAGATAGGAGGCATTTAATCTAGTTAATGACGGTAGATAGATGTTTAAGTCTAGGATTAGACAGTTTAGAGTCCGAGAGGGAAAACGGATATAGACACCCTCCTTTGTACATTATACAGATTATTCAGAAGCATTCAGAAGAGAGGAGCAAGCAGAGAACTTTGTGAAGAACACCCATGTACAGTGTTGAATTAATAGAATGAAATTCTAAGTCAAACTCATGCCTGGTGTTGTTTCTCTGTGTGTATTTGTTCATGTGCTTATGAATGTTTGTTTATGGTTATGCATTTTCTTTGAATATGTTGTGCATGTGATTTCAGGGGTTAAACTGAAGTCTGAGAGAAGAGAATTAGTTTCAATTGTTTCTCTGTCTGAGCCAGGAGATTATTGCATAGAGTGCAGTTGAATTCATCCACATAGAGTGCGTTGATGAAGGCTCAGAAGTTAAACACTTATTCTCATTCATCCAAAAGTTATAGGGTTGCTGTGGAAGCCATGTGAAGGGCGGACAGGCGGAGTCAGAGGTCTCAGTAGTTAAGCTGAGCAAAAGAAGGCAGAGACTACTGTTGCCGGAGGTACACAGAGTCTGAAAAGCTCAACACTCAGGGAGCTGTTAAAGGTCGAGCACGAGAAGTGTGCGCAAATTATTTGAGAGAATCAGAGTTGATAAGCTCAGGAGGTATAGCACCTTCGTGACAATAGTTGAAGGGAAGCACAGGAGCCGTGCCAAGGAGGGTTTAATCAAAGAGTTGCAGGCCCAAGCATCAGAAGACAAACAAGTGCTGAGGAGGAATACTTAGCCGTTCTCAGGAGATCCTCGAGAGGGAGGAATTGACAGTCAGGATTCACCGAGAGAACTAGAGAAATCCCGCCAGCCGTCAGATCGTGTAGAGTTGCGTAGGGTTTAAGCCCCAGGGAACAGAGGAGGAGTCATCAGGATATTGGCGATATTCGGGGTTTCATAAGGTAAGAGAATCAAGGCCTTGAAAGTCTCGAAATCCCGAGAAAGGATCTCAGTCGTTGATCGACAGAACATGTGTCAAGGAGCCAGGGAGCGTCGGGGTTCAGTCCATCGGGATATCGGGGTTTCCGAGGACGTAGAAATATTTCATCAAGAAATCGCGATCCGCGATTTCCCGACGAGCGTTTTGGACCGTTCATCGTCAAGGAAACGTGGCAGAAGATCTTGGCGAGTCGGCGTTTGGAGGCATCGGGGTTTCCAGGGTTGTGAAACGAGTGTATATTGAAATCACGATCGACGATTTCCCGACGCGGTCGGAACCATTCATCATCAAGGACACATGGAGAGAGATCCCGAGGAGTCGGGGTTCGGCATTTCGGGAATTCCGGAGTCGAGTCCATCGCGTAAGTTGAAATCGCAATACGTGATTTCCCGATAGGATTAAGACCGGTAGTGGAGGACAGGTGTCAGAGGATTGAGCCTTGCCTGGAGGAGAGGACAGGTGGCATCAGAGATCGGGGATCGGAGATTCCAGGAGTGCGAGTTCTTCGCATTTCAAACTCACGAACTCTGAAATCCCAATAAGTGGGGAAGAATACGGTCACGTGGGTTGGCAGGTCACATGCTGAAAGAGTTAGCCTGAGGGGCTAAAGGGTACAGAAGGTTCCATTGGAGTTCGGGAATCGGGGATACGAGAGGCAAGGAACATACGACTTCGCAAGTGCCGATTTCCTGACGAGAATTTTCCCGATAGAAACAAAGAACACGTGGGTGAATGTTCATCGGGTTTCGGGGTTTTATAATCCCCATTTTTCACGAGCGCAGGACTCGCGATCCCGCGAGGTCTGATTTCCCGATATAACACAGGGGAGTCATAAAGATAGTTTTGTGGGTAGAGAAAAGTCCTGATAGGGGATTTGGAGAGCGTTTCAGCTCTTCAAGCCTAAGGGAGAATAAGGTCCTGACATTGCAGACGTGCTCTGGGTGGCGCGTTCACATCAAGTGGTATCAGAGCAGATTTCTTATCTGTATATTTCAGGCAAGAGGGGTGAAGAAGAGAAGGAGCACTCTGATACACATCAAGTGGTATCAGAGCGAGAAAATCTCTCTGTTTTCTATAGCAGAGAAGAAAGGAGAGTTCACCATGCCGCCACAGAGAAGAGATAGACATTCACCTGAGCCAGAGGGGGAAAGGGAATCGTCTAGAGAAAGAGGTAGGCCAGGGCAGAATCTAGAAGTAGAAAGACAACTGCAAGAATTACACTCTATGATTGTGGATATAGGAATAAAGCAAAGGCGCAAAGCTGATGTAGGAGATGCCAGTGAATCCGAGGATGAAGGTGAAGCTGGACAGGGAGCAGGAGAAATCCCAGTGGAAGACGCAACAAATGAGCGTTTAATGAAAGCCATAGCCCGGATGAGTTCAAAGACAAAGATGGACATTCCAACTTATGAAGGAAATCTAGATGCAGAAGAGATGTTGGATTGGATTAGAGCTCTTGACACCTACTTTGATTATGAGGATATCGAGGAGGATAAAAAGTTCAGACATGCTGTCACCAAATTGAAGGGACACGCAGCATTATGGTGGGATGAGCTTCAAGCAGATAGACGATGCAAAGGTAAGCAAAAGATTAAAAATTGGGACCGAATGGTTGCGAAGACAAAAGAAAAGTTCATCCCAAGGGATTATCAAATCACACTATTCAGGAGGATGCAGAACCTGAGACAGAAGTTGATGACGGTGAAGGAGTACACCGAGGAATTTTATAAGCTCAATATCAGAGCAGGTCATCGGGAGAGCGATGATGAAAAAGTTTCCAGGTATATGATGGATTAAGATACGATATCCAGGATGAGATGAGTATGACAACCGTCAGAACGGTTGAGGATGCGTATCAGATGGTGTTAAAAGCTGAGGAAAAGCTAAGCCGTAAGCCAGGACAATGAGGCCGAGGTAGGAGCCAATAGAAAGGTAAGTCAGTTGCTCAAGATAGATTCCAAAAATCTAAGGATGACTGGAAAAGGCCTCAGACGAGAACAGAAAGAGGGGGAAGTTCACAGCGAGGTCAGCATGCTAAACAGTGAAGGCAGTAGACAGAACAAGGTGGAGGATACGCTGACGTGAACGCATTTCCTCGTACCAGAGGTAGAGGAAGAGGCAGAGGTGGAATCATCACATGTTACACATGTGGGAAAAATGGACATAAGGCAGTTGATTTTCCAGATAGGAAGAAAGATAAAGGAGAAGCTCACATCGCCCAAGCACAAAGGCGAGATGCTGAGGAAGAAGACGCAGAAGACGGAAGGTCATTGATGATGCGTAAGGTTCTCTTAACACTCGAGAAGGAGGTGGAGGATGCAGTTCAAAGAAACAAGCTTTTTAGAACCACATGCAAGACCAAAGACAGGAAATGCCAGGTCATTGTGGACAGCGGAAGCACAGAAAATCTCGTTTCGACCGAGATGGTGGAGAAACTGGAGCTGGAGACAACAGATCACCCAAGTCCATATAAAGTTTCATGGCTACAAAAGGGACATCAGGTAAATGTCACTAAACAGTGCTTAGTTGTGTTCTAGGATAAATTCGTGAGTGCAGACACAGACCAATCTCCACAGATCCACCTGGATCTGGAACAAACTGAGACAGAATACTACTCTTTCCCTAGTTCTAAAGTATTGAATGGACAAGAGAAGAAGGATGATGTACTTAC
>ML802449.1:60933-80859 GCA_009831015.1 Picea engelmannii
CTACCTTACATTCCATCCCCCTTATGAAAGTGTTGTCCTCAACGCTTGATGTACAACCATATACCAGGGTTCCATGGATAATAGTGGACCATAATGCTGAAGAAGACTGAAGAACCAAAGTCCCATGTAGAAAGGAAATCCACCATGATGAAGTAGTCCAACCACCATTGTAAGCCCGAGTCCCATGTCCAAGTGCTCATGTGAAATCCCCGTAGAAGATTTTTGAACCCAATAACCAACTCCAAATGATGCTCCAAATATTGACACCTATCATGTGGATCCAAATAAGAAGATCCATCCACATAGTGGAAAAGGGTCGTAGCAGAATCTGGAAGGAATAATACCACTATAGAATATGCAGACTGAACGCTGGTGACTAGCTCTTGATGTGAGACCTTGATGTTCTCTACAGAAGGTGGAGTAGAGTCATCAAATAAAATATGGAAATGGTTGTCATCCCATAAATGACAACTATCCATATACCAATCATCACAATCCGCCTCAAAATCATACCAAGCATATATTTCTTGATTATATTCATCCCTAAGGCCATCCATAAGAAATATCTCCTGCATGTTATTCAATGAATCTTGAATACTACGAAAACTATCATTGAGGCCATATGTGAGGCTGTTTGTGAGGTCATGTGTGAGGCTGTTTATGAGGCCATGTGCAAATGCATCCAATCTATCATCCAATTGGGATTTGAATGATTCAAGAATTTCTTTCAAGGTTTGAGATGAAATAGCCATCTGAGCACTCTATAAACTCTTTGGTCCTGCAGCCGTCATGAAAAAACTCAAAAAATAGACCCAAGAAGTTTCGACAGAAAATCGTGGCTTTTTCTGGAAAAACCCTAAAAAACTGTTGAAGTTAAAATGCTCATACCTATGGTTCTAGTTCTAGAAGATTCCTCCTCTAGAATGTTCTTAGGTGATGGTAGCACTATATAAAGGGGTTCAATCAATGTAATGATATATGAAGAGAATTATTGTATTTGGAGTTGAAGCTCATTAGGAGGTTGCCCCCTTGAAGAGGCAAGTGAACAGGAGAGGATCCCTTCCATAATAGGATCCATTGTATGGTGTTACCCTACCTGAAGGGTTTGGTAATAATAAAGTGTGGTTTCTTCTATCTTGCTTTGTGGATCTATTGTGTATTCAGTATTTGTGGTGATTATATTTGTAGATCTATTCAGGTTCTTAACAAGATTCAGGTTCTTAACAATGGGTTTCCTCAGGAAATATTTGTCTCTGTGTATCACATGTGTGTGTGACTAATGTTGAATATGCTATTTCTTACTTCCCTGCACTATTGTGATTCTCCCTCAGTGTTTCTGCAAAGAGTTTAAAAGAAGCATAATTGTTTAAGCACAGTAACAACTGATTCACCTCCCCTCTCAGTTGTCCAACAGATTAGACCACCAACCTTAATCTCGCTAGTCCTCTATCAGATGCCTCATCCTCCCAGAATCTCCAAATATCCTCTCAATACTTCTCGTCTAGTCACTATAGCAGCAAGTACAAATGAGGTGGCAATGTGGGCCCTACGGCTATATATAGGCCTTTTCACCAAACTTTCACTCACCATTCCAGGAGCTCCGGGTGTCCATTTCTCGATCCATCTTCGGCCATGGAATCAACATCCCATCCTCTACATCACGACAGTTATTGGGCCTCTTTTCATCCTGAGCCCCTAGGACACCATTTTTTCATACCCCGACTAGGTACGCATGCGCATATTCAAAATTATCAAATAAATGCTCGTTTGTTCAATTCTCTTCAGATATTGTTCACGTTGGGTATTTGGTTTTCTGGTGTGCAGGTACTTGGTCATCATACATCAACGCAACCCCTTCAGGTATATACTCGGCACTGGCATGTAGTCATTTCCTCTGAATCTCACTTGCATCTCCAGTCACACCCTCTGACATTTGCCTCTAGGATCCCCATTTCCGGCTCTGGAGTACCAACACCTCCATTTTCATCTTTGGTACTGTCACCTGGTAGCACTCTTACCCACATGAGTTGTCCCATTCATAGCACCCTTTTGCACCTTTGACACTCATGTTGTTTTTCAAAACTCTTTAGGGATGGGAGTCCCGATAGTCTTACATCATGTCGTGAATCAACCACATACTCCTTCTCCTCATTTTGCTAGCTTTCCCAATGGGATCCCAGATTATCTCTTCAAGGTTCTATTTTTGCCTGGACCTCCACAGTATCATGAACCCTCCATTTCATCCACATTTAGTTTGCCCATCTGCAAATTTCCCTTCATTTCACCTAGCTCATGCAAAAACCCACTCATGGGGCCCCCACCCTCCACCAATTCTCCAAGAAAATTGTGCCCTACCCGGGCCAACCATGTTACATTGGAGTGCCCATTTCTGTATTTGTACACATATCCCAAAAGTATTATTTATTTATTGTACAAATGCCTTTGTTTCCAACATTCACATTACCCTTTTTGTCGTCACCTTTGGCGACCTTCTCCCCTTTTTTGGCAAACGCAACCCATGTCGCCCTTGGTTGGGGCACTCTTTATCATCTACCCTTCTTGACATCATCCATATCCTTTGAGTATCCCATAGGCCACTTACCTCTACCCTCTGAGTATATTCACTTTGTCCCACCTCTGGCACAACTTCGCCCATGTCTTGTTGTCCCCCAGACACTCGACTTAGTTGAACGGTTGCGGCCACTTATACTTCGCATATACCCCCAACCAAGGGAAGTATTGAGTCTCCATACATCTTGACTTTGACCATGTACCTCTTCCAAATTCCTAATCTCACCTAGTAGATTTCTCGAAGCCTTTTTCTTCTGGGAGTCGCGTCCCCCTTTTGTCGACATCAGCACAGTTTTCCAGAAGGACGACAATATCTTGATTCTCATTACCTATCCAATGGGAGATCTCAGATGGCACAGGGAGAACCATAATTGTTCCCTGCTGTCGTTTACCCCCATAACATTCGACGTCAACACTTTCTCATGTTATGGTGGGTCTTACTTTGCGACTATTGCAGTTATTCTGCTATTTTTTGAAGACCTCTGAACCTAGCTGGGCCATCAATGCCTACAGAATCCATGATACTTCTTACAGATATCGCTGCCTACTGTTTAGAGTAAGTTCCTCCATAGAATTGTCTTCTACCTTTATCACTACCACCCCTGAGGGCGCTGCAGTTGTCTACATCAACACTTCATTCCTCTTTTTTGAGTTACATGACACGAGCATGGGGCATGCTTGCCTCATTTGTACACAGTTTACTTTTACACACTTTATGGAAGGTTGGGTTCTACAGGTTCCTTTTTCCCTCCAACGGATAGCTCTGGAAAATCCCACTATTGCTCTGTCTTACAAAAACACTCTCAGTAGAAGAAACATTGATGGATTTTGGCTATACATATGCTCCTAACCTCATCCATCAGGGGGCATCTGTTATCCCTGAAATTTTGTCCGTAAATGGTTACATGAATTCAGCATCGCCAAACAGTTATGAGGTCACCCATGGACCAAAAATATCACAAAAGCATTCCCAAAGGGTCAAAAACTATACAAATAGTGCAAAAATTAAAGGGCGCTATCAAGACACTGGGCGCACACACACATGCACAAAACAGGAACGCAGAAATCGTGCACATGCACACGATGCGCGACTGTTGTCGCAAAAATCCATACACCTGAGAAATGACGCATTTATGAGAGTTGTCGGCCTCCCCACTTCTAGTTCAGCTTCCAAGTTGATTTGACACTCAAATTTGGACTGGATTTGACTGGGTGGCTGGTCAAAGACCTAGAAATTCCCTAATTAGCCTCTTTACACACTACAAACTAGTTGGACAATAACTCAAAGGAATGCTATAAAAAGGCCATGGATACACTTAATTTTTCAAGGAATTCATAGAAAAGTTATGCTGCCATTATTCTCTTGAGGAATCTTCTATACTTGCCAAGAGTATATTTGCATCATTGCATTGGGAAATCCATCTCACCCCTTGAGTGGATTAGCAAAGAATTCTTTCACCATTTTCATTTTGATTTTCAAAGTTGTAAGAAGAGGTTATTTGTGGGGGTCCAAGAGCCCTCCCTTGGAGGAAGAAGGGACTCATAGTCCTCTTGCTTCTCGGTGTTTTATTTCACTAATATCACCCTTATCATTGGTGACATGGGTCTCATTGTTTATTTTGTCCTTATGTACCTAAGTTCATTAATTTAGTTGTTGTTTTATTTCTTAGTTTATTTCTTAGTTGTTGTTTTATATTTCTTTTTCTAACCCTTTTCCTTGCAACTGTCCTCCTTAGCAAACCCAACTAAGCTTGCAAGAACCTCTATTTTTCTCACTAAGGTGATGAAAGAGGTGCAACACCCACCCTAGGGCTACGTCCACCATCTCTTATTCTTTATTAGCTTCAATCAGTCATCTACATGCACAGAGCCACAAAAACCCTACTCTGCATAGGATAGGAGATCTGTGGGCACCTCACCAGATCCTCCTTCTCTAAGCTAGGTCTAACGCAAAGCCTCTCATAGTCTTTTACAACCACTCACACTTAGCTCTGCAAGTTTCTCACAATATGTGCAGAGAATCTACAAACCATACTTGCACTTAGCACTTAGCTTATTGGCCCTGCTACTTATGTCACCTAGCTACTTATTTATACTTTAAAAAATAGGCCTAAACATGGGTAAACCCATGGGCCAACATCCCATACCCGTTACATAATCCCAAATCCCCAAAAGGGGTCGAAATCCTGCGATCTCTGCTTCGTCTTGCACTCCGTATTAGACAGGTTGTCGAATCCCAAAATAGGTCAAACTTGACCAAGGATATCCCAAAACTTGGTCAAGGGACAACCTGTCCTCATAAAAAATTTCATGGGATATATTTTCACTTTCAGGTGTCCTCTCTATTAGGAAAATTTTCAATCCTTCCATGATCTCCCTTTTTAAACCATCCATCATCCCTTGTAGTTCATCTTTTGTCGCTCTCGATCTTTTGTAAATCATTTATGTCCCTACACATTTCTTCACCTTCATCAAGAGTCCAAGTAGGACTATCTGAAGGCTTATTTGGTGTAGAAGTTCCCTTTTATGGTGGGATGTTGGCCAAGTATCACTTTTAAACCTTGATTTTGAGGTGGTTCTGCTAGACAATCTTTCTTTTGTTGTATCTCCAAAATTTCGACCCTTCTAGGTATGAGTTTTTTTTTTTAGTTCTCTGGTATTTCTTCTCTACAATTCCATAGGTCTCATCAAAATTGGATGTGCCAACTCGAATTTATGGTAAACTCCCCACCACTTGCTTTTTTTTTTTGCCTTTCCAGGAGATCTCTCTTGTATAACGTGCCCCGCACAAAATAATTGATATTAAATTTTGAAAATTGTACCTAAAATATTACACACTATCCACTATCCAATGCATTTGGTCTCACTCAATTTGTATACACTAGGAATAAGTTATGATTATTTTACCCGAAACACCTTCTTGAGACTAGTCAATAGGACTAGTCATATACCCTATCTTCCACAGGGTGTATCTACAAATGTAAGATGACCCAAAAGATGAATTTGTTATCACAAATACTTTAATAATTCTGTGAATATCCTGTGGATTTCAAAGTCTGAAACATTACATAAAAAAAATTATAGCAAAAATTTTGTGATGACTCAATTCAGGATGATTCTAGAACCCTATCTTACATAGGTTGTATCTTCGAATGTATAAGGCCTCTGGAGATGAAATTTGAACCCAACATACCTTGATCCATCTAGTAAATACACTGCAAATGGTTCCTTCTGAAATAGAGTAGAAAAACACTTATAGAAAAAATTCCAAGGTGTCTCAGATGTAGTAGTGAAACCCCAAGACCTTGAGATCTGATACCATATGTTAAGAACCAAATATAAATATAGCATAGAAAAACCTCAGAATAAGTACTCAACTCCTTGAAAAAGAGAGAAATTCAGATAATAATTCTCTTCAAGGGGGAAACCTTCTTATTCTCCACATAAATGTCCAAATACAAGATGATCCAAATGAAAATGTCTCCTTGGTATATATAGGAGACTAGGAGGTACAATTACAACTAATGGACCTAAGCCGAAATAAATAAAATAACATTACTAATGTAATATGCCCCAATTAAGGGGTAATGTGCCACTATTTAGGGCTTAACAAGAAGGGTGATGTTCATGGAGGCACAGAGAGAGGTGGATACCAAGGAGGTCTTAGAGGTGGACATGGACAATGATATAGGGGAGATGGATGAAGGTGCCCCAATTGTTTTATTTGTGGTGATATACGCCATGTATCAAGATTCTGTACTAAGCCAAACACCCTTTGTGGGTATTTATATATCCCTGATAATGTCACATAGGATTGTCTCGGCTTATTGAAGAAGTGGGAAGAAAATAAGGCACACTGCAACATGGTGACTGCAAATCCATTTGATAATCAAAATAAATATGAGGAAGCATATGTGTGTGTGATAACCCAAGGTAGAGAAACGAAAATAAGGGACTTTAAGCATGGAGAAATCTTAGGTCAAAGAACAAATGGAAAAATCAGAAAGGAAGCATAGCCTCTTCCCAAGTTTGATACTGCACAACATAAGTGGTTTTTATGCGATGTGAAAAGTGGATTAGAGGAATAAAGAGTGTGCGAAGAGATACAAAACATGACACAACGGTCATTGAAAGAGGCCTATATCTGTAAGGAGGTACAACATGCGACACATAAGTCACTAGAAGAAGCCCCTGCTCGAGAAAAATTGCAACACACCACACATAGATCATTGGAGGAAGCTCGTGTGTGAAAGGAAATACAATGTGTGACACAAAGGTCACTGGAAGAAAATCAAAATCTAGAAGAAGTGTGATGATATTAACAGAGGGTAATAGAGGAGGACGTGTGTGAAGAGATCAAGCACACAGTGCAAGAAGAAGCATTGTGTGACCTAGGTCATGAAGTAGAAATTGAATACCAAGTAAGTAACTTCTTGTGTTGTTGTTTGAATTTGTTAAATGATCCTAATTTTGTGAGAAAGTTGATGCACATGTTAACAACCTACATGGGGGATGAAGGGACAACTATAACTATATCAACCCTGCTACTAGAAAGGGTTGTGTGCTAGGTCAGTAAAAATATGCGCATAGGAAGAGAGTTCAAGATCATAGCTGAACTTATAAGTTATGATATGGACAATGTCATGTTAGATCTCAGATCTGATGTGAACATATTTCCAAAGAAATCATGGAATTTGATGGCTAAACTGAATTTGGTCTGGTTGTTAATTCAACTTTGGTTGCAAAATCAATACATAATCTACCCTATAGGTCGACTGAAGAAGGTTGAGGTGAGCATAGAAGGGGTAAAGACAAAGGGATACTTTGAAATGATAAATATCATTGATGATTCTGATCCCTACCTTTCCCTACTTGGCGTTGATTGGGCCTTTGAAAACAATGTTATGTTAAATATGAAGAAGCGACAGATGTTGTTTGAGACAAACACCTTGCCTATGATTGTTCCATTGGCTCCATATGAGAGTGATAGGTATAATGATCCTATGAATGAGGTTTCACATATCTCCAGTATTGAGAATATCTACCAGATCACCGAGAACATGGAAAACTACATCAATTCCACTGTGGATGGAGAGATGAGTTGGAGGAGCGTGAATTCATATGATACCAACTCATAGGATTCCATAGAAAGATGGATAAACAATTTGTATGAAATCTCCACTCAATTATGTGCATGGATAATGAAATAAATGCAATGGATTGGATTCAAACTATGTGATGCCCCAAGGTTTGATAGGATAGGGAAGGTAGAGACATTCTTGGAGTAGATGGAGAATAACGTTCTATAATATTGAAGGGTTCATACCATGAACATTGTATTATGAGGAAAACCCGCATGCTAGTGTGATACACACCCAAATACAAAGGAATGGGTGTAGGTGGTTCAATTTATACAAGTCATATTCCATCCCATTTCTAACTTTGAGTTGGCCAATCGGTACAAGGGAACTGAAGGTCCCCAGGAGCATATTGGCTACTATGAATGGAATTGGACTACCAAGAATATCCCTCATACCCGATGGTTCCACCAGTTCATCCATACTATGGATATGGTTCTGAGGAGATAGTACATTCAAGAGGAACACATGAGGAAAATAACAGATTGGGTTCATGTAAGTGCACAATTGTTTTCAACATTCAGCTTCACGGTCGAAGCTCCTATCAAGAAGTAAGCACACCTCTCGATTAAAAAATTCATCTTCCACTGTCAATCGAAGGGTGCCACACCTGTCACTGAAAGTTGTTTAGTTGTATAATCAGCCAATGGTAAAATTAAAAGAGGCCATGAATTATTGGAAATTTTAAGTTGATGATGTTGATGAATATGACCTAAGAGGAATATAGATCAAATAATTTGAGGTAAATCATGCAGTTGAAGGAAAAATGGAAGAGATGGTTTTTCTAGACTATGGAAATTTGATTAATACAAAGAAGCACAAAATTGGTACCAAAGACGCACCCAAAAAGGCTATCATTGGATATTATTGGGATAAGGAAACCATCAGTCAGGTGGTAGACCTATTGAAAGAATACGAAAATTTATTTCCTCGAATATTCTCTAAACCGAAGGGGATTGTCGGTTCCCTTGGGGCCATGAAAATTCAATTGAAGCTAGATGCTAAATTAGTGAAAATGAGTCCTTATCACTTGAACCCCAAGTATAAATAAAGCGTTCACAAGGAGTTGGATCAGATGTTGAATGTTAGGATCATTGTACCTATGGAGGAGTCAAACTGGATTAGTCCTATGGTGGTGAAACCAAAGAAGAGTTTCGACATATGAAATTGTGTTGAATTACAGAGCCTTAATGTTTCTTACATGTATGATCCGTTCCCTACCCCATTTACCGATAAGGTTATAGAAAAATTCAGAGGATGGGAGGCTTATTCCTGCATAGATGGATTTTCAGGATATCATTTGATCTGGATTACTGAGGAATATCAAGCCAATACCACCTTAGCAATGGAGTTGGGATCCTTTTCTTACACAAAGATTTCTTTTGGACTGAAGAATGCACCTACAGTATTTTCCAGGATCGTGATGTTGTGGGGCATCCCACAACCATACCCCCATCTTTCTAAATTTTATGGGGCCCCAAAAATATTTTCTCCTTTTCTTTTGTGCCTATATTTTACCCTACAATATATGTTTCCTTACTTCACTAAGAAAACCCAAGATGAACTCAAATCTATTTCAAGATCACATTTGTTAGAATCCCTTTTTAACGCGTTATTTCAAACTCCAATTTTCTCTTTTCGATTACTCCAGATCTTACATTTTTTTCCTTCAAGGAGCCCCAAGATTCATGTTGACTTGTCAAATGACCACTTCCCCAAGGGTTTCTGCCAAGATTGAAATGTTGACTTCCCATTTTATCGATTTTTCAATGAGTTGTTTTTATTTATTTATTTCGAGACATAACAATGTTTCTAAAAGTATCGAAAGAATATTACCTTCGATACTATCCTTGTCAGGATCCTTCTAAGCCTCTTCTTATCAAACTACAAAGATAAAAATATGACGGTATCTTGATCCTTTTCACACGTGTATCCTACACATTTTTCTAGGCCGAAAGAATATTCTTCGATGCCTCCTTCATCTGAGTTCAAACCTCTCCACATGCTAAAACCCCCTGACAAACATGTCCCAAAATTCTCTAAAGCAAAATGAATATTCCATCTATACCTTCCCCTCGTGTTTTGGTTCCGCACTCATCATGTTTTACCCCGACACCAATACCCTGATGGGTCCCACCTCTGTTTGTATTACTATTCATTTGATGATGCACCATGCCCACACATTTTCCCATGTGCAAAGTAACATACCTTCAATACATTTCTCTTCGAAATTCAAAAAAAATAGAATATTTCATACTCCAAGAGCTCGGCCCAGATAACGATCTTATTCGAGGATTTGGTTTAGCGATTCCCTCAATTTTTTAATCAATGCGCCTATCCTACTTAATAAGATTTAATTATGGAAATAACATGCATTTATGGAAAAAGTTAATATCGGATTTGGTAATATCCTCGTACACACCCGAGTTATGACATACCCATGCTATTTGGATGTGTATTATCAGTTATAAAAACACCCTTCCGAAAACATCTTGCATCGTATGTTTTTGAAACTCAGTTTGCGAATTTTTATTTTCGTCTAGACTCCCTCGCTCACTGAGATTGCCTTCTTTGTTACTAAAATTGATTTTTTACTAGTAACCTTTGTTTTCTATCACTTAACCAATTTTTCATTATTACAAATAATGAGTTATACATAAGATAAGCTGATATTTCTTGTAACGTGTTATAGGAAGTTAATCTAGTTATTCATCATGGTGAACCAGAATCCCAAAATACCTAGGAGTTTGATTTACTTCTAGGGTCCTGCAGGCCCTTAATCATCATCTTGACTGGTCTAAACTCTCGTGATCAACACAATTGCTCATATGGGCTAGGACCACTTACTTGACTTTGAAGATATCTATAGGATTTTCAAATCCGCATATTTTCTTGAAGAAAATGAAGACTTACAGGTGTACAAAAATATCCTGAAAATCATAATTCACCGGGTAGCTACTAGGCCATAATTATTCCCATACAATGAGGCAACACAGTGGTGCCTCAAAAAATTTGACGCTTTCACAACGCTTATCATGATAAAACAAGGAGCGTGAGTAGATTCTCTCATACCAGATGATATCAGCTCCAGGTATCACATACCTCCCTTCCAACTTACTCAAAAAGAGAAAGACTTAGCTATCGAATGTTATTTGACACCAAAAAACCTCTCTTCAGGAGTGTTTGTTCCACCCAAGGGGTGGTTTCTCACACATGTGCACAATTGTGGAAACATTCTAATGATCGCGTTGCAGAGGAAGGGATACAATCATTGCAATATATAGATGAAACAAATTCTATCAACACCAGGGCAATTGAGGTGGAATATTTAAAGAATATCGGTCATACAAACATTCAGGATTTGATGATTTTTGATGAAAAATCAATTGACAAACATTTGTTTCTTCCTACCAGGCTTACTCACAAGATTCAATCCTTTATAAATTCCATGGTTGAGAAGTTACATCAAGAAGTGGATGGAAAAGTATGTAATGAAGAATCAATCTTAAAGAGATTGCAATCGATCAAGCTCGAGAGCATTTTTAATGATTACTCCAGTTGGAAGGAACACCAAGACCAACAACAGGAGCATACCATGTCATTATTTCAAAATTTCTCATTTCTTTTCATATGTGTCTTTATTCTAATATTGTAATATTTTTTGGAGAATGAAGAGTCATTTTTTGTGAAATGGCTCAAAGTTCTATAATTACCACTAAAAACGATTGTAAAGGGAGGCCCCCCACTATATAAAGGGAGAGATTCTCATTTGAAAGGGATTTTGGTTTTTGGAAGGAAGAGGACAATATTGTTACTGAAATTTATTTTTGAATCCAAGAGACATTCTAAATCTGAAGATCATGGTATCGATATGTGTGAATGAGATTATTTTGTTTATGCGTTTCTCTATTTGTAGACTGTAAGTGTCAGTTGATGAACTACTTCAAAAATTAATATTTTCATTTTACAGCTATCATGATTTCTCAGGATGAGTACAACAATAATGTAATATTGTTAATTTTGTCAATTCTTTGGTTCTAATATATTATATTATCAACTCTGCATATCACGTGTGTCATGAACTGATAGTAATATACATCTTTCACTATATTCATTTTTTCAGTTATATTTTTCCTGGTCAGGATAGGTTAGATTAAATAACATTAGTTTAGAATTTCATCCTAGATTATTGGTTGTATCTCTTAGTTTAATGTTAGTTAGTTGTGCTTACTCCTTTTCCTTGTTATTTTTTTAATTCATTTGAGAACCTTTGGTTCTCAGATTCATATTTTAGTTAGTATTTAGTTATATTTTTGTTAGTAATTTAGTTAGTTGGTAACCATGCCAAAATATGGTCGAAATCACTACCTTAAATGAGAGCGGGTCTAGTGGGTCTAGTTGGGACCTGTCATCGAGCATTTTCCTTTAACTGATTGAAAAAGTCATTTTGGCCCATCAACAAAAATGGTGCTAGAAGGAGGGCCACATAACTGGATGGCTTCGAATAGAAATTTGAATTCTTCCTATTTTGCCCCACAAGCAAACTTTTCCTCCACTATTGATTCCCATAAAATTCATTCTGAACATAATGTCTTCCCTTCAGAAGATACAGTGAATACTCTAACTCAGCTCAACACTCACCCCATTCCCTCTCATCCCAAAACATCTTTCTCTTCTCCTCAACATGATATCCTAACTATCTTGAAGATTGAATCTATAGTCTAACACTTGAATGAATTAACTAATCACACACTGACTAGACAACGTAGCAGATAGACCAGACAGGTTCCCTTAGATTACTCTCTTCCTGAAAATCATGAAGACCTTCAACATACATATTCCTTTTTCGCTTACTCTTACTCCTATCAAGAAAATCGTTGGGTTAGAACTCCTGAATATCACGTTCGTGAAGGTACATTGGATTTCCTCAAGTCTTCAGAATTTAATCTTAAGTATCATATAATAATTGGTGGGGTAGGAGGTATACCACCCTCACCTCCCAAATCACCCCCTCACACCCCCATAAACAGGATGGAGGACAAATCCAAAGAAGGGGACAAATATGAGAGTTAATTTTAAGATAACCCCTATGAGATCATTGTATATCAACCTCTGAACATGGTAGGAGAAAATGAGAACCATAATCCTTCCCCCTACCATCCTTGGTTGTTTTTTGATGTGGTCATTATACTAGGATTTCAACATGACATGCCTGGACACCCTGAGAAATTCCTGCTTAAATTTGATCTCAACAAAAAGGATTCAACCAAGAACCATATTAAGAAATTATTGTTGTCTATTAGGCTACAAAGAATCCACCATGAAGACGTTGTTTTTCATTTATTTCCTCTTACTTTCAAAGAAAAAGTGTCGATGTGGTATTTCTCTCTAGAATAATCTTCCATTATGAATTAGAGGATTTTTGAAAACTCTTTCCTATAAAAATTTGGGGAAAATAAGACACCAACCACCCAGGTCCTCGAACTATCAAGAGTGAATATGGATGCCAAGGAATTAGTTACTGATTACAATCAATGGTTCCTCACTTCATTAAAGTGAATCGCAAGGGCTTGAAAACCTGTTGAATATGTCACACTTGAATTTTATACATATGGTTTACCCATGTCCTTGGCCATGTATGTAAAGAATTATGAAAAATATACTCTAGAAGAAGCTTTCCAGGAAGCCCTTAAATTTGAGAAAAAATTGTTAAGTTTAAAGGGTAGTTCCAATTCAGAACCATCTAAAGATAAAAGTAAGAATAAAATCTCCACATATAAATCCGATGAAGATAAAAAACCTTTGATTTGATGGATATGGAATCTCATCAAAGAGTCATAAAAAATCTATCCAATAACTTAGTTGACCTGAAAAGAGGTAATGGAGAGGGATATTCTAATCCGAAAAGGTTTTTTAATTTCCCACCTAAGAAACATTGTAACTCTCCCCCAACCAACAAATCCTCCCCTTCTTAGATAGAAGGCATCTATATGGAATATATTTTCAAATCCCTTCAAACCTGGGAAATAGATAATGTGGATGAAAACAATGATGAGGGAAATGGAGGTCAGGAACAACAAGAACAACCCCGGGATTTTGAAAAGATGGTTGAACAATAGTTAAATGTTTTTTGGGACATATATTTTGGAGAAGATGAAGAATAAGCTGAAGAAGTACACGTCTCACAAAATGTCGTAACCACCAGGAGTTCTGGTAAGAATATTCCCTATAACAACCTCGATATTCCTAATCCTATTTCTCCCACTACCACTACTCCCAAATAACCTTCCCTTTCAACCAATGCTACCCTTAATTCGTCTAAGAATACTTCCTCCAATCCCAAAACAATAGATCAAATAAAGAAATAAACTACTTCAACTACACCCTTGGCCAAATTGGAAGATGACTTTTTAGAATATATAAAGAAAAAAAAGCCAACATTTTTTTGTTGGAACTCATGAAGATTCCACAAATCCAAGAAAATTTCATCAGAACTCTACAAGGTAAAACTTCTCCTACATTTCGTGAATCAAATTCAGGAACCAAAATGGTAATCACAAAGGTAACTTCACCTGATAACAATACTCCATCCAAAATTCAGGCTGTGACAAATGCATCCTTAACAGGTCAAATATCCAGGTCCAACACTCCTTTTCTTATCACTTTTGAAATCTTCAATAGGAATTTTCATAATTGCATGGTGGACTCAGGAGTTGTGTCTAATGTCATGCCCCTTAAAGTATGTGAGAAACTTAACATCAAACCTGAACTGTCTAACATTCATATTATCTAGTTAGACAGAACTAAATTTAAGGTGGTCAAAGAATTGATTTTTTTTTATTAGGATGTCTTCTAACCCAAAAGTTCACCAAACCATATTTATAATAGTATAAGACATTGTTGGTAACTATGGTATGCTCTTAAGTCAATATTGGTCAGCCATAATGAATGGTTACTTTGCTTCTGAATGGTCTCATCTATGGATCCCTTTCAATGGTAAAATGAACCAAATCAGGATCGACGGAGAAAGGTACATGAAACACGTAGTTACTGATTTGAATGATCCAAATGAAATGGTGATGTTCAACCGTTACATTCTTGGGAATTATTCATTTGAGACATTTTTTTGGAACTTCACACTCGAACCGTCAACTCTCTTGGAATCTCCCGCTAAATCTGAAATCCTTCATTGGACCCAGATTATTGAATCTAGTTACGATATATCTGATCAAACTAACAATCCCCCATATGTGTAGACTAACGTACTTTTTAGAGATAAGTTAGAAAAATGAACTGACTCTAGTAACCTTTTCAAAACCAAAAAATCTAAAAAAAATCAAAAATACCAGTTGAAATAAAAAATAAGGTGATCCTGATATGTGGACATTATTCTTCGATGGATAAAAAACCTTAGAAGGTGCATGAACGGATTGTATACTAAAAGAATTTACAGGTACTAAAATGTTAATTGCATGCAGACTGGAATTTCCTTGCACCAATAAAACTTTTGAATATGAGGCCCTGGTAAAGGGAATTAGGAAGGAAGTTGACTTGAAAAAAAAACAAATCAAGGCATTTGGTGACTCTAAAATCATTGTTAGGCAGGTATGAAATACTATTCATTTCCTTTCAAGTCACTTAAAAAATTATCAGTCTGAAGTTTGGGAGATAATTAAATATTTCACTACTTTCAATATTAACATCGTTCCCCAGTCGTTAAATTATGACGTTGATTTGATGGCAAATGTGGTGCCAGACTAATACCTATTGAGCACTCAACACACCCTAAAAGCCTTATAAAATTTTGTCACTTTTGGGTACCACTTGTTTTCTTCACAGTCTGATTCTATTTCATTTTGGGAAGTGGTTTAGATTTGTTTGTTTTCATGTCTCTTATCACTTAGTAATTTTTGTTTGACCTTGTGAAACTTCATCTCTAAAGGACCTTAATACCCAAATTAAGAATTGCTAGCTAAAAATTGCACCTAACGTGCTCGGGTTCAATGTCGAAAAGAATTCAAGTAAGTAAAGGAACCACATGAAAACAACAGTCGCAGAGTGTTGATCCTCATCGGTATTGGCAAAAGGCAGTTTTGTTTTGCATAAGTTATTCACATAAAGGTTCGATAGATAGCCGATCCCCTTCGGCATCGATGAAATACAAGAAAGAAAAACATTAAAAAAGGATGTAAAGAAATCGACGATATTCGATGCCTGATGCGCTTTATCAAGATCAAGGAAAATCTAAAAGGATCACACAACAAACATTTCGACCGTGATAAATTTATCTCCAATCTTCGATCCCCGATGCGCTTTTTGACATCAAGAATTTTTCGAGGGAGAAAATCCGAGAGCATTTGGGTAGGTTTATCACCAATTGTCGGTCCCTGACACTTTTGGGCATCATAAAACTAGGATTTGGTTTTAGAACGAATGGCTTAAAGAAAGTCCTGACTCCGATTGGCATGAGAAAATTAAGTCACTGGTCTCAAACACCACATGTATTTACCAGGTAATAGGGTTGTACGATCTAGTTTTATCCTGAGTCATTTTTGGTTCCCTAGGTCCTAATCACACCTCTGAGTCATCTTTTCCATGTCAACTTTGTACAGTAAGATCGATCAGCGTTGGATTTTTTGTAGGAGGATATAAACGGAAATGTTCACAGCATGATCCTGACCCCAATCCACCAACTAAAAGGGCGAAACGATGGGATGTTTACAACATTTGATATGATCATATTTTGGACATTTAAGGAACTAGTTAATGCTCGATCCCGCATTAGTTTCTTCCCCATGCGTCGATTAGACAAAAACATTTTGAAATCACCGATAGACCACATTAACACCCCCACCTCCACCATCAACCCACAATGAATTTAAGTTTTAACACCTTTGAATATCCGATGACATATTTTTTGAAAATTTATTCATAACCTGAATTGAATGGCTGATGTGACATGGTAAGATCATTCCTATTTAAAATTCTATAACCATTTTAAACAACTTAATTATGCGCATAAGTTAATTCCAGAGCCTCCAAAGAAGCAGAGCGAGCAACGCGAGACTATACTGACCCCTTTTGATTATCAAAACTAGGTTTAACAAGCTTCAGAGTTGCAAGAAGAATGCCTCCGAGAAATCCAACCATCACATGCTCGCCGTGAGAAACAAAGATGAAAGAACCAGAGACAGGTGAAGGCTCTTCTCCAAGGACCACAAGGAAGTTGGAGTATGCTCCCAGGGTGGAGCCTATCATTAAAACCTTGACAAAGAAATATTTTTCCCAGCCTTCGACCTTTGGTGATACTAAAGTAAGAACTGGGTACAAAATAATTCTCCCATAGTGGGGGGATATCTTTAACAGGATCAACCAATAAGAATACCCAGAATATATCCCACACAGTAATCTAAACGTAAGGATGCTTGATGACTAGGTGTTCCCCAACATCTGACAGTTGTATTTACACATGGTGGCAAGTAGAACCTTGATTTTCCCTTGCATAGAGGTTCTAAAATGGCTCATCGACCACACATATGGGCATAAATGATTGATCAATGATGAGAATGGTTGATGCATTAGAGTTTTCCTCCCAACAGAAGTCCATAAGTATTGTAATATCAAGGACCCAGAGGAGTGACTCAACATGGATTTCATGGTAAAGTTCTATGAGTTTGATGACACGAGTCGGTTGATGGCCTCATTTGGAAGGAGGACAACAAGTTCACTAACAGGAGAAATGGTTGGTATGGAACGATTAATCCAAGGGAGCCATACATATATTTGATGGATCTCACCTACCGTTTATATGGGGAAAAGGACTTCTCCAAGTTTTCAGAAGCATGGATTCCTTTGGTATACACAGTTGCAATCGCCAAAAGCAGATTCAAATAGGGAGTGATAATATCCAAACAATTAAGAATCTATGTATAATGGGATCATATGTTGAAGGAAGGAGAGGCACCAACTTTCTACATGGCCTCGTACCTACTTTTTGTCATGTGCGCAAGGAACGTCTTCGCCGACATGAATCTTAGCTGGCATGTTGCAGAGCTCCTGGACCACATATACTTCAATGTGATATCAGAGAATAGGTAAAATAAATCTTACGCACTCATATGTGATGAATTCATCGACCGCATTTATTTTATTATTTTTAAGAAGGAATTCCCAAGGCTATCAGGGGCAGCCAAGAAAATGATAGCCAAGGTGGGCCATCTGTACTTGGACTAGTGCTCAACCTACATCAGGGTGTTTAGGGCCACCAACGAACCACATCTCCTACCAAATCATGTCCCAGACTGACTCATTGTGGGAGAAATCTGTTATCAGACCATCCTGTAGGGCTATAATACCACATTGGTCAAAGAAAAGAAATGAGCTTTCATACCCTACAATTTCCATGTGGGGTTCTATCTGGTAAAGGATACTTCTCAAGCCAAACAATAAGGGTTGAGCCAAATTGAATTTAGGTTCCCTACATGATGATTTCACAAGAACGACCCTAAAGGCCTGGTCCTCCGACATACTTCACAAGTATCATCCTACTAGTCATGTGCTCATGATAAGTTTGAGGATGAAGTCGTCATAGAGAACTCCCACAACTGGGATGAGGTGGTGCAGAGGATGGCCAACCCAAACATGACCAGGTTTAGGGCCATGAAGGTGGATGAATAGGTGGAAACAATAGAGCAGTTGGTTCAAGAGGCCCTAAGAGTTAGGGAAGAAATTAGAGCAGTGGAGACAACATAGGCACAAAGAATGGGATTGTTCTTGACACTAGAGGCACATACAAGGGAATTTATCTTGATGGAAGAGGCACAGAGAGTCATTGATAAGTTGCAGAATGAGCTGGATCTCATAGATATGAGGAGGGTTCCTACCAATAACCCAATCGAAAGTCAGGGAGAACCAAGTGACCCAGAGTCGATGCAGATTGAAGAAACCACTGGGTCAGATAACCCTAAAGCTTCAACACCACAGGTCGGATCACCAGGGGAATTTTTGGCTTAGCCCAAGATAGCGAGGACATCAGGGAGAATAATTACACCAAATCCCCTATTTGATATAAAAACCATCTACGATGATGAGGAAAGTTCATAGGTGTCCCTAGTCACTCCGGTGAAAATCACAGAGGAAACAAAACCTGAGAAGCAATCCACCTCGGGTCCCAATTCTTTAATTCAGAGTCACCCAAATAATGAGCATGAGGTGGAAAGTTCCTTGGATGTTGAGCCCCTCGACATACTAGGAATCCCAATGGATATCTCGATGGATGAGCCAGGATCGCTCGAACAAGAAGGAAAAATAACACAACATGAAATCAACGTTTCAATAGTCGATTACGAAGTAAGTACCGAACCTGCCCCTAATTCCTCATTTTTGACCAGTACTTTACCACCCGATGAGAGACAACTAGAGGCCGAACCATTGGGAAATACAGAGGAGGTTCAAGAACCCAGTCTTGAACAAATATACACCATCGGGAGCCTGGGAAACACTCTTACTTGGGGAGAGCAACAAATCCCCGAACCTGTGGATGAGGTCGCTGATATACAAGCCATATCCTATGAATGAAAGGGTAAATCCATCATGAAGATAACTAATAAGAAAAGGAGGCTTACTTTGGATAGTTCCATCCTCATCACCACATAGGGGAAATTGATCAGCATGGACCATGCCAAGATGTCTGAGCTTATCAGTGCAGGGATGGAAATCATAGATGCCACCCTGGATAGAGAAAGAAAATATGAATAAGAGCTGGTCACTGTGCTAAAGGAGTTGGAGCATCTACTCCATTTGGAGAAATACTATCAGGAATCCACAAAGGCCATGGTATTCTTAATAAGCAAATTCCAAGATGCCTACAACAAATTCACAAGTGAGCTAAACCTTTTCATTGCAGGGATAGACAACTTCCAAGAAGACACCCTTATGGAACTAGAAACATGCAAAGACATGGAAATATGGTATGATAAGGCCCACCAAGCGGTGGAAAGAATTGATTATATCAGCATGGTTCAAAAGGGATGATACGCCAAATAGAACGATATTTGGGTGCTAAGGGACAACAACATTCACTACTACATATTGTAAAAATTACGACGTTTTATTTGCGGCGTTATGGACAAAATTGTCCATATTGTCGCAAAATAGAGAAAATTTATAAAAAAAAAAATTGATGTTGCCCGATAACGTCGCAATTGCCACGTTAACG
>ML802449.1:80959-135735 GCA_009831015.1 Picea engelmannii
CGACGAAAACTAGGTCGTCGGAAAAACGACGTCATGTGAAACGACGTTTGAGGGGGTCCGAGGTTTGTCGGTCTTCCGACAATAGAAAGTGGCAATTGCGTCGAACGCGTCGTCGGAATTTGACCCAAATGCAGTAGTGATTGATGGTATAAGGAATTCCACCGAATACTGGGTGAATATGGCCCAAGAACCTCAGGGGGAGATTCAAGAAAAATGGGCTGATTGTGAAAGAATCTTGACCAAGATCAATCGGGCGATGAGAGACATTGGTCTCCCAGAATTTGGCTCACCCAAGGACTTTTTCAACTTGCATGAGATAGTCAAACAACATGCAGAACAAGACTCATTGTGGAATGCAGAGATAGGAAAGGTGGAAAACATGGTGCGAGGTCAAGTACAAAAATTCATGGAGAACCCGATCAAGGCTCGAGCAGTATTACAACAGTTAAGTGCTAAAGTAGTCAAGTATCGGGTATGAGTAGTGGAGATAAAGGAGATCCTTTCAGCCCCGATGGATCAACACAGATTTCCATATGCCAACACATGTGAGGAACTCTTCATCAAATGGTCATATTATGAGAAGAGTCATCCACTTAAGTGAAACCATTTGATGACTCTTAGAAGACATTGATATGAAAGCCCCATGTGGCGATGTTTTGTTGTACTTAGCTTTCACTTTTGATAGTTATTTTTAGATAATAATTTGTTATAAATAAGGGGGTCAACCTTTTAAAAAGGGTCGATGGTTTTTGCAAAGACCCTCATTTTTGGAATTGTAAAGAATTATTTAGGAACTACCTTAATTGCGAAGTCTTGTTTAGGATCGAAGACAAGTTATTTTTTTACATCAAAGGTGTGTGTGATTGGATAATAAGGAGGAAATACATCTGACTTTATCTCATGAATGGATATTGTAATGAGTAAGAGTTTCTGAATCTATTGACAAGTTAGCTGATTCAATATTTTTATAGTTCTTATATCTAATGATGTCAAGCAAATCATTGTGTTAATGTGTGATTAGTGATTAGATCTAAGGAAACTAATTTTCTTGCCATCATTTTATTGCATGTATGTTTTCTTTCGATAATTGTATCTCAGTCAATAATTTAAATACCAACAAGTTGGTGTATTAGTACTAGGCTTTCCATAGGTGTGAAAATATTTTTCTGCATGCTTGAGCATGAGGGTTATCCTAAGCTCATCCTTCTTTAGTAGTTAAGTTTTCCCCTTTTTCCTTTAGCCAGCTGGTTTATACTAGAACCTATTTTTTATCAGACCCACTTATAAGAGAAAATACAAAAAGAGAACGTTCAAACTGAAGGAGGAGTTTTCCATGAGAAGATATCATGTAAATCACTACGTAAATCCCATCAATTAATTGGTCGGATTGCAAGATCTGGAGAACCATTCCATTATTAAATGTTGCAGAGTCTAATTAGGCCTCATTGGCAAGTTTGGTTCTTGTTGTTGATTTAAAGGGATTTAGGACCCCTCAACAGAATTGGCACTAGAAGGAGGGCCTGATGAATGAATGGATGACTATATATTTGATATAATATTTCACACAGCTTGTAAATTCAAAAACATCCCACATGCATGGATAGTCATTCTCAAGACAACCCACACACACTAAGTACTCCTAAAACGAGTAACTCACCCTAGCAAGAGGAAGAATGTTTATTCCTTGAAATACCTTATTCTCTTCCCCATGAGGAGTTGAACCAGTTCAGAAGAATCACAAGAGATTACACCCGACAAATTGGAGCACTACCCTTATCTCCATTACTTCCTTGTAGAAAACAAGTAAGAAGACCAATGGTCAACACCCCCAACCAGGTTTTTGTTCACACAGTATAAGACTTGATAGATTTCCTCCTCACCAAAATGAAACATCCCCTCAATCTAATCCACAAAGAGGGGTTTAACTCAGAACACTCAGTTTCAGAGTCAGGCGACATGGAACATAACAATGATAATAATGAAGAAAACAGAAACCCACCTCAGAATAATCAACCGTGGTTGGCCATAGATGCTCTGGCAATCCCTAAACGAGTACATAACCTTCCCCGACATCTAGAAAAGTTACTCCCTAAATTTGACCCCGAAACCTCAGGATTTCCTGAAGACCATATCAAAAAATTCATACTAGTTATTAGACTGATGAATGTCCAACATGAAGACGTAGTATGTAGGATTTTACCCTATACTTTTGAGAATTCATCCTCCACATGGTATTTTAACTTGCATGTAGGGTCCATAACTTGTTGGACGAAGTCTCAAAAGGAATTTTTAGACAAATTTGCAGAAGACACCACTACAGAAGATTTTATAGCTGAGTTATTCACCGCCACCATGAGTTCAAAGGAGAAGGTTAAAGACTTCAATCAACAATTCACCACTATCCTAAACAAATTTAAACCTGAAGCTAAACCCACTCAGAAGTTGAAAATCAAAGTAAACTCTAATGCTCTCCCTGCTTCCATTTCCATGTCTGTGAAGAGGGCTACCAAAACAACCTTAGCTGATAATTTTGAGGAAGCCAAAACTATAGAATTCCAAATGAAGGGATGTAAAGAAGACCAAGTCTCATTAGTTAAGAAGGAAGTTCCACCTCCTCCTAGGATAGGAATCTTGTTGACTAGACCCCTAGGGAAACAAACATAACAAGGTCCTGAAAATGGAAGTGGAGACATAAAATACCTACAACAAATGATAAAGAAGTTGGAAATGAAATCGTAGACATGAAAATAAGTGCAGGGGAATGAAACCAATTCCAGTGGCCCTATAAACCCTTTTTTAAAAGAAATCCAATGTTCAAATAAATTGACCCTCCCCCAACCAACTTAAACATCAATCTAGAAAATGTAGCATATGACTCTTTCTGTACCTATCACCAAGAGAAAGATTCTAAAAGAGACTACCCACAATGGGTGCATGCCATGAATTTGATGGCCAACTGGTTTCTAGACGAGGTTTCCCTTATCGAACAACCAAGTGGCTCAACTATGAACATTGTTGATCAGGAATAAGTTGATCCACTGAAATAAACAACCATGTTGATATGGGACCCTGACCTACCAATGCCTTCTGATGATATATTTGAGGTCCAAGAACCACCCGCAGGGGTCACCCGGTCTCAAACGACCTTACCGTGGCCCATACTTCAAGAGGAAAATGAACATCCGATCATGCGAAATAATCTTTTGTCTCCCAAGGAAATCTTGTAAACATCCATATCCAAGAATCGCCTAAGATATACTACAACATAGTAGAATATTTGAAAAAATTGAAGGCTAATATATCGGTCATGGACATGTGTAGAATCCCCCAACAAAAGGACTTTTGTTACAATATTTGAAGTCATTAGAAACTCCTATAACAAGAAATGACCAAGGAGAAAATCCATCCCTCACATATCTGAGAAGTAAGCCAACTGTGAACGCTTGCTCTGAAGATAAAAAGGGAAAGCCTTTTGTCCCACCATTCCTCTTAATATTTGACATTTTCAACATAAACCCCCATAATTGTTTGGTTGACTTGGGGGAATCCTCTAACGTTATGCCACTATATATTTACAAGAAATTAAATGCAGTCCCTCTCAAAGGTGATAAACATGTAATACAACTGGATAGAACCTAGGTGAGGGTTATGGGAGAACTCAAGGATGTCATGATCAGAATGGTGAGAAACCCAAAATTTGTTCAAGTGATTGACATCATTGTAGTATATATCCCAGAAGCTTATGGATTGCTACTTAGCTGATATTGGTCTAAGAAATTGAACAAATTCTTTAGTACAGACTGGGCTCACATGTGGTTTCCTTTAAAGGGGCACACAAACATGATTAGGATTTGTTATCACACTAAATTGCCTTGGGTCTTTTAGTTTGTTTTAATCATTTTTTAAAGCCTTAGATTTTAAATTTTTTAAGGTTTCATCCCTTTAAAGTTTATGTTTGGTAGGACCCCTTAGATGATTAAAGTTTTGAGTCATAGCTCTAGTTTGATCCTCAAATTGATTTTTGGTCTTAAGGACCATTTTAGCTCATGACTTGTTTTTTGGTCCCCTTCGTGACTTGTCCCTAGGTCGATCCCTCCTATGACTAGACTGATGTGACACACCTTTCTCCTCACTCATGACCTCGTAGGCATGCCTCAGTGTCCTTTCTTACCTGTCCAATCATTTTTTGAATTGGAACACTGCCCACTCATCAGATAGCTCCGTGGTGCCTTTCCCGTTCATCATACTTCCACCATGAGTCATGATTTCCATGACTGATGTCATGTTCCTTGTTTTCAGTTCCAGAAGTCAGTTAAAGGATGTCTTCAAGATATTACATTTATGAGCCTTGGTAACAGTTTCTAATTTTGAAAAACTCAATAGTGATGTGCTGTGCAAATTCACAAGTTTTGATCAGTTGACAGCAAGGAAACCAAATTTGAGGCTGAAGAAGATTCGAGGGCTAAAGTTTCCACAATTTCATCCTGAGATTTCACTGAATATTCCAATAGGTGTCTACTCCACAGGTATCCCATGTTGCCTCCTCTGCATATTAATTTTCACAATAAATTTGCGCTTGGGATTTATTTTGTCGAGCTTGCACAGTTGTAAGGGACTCGCCTTTGCATGATAGCCTTGTCTTCTATCTTGTTCAGGCCTGTAAACTTCATTGCATGTATCTAGGTCTGATTACTGTTGTCTGCCTTAGCCATTTAAATTGAAATCTCTTAAATAACCTATCCTCTATGTATGTGTTGCACTACCCAAAGGCGCTGCTTAAACCCTCTCTGCCTCCCCTGCTTCCTTTCATATTGAGATTTAAGTTTGTTTTCCTAGCTTCAAAAGGCAAGTTACAGGAGTACCCTCATTGTTTAAACCTTCAGTGCCTGTACAAATCTAAGGGTGTCATTCCCACAGTCAAAACTTGGCTTACCAACACCATTTTGTTTAAAATGATCATCCTTGTACATTTGAAGCTCGATTTAAAGTATTCATGGTTATTACTATCCTATAAGCCTTTAAAATCTCTCATTCTAAGCCATGGATACTCCTAAATCGAGGAAGACACACAAAGGTGGCAAGGTGGTTAGGACAGAACCTATGGACATGCATCTTTTTGATACAGAACTCATGGAAAGGGAGGTCTTTCAAAGAGTAGGATGCCTCTCTTTCTGACAGAAGATGAAGAGAGGCCATCCAGAGGTAAAAAAACAATTTGTATCACACTTTGATGGAAGGAGAACCAAGGTCAAGGATTTGGAATTTGACATGACTGAAGCCTCTATCTCAGCTGCAACAAGAATCCCCATTACAGGTGAAAAATGGTTCAAATCCATGTATTTGAGTTAAACCTATGATAAAGATCTCTTTAAACCTGAACATCAAGGCAATGATTTATCTAAAAGTGTGCCAAGGGGTCAATTGATTTAACAGTTTGACAGAATTTTGAAGATCATCCAGAGATATTTTACATGTGAAGGGAGATTTAACACATTGTACCAGTACCACATAAGACTTTTTCTACATTTTACTAGTAAAGTTAAGATGAATATTCCCTATTACTTGTTGAGGATCATAGGTAATATGCCATATAGGATTCAATCCAAATCTAAGGATGTGGATTCTAGCCTTTTCCACTCTGGATTGAGAAAGAGATTTCATGGGAGAATTTTGTGGTTACTTCTCATTTCAGGTTGGATTTAGAATCAACTCCTCAATCACAGAATGCAAGTCCTTTATTACCCACCAGTGATATTAAAGAAGGGACCAGTAGGAAGAGAAAGGGAAGAGCCCATGTTAAGGTTTCAGAGGTCAGCAAGTAGGTCACAGGAGATGAGGAGGAAGCTTGTCCTTCCCCACAAAGATATTTTTCACCACCTCCTCCATCAGGGTTAGAAGAGGTTCCTTCTTCTACTAAAGCTACATCTAAGAAAGGGAAGAAGATACTCTTCCCCTCTTCTCCTCCAGTAGTTGAAATGAAGGGTAAAATACCTTTCACAAGGTCATCAATTCCTAAGGAGGTTTTCAAAGAGCAGTCTTTACCAGAAACCCCTATTCAAAAGAAGAAGGGTAAAAGCATTGAAAATCCTATGGAGGAGAAACAAGAAGCTCCTATAGATAAAGGAAAGGGTAAAGGTACTAAAATACATTTGGAGAGGAAAGATGAAACCTATGTGAAAGACTTTGAAAATCCTATGCAAAGAAAAGAAGAAACTTCTGTGCAAAGGAAGAAAGGTAAAAGCAAAGCCACCAAGAAACCTGATGAGGTAGACAAGACACTTCCCATGCAGGTGGAAGAAGAGACTGAGAAACATCCCATTGATACTGTGCATGTTACTGCTCCTCCTGACAGTTATACCTTCAAAAGACTTATCAGGAAACTTAGGGATGCAAGAAAGGATGTGTCTCAATTTAAAAAGGAATCCATGTCTGATAGGGCCAAGATGACAGAGCTTATGGATGGCTACAGTCACACCCTTGACTTGGCAAGGTTTGTAGCAAGAAGGGGTCGGCCCCTTCATAGACAGCTAAAGAATATTTACAGGCAGAACATAAGCTTTCATTCTCAGAACAGGAAGCTAAAGGAAGAGTTGCAACACTTTCAAGATGAGGTAGCACAAAGAAATTTACAAGTATTGGTTGAAGTTGCCATTGAGAATGACAAACCAGCAGTGAAGGAGAGCACAACCACACTGAAAAATCCTATCATTGCTAAGAATAAGAAGTCTTCTATGCCAAATGAAGAGCCTCTTTCTACCAGAAAGAGTGTGAGGTTAAGTGTCAAGGTGACAAAATAGCTGGTGAAAGGTAAGACCCATTTTTTAGGATGGTTCCTTTTTGGGAGGGTTAACTGATATTCAAATATTACCTCTTCCATCTATACAGGCTTCTAAGCGTTTAACTATCATATTTTTGGGTTTTTTCTAAGTGCTAACTTGCTCAGTGGTAAAATGCACTACCTACCTTATTTCCAAGATACCTAAGTACAATGGGTTTGACATTATGAAAGACTACCAATTTATCTGCACTTGTTCAAGATTGAATGTGTTGCATTTTTTACAATGCTACATAAGCTTGTACACAGACGCAACATAGTGGCGCTATGTAAAGGTGCTGCCTAATATTTGGCAGAGAATAGAGTCTGGATACAGGCATAACACAATGGCTCTATGTAAAGGTGCTACCTAATATTTCAAAGAGAACAAAGGTTTTCACACATACGCAACACAGTGGTGCTACCTAAATGCGCTACATTTTTTACTTGTCCAGTTGTGAAATATTCTATTGTTTGCATAGGGGCAGACCCAGGGTTCAATGCTCAAGAGCGCACCAAAAAATACCTAACTACCAACCCTTTCGGCAACACCTGTGAAGCAGATGAAGTCTCACCCAAGGTAGAGGTAGGGGTGGTTGCAAGACTCAGGTGTCTACAACCTTAGCTAGGACACAGATCTCTGATTAGCTTTCCTACAACACACTTAGCATCAATTATTCCTTAATATACATTCATTAATCAACTTCACAGAAGGAATAGAGAATCTCAATGAATACTTATACTAAGTACTTATCCACAAAAAGATAGGTTAGATTCAATAGATCAAGCACTAAGCATCTCATATATCAGATTTAATGTTCATTCATTCTTCAACAACACAAATCATACTAGATCTACTTAACCACATCAAGCATTTAGCCAAGAAAGATATAAATACATAAGAGAGAAGCACAAAACACCATACACATAGTTACTGTGGTTCACCCCCACCCTGGGGCTATGTCCACAAAGTCTTATTTATATTATCTTGGTCAAGCAGTTACAACACAGAGATTTAATGACCCTTACTTCACACATGACATAATATCTGTGCAACTCGCTAGATCCTTCTTCCTTGCTCTTCAGCAAAAGACAATAACAACCTTCACTTAGCTCTCCTATCTCATGCACATAGCACTCTAAGATACATCCGATCACACAGATCCAAATACTAGCACTAAGCTTCCATTCATACATCACACATATGTACTATATTACTATCTCTCTTCTATCTTAATATCTATATTGCCTATTTATATATTACAAAATGGGCCTAAACATGGGTAAACCCACAGGCCGACATCCCTTTCCCATTACATCAACCCAAAAACCCTAAAATAGACCCCAAAATAGGTCTTTCTTCCCTATTTTTTGCTTCGTGTTGTGCTCCTTCCTTGGCAAGTTGTCGCAGTCCCAAAAGTGGTCAAGTATGACCAAGTACTCTTCAAAACTTGGTCAAGGGCCAACAGGCCCCCAACACTCACCTATGACTCATCCTGAGTCACTCAGGTCTAACCAATTCCTCTTTGAATGCCTCGATCTTGGCTCAAGTGGCTTCGACCTGCTGCAGTTCGACAACCTCTTGTTCAATAAATTCCTAGATTACTGTGTCATTGAGCGGTCATTCCAGGCATTGTTCTGCAGTGATGGCACCCTGTTTGATTTCTTCTCCCTAGCTTTCAAGTTCGGTGAACAGTTGACATGCCTTCTCTTGGAGTGGTTGCAGTCATTGAGAAACGTCCATTACTTTACTTTGCAGTGTGTGTACTTGTTGTTAAGTCGTGAATTGCTCTGCGAACCTCTTCATTCTTTCGACTAGGCTCACAAACTTCAGTTGTGCTTGTAGCACATCTACATGTTTCTTTGCTTCTTGGAGCTATAACTCCAATGTCTACAATTCTAGATTCTTTGCAAGGGTTTCATAGGTCTGGGCACTTCTAGTGCTTAGATGCTTGCATTCCGAAGCCAAAGTTTTTAATTCGACGACTGCACTTCAAGCAGTGGCCTCTCTTAGATCTCTTATCTCTTGAGGTGTTTCAGGCATGGTGTGGAGCTCTAGGTCCATGATGTGATATTGAAGTTGCTGGATTACTTCTTCCAGCTAGGTCACCTGCTATGGAAGATGATCTTCCATCTTCACTTCTATGATTTTCATGGAGCGCAGTGCCTTATGAACTCTTTCTTGTGTTTCAAGTTTCTCTGCTAGCAGATGGTCCTTGCTCTGCTGTAACTAGGATTTTTCCTCCTCCCATTTCGCTTGTAAGTCAAGTTGCTCCTGTGTGGCCTTTCTCCATTGCTCTTCATGTGAGCTCTGTGCTTGCGCCAAAGCTTGGGTGGCTTTTGCTATGTCTTCTTAAGCTTGTTGAAGGTGAGCTTCAACTTTCTCGACGATCTGACGTAACTGTGTGGGATCATTTCCTGTTCCTGATATTTCCATTGCTATCGACACCGTAGGAACTTCTTGGCTAGACTAAAGTGCTCGCTACGCTTCTTTAAATTCGCCCGTGATTCGGCAGAATAGATCCTCCTTCTTTGCTTCTTTCTTTTCCATGAGCTCTAATGAAACATCATTCAATGCGGCAATTAGGAAGTCAAAATCATCTGGGGTAAGTGTAGTCTTAAGCATGGTCCGGGTGGCCTTAGTTTTATTTCTATATGAGAGCCTTGGTGGGGTAGTCTTCCTTTTCTTGTAGGGATCTTCCTCGTCCCTAGGCGGGGTAACCTCACATTTTCTCTGTTCAAATTCTATGCCCCCTAGTTCTTCCTCATCACCTCCCTTCGCAGGTGATAGCGAAGCAGTCTTCATGGATGTGTTGTGGATATCTTGAACTTCCACATCCTTCTTAGGCTTGTGCGGTCCTGGTGTTTCTGGCATAGCTTCAGGGCTATCTACGTTGAACATCTCTGTGGGATCTTCTACAACAAGGAGGTCTACCGACCATTCCTTGGTAATCCCCTCCAGGTCATCTTCTGTCATCTTGTAATATGACTGGAGTTATTGTTTTTTCTCATTTTCTTGTGCCATGATGTAAGTGAAGTAACGATCTGTGCTGAATTTCATAAAAGGTTGAAACCTATGAAGAGTGTTGGGTGTAATGTGCAATGTAGACTGAATGGAATTACTCAACTGATTGTAGTATGCATGGAAGATGACATTGGAATGCCAATGTTTTTTCTTGTCGCTGGAGTACCACAGTGTACAAAACTCCGTGGCCAGAGGTTTGAAGGGTTCGATCTTCAGAAACATATCTCCCTTGGGTAGTTCTCACACGATGAAGGCAATGAGTATGAGAAACCAACTAAAGTGGAACTCATACCCTTGGTCCTGCTCTTGTCTACAGTCAAGCTCTAGCTGATTTATGAGGTATTTCACCTAGTTCATTTGTGGTCCCTCTGCACACTTCCCTATGAGGTCAACTACAAATCCGGTCACCTGTGCAGGTCTATTTTTTCGAACTAAATTTCTTGCGATCATATGGAAACCAAAGTGTACTACTGCATTCTCAATGGAGGCTACCTTGTAACCTCGCGTGACTTTCTCCATATCGCCATATGTGTCTTTTATTCGTTCAGCAAGAGCACGATCTAGGGTCTTTCCAGTGTAAAAGTCATGTGAGTCAGGGCCCTGCATGCTTAGCCCAATGATCTAATTGATCAGAATTGGATCCATAGTGATGCACTGGTCGAACCATAGGTATCCTTCGTGGTAGAAGGAAAACAAGAGTCGGACACAGACATTTACTTCCTGATGCCTCCTGAAATGTGGAATATTCATTACGTTGAGGAGGGTTAACTGCGCAAGGTTATGGGTCCATTGCTGCGGTACAATCTTGGGTTTCTTTCCTTTTGTAATAGTCAAATACTTGTGCGGGGCTAGCATACTGTATACCTTGCGATCTGCAAGGTTAAAATCACTGAATTTCAGGGTAGTAAGCTTCTTCTAGTCAGCATGAACTGTGTGCACCCCTCTTGAGAGGTACGTGGTGACTACAACATAGTCGAAGTCTCTATGTATAGAATATTAGTTTACGGGTCCGCTTAGTGGTGGGATATATTTAGGTAAGATTCTTGGGATCATCTTCACAGTGGCAAAGTTGTTTCCTAGCTTAGATCATCTTTCTGAAGGCGGTCAGGATGGTCCTGCTCGGGCAGTGGAAGGGGAATCTGGTAGTTTGCCCGAGGATGATGCTTGTCCCTGTAGACATTCCATGTTCTTACATGACTCTCTCAGTCATTAACTCAATTAGAACTTCTTCAACAATTTTCTCAACAACGCTGAGCTTGTTCGACATACAAATTTGGGTCAGCGGACTCAGGTGCAACATGAATTCAGAGATGACAGTGAATAGTAAGGAAATGATCCCAGGGTAAGTAAATCTTAGGTTCCACACTTCAGATTCTCAAATGGAAAAAAGTATTCTCGGTGCATGGTGCGACAGGTTAAGTAGGCAATCTTAGCAACGGTTTGCTTGCAATGGACCTGTGACCTTCATTAACTCCATTCTTATCCATTCCGGTGCTATCCAATGGTCGAGTGGCAAGCCATAAATTCTTTTCGATCCATTCGGAGTGGTGGTCGAATGACTATATTAGTTCCAACGGCTATATTGCTTTGTCATGGCGAAGTACTCTCTATCGTTGTTATGATATCTCAGTGAAGCTCCAATTTTGTAATTCTTCTTGTTGTGAAGTGTCCTCTAGAACCTCTTGTAACCTTAAAATATTATCCCTCTTCTTTCTTAACTTCCTAGCCTTCTTCCCAGTGAGTTTTGTCTCAGTAATGATTTTACCAATCTGATGTGTATCTTCTGTGGTCTTAGTTACTTCACGTTGTGGAAAACATTTCTTATGGTTCCTTGATAATACCTTTTTTGTATCAAAAATAGGTAACTCAATCTTCTACAGATCCTCAATTGTTCTCTTATCTTCAAAACCAGAGGTGATAATATTAAATATCTATGATCTGCTCTTCTGTTCTTCAATCAAGTGTGTGATCCTTCTAGTCATAAATTCTTTTAACTCTTGCTTCTTCTATTCCAAATATTTTTCTTCTTCTCTTCATCTAGCATGTTCTCTATCAATCTAGGGTTTTCCTATGAGCATGCTAAACAGGGCGGTGTCTTCAAAAAATTTAATGATCTCAAAGTCTTCCTCTGTCGAAGTTCCATTGACATTCATAGGTATCTGGGTGAGCCTTCCACATAGGGTTACTAGCTCTCCTCTGAAGAAACATGTTCCTCCTAAGGAAGGAATCACGGTAGGATTTCCTATAGCCTCCCAAGTTCTTTCCAGCATAATGTTCACTTGTGCTTCTTCATCAAGAGTAGAGTCAATTTCAAAGTCCCCTATTCTTGCTTCGATTTGCTCCTTTTCTTTGAATATCATTGATAGCCTAACATGTCGGTGGTCATTCAAGGTATCTTTCATCTGTAGAAATATCTTTTTCTGATTCTTTCTGGGTTTCTGCTATAATCTTGGTCTCTTGATCTTCCTTAGGGTTGGGTTGTTCCATATTCATCTTCTCAAGCCTAGCAATCATTCTAGGGTAATCCAATACTTCATGGTCCATAGACTTACAATAGAAGCAACTGAGTCTTCTCCCAGGGAATTCTCTAGCAAGATGTCCTGGTCATCTAGATGTTAATCCTCTCATCAGTTTAGATGTTCCCCAACTCCTTTTGGGATGTGCAGCGGGATCATGGTGGCTAGCCTGTAATTTTTTTTTCTAGGATCCTACATCCACTTGTTAGTCCAGACATTCTTTCAATGCATAGGTATAACATATCTATCACTATATTTATCAGATCTATTCATATCAAAAAAAAAATCATCTATTAATGCCCTAGTTTTGAAGCTAGGACATAATCTATCAAACATACCTAGATCCATGCTTTAGAAACAAAAAAAAAATTCACTTATCTTCCTTCTGCAAAGCACAAAGCTTCTAGATCTAAGACTTTTAACTATTCTTACCTTTATGAAGGCATAGAGATTACAAATATTACCTTTTTCTTGCATATCTGACCTCTTTCTTCACAGATATGACTTATTTCCTTCAGATATGACCTCTCTTTCTTCATATCTGACCTCTTGCCTTGGTACAAAGCTTCACAGGTCAAACAGAACACTGTGCACTAGGGTAACAGATCTATGCACAGAGATTATTTCACACAAAGCTTCTTCTTCTTTAGTTCCCAACAATCATAGTTCCAGGTCCTGGCAACAGAACCATTTGTTGGCACAGGGGCAAACCCAGGGTTCAATTCTCAAGAGCACACCAACAAATCCCTAACTACCGGTCCTTTCAGCAACACCTGCGAAGAAGATGAAGTCTCACTTGAGGTAGAGGAAGGGGTGGTTGCAAGAGTCAGGTGTCTACAACCTTAGCTGGGACATAGATCTATGATTATCTTTCCTACAATGCACTTAGCATCAATTATTCCTTAATATACGTTCATTAATCAACTTCACAGAAGGCACAAAGAATCAGAGTGAATACTTATACTAAGTACTTATCCACAGAAAGATAGGTTAGATTCAACAAATCAAGAACTGAGCATCTCATATATTAGACCTAATGTTCATTCATTCTTCAACAACACAAAGCATACTAGATCTACTTAACCACATCAATCACTTAGCCAAGAAAGAGATAAATACATAAGAGAGAAGCACAAAACACCATACACACAGTTACCGTGGTTCACCCCCACCCTGGGGCTAAGTCCACAAAGTCTTCTTTATATTATCTTGGTCAAGAAGTTACAACATAGAGATTTAATGACCCTTACTTCACATAGGACAAAAATTTGTGCAGCTTGCTAGATCCTTCTTCCTTTCTTTTCATCAAAAGACTATAACAACCTGCACTTAGCTCTCCTATCTCATGCACAGAGCACTCTAAGATACATTCAATCACACAAATCCAAATACTAGCACTAAGCTTCCATTCATATATCACATAAATGTACTATATTACTATCTCTCTTCTATCTTACTATCTATATTGCCTATTTATAGATTACAAAATGGGCCTAAACGTGGGTAAACCCATAGGCCAACATCCCTTTCCCATTACATCAACCCAAAAACCCTAAAATAGACACCAAAATAGGTCTTGCTTCCTTATTTTCTGCTTCGCGTTGTGCTCCATCCTTGGTAAGCTGTCGCAGTCCCAAAAGTGGTCAAGTATGACCAAGTAATCTTCAAAACTTGGTCAAGGGCCAAAAAATACTCAGGATGCTACCTAAAGAAGCTACCGACAGACACCAGGGATCCAGGAAGGTCAGGCCAACAACTTTTGGATGGATGATAATGGAGAAAATTGCAGAAGTAACAACTGGCATTATGAGGACAACTACATGATCCTAAAAGACACATGGAAAAACAGGGGTTGCACAACAAAAGATAATCAAATCAGTTTGAAGCTTGGTTGGATTAATCACCAACATTTTCCTGTTTTATAACATAGGTTGTTAAATAAGTTGTTATATTAAATAAATGTTTAGATATTTTCAAGGAAAGGAGGCCAGCTCGTACCTTCAGCTGCTGCCTCCCTTTTTTTATAAATAGATAGATCAATTTCTTTAGCAGGTTCGGATGGTTGAGCAAGGCTCCCTTAGAATGTAATATTTTGATGAAGTGATTGTGATCTAGCTATGTACTGTACTTAAGAATTTTTGACTAATAGAAATCAACTTCTCTTTCAACATATTTTCTTTCTGATGCTAAATGTTCATGCCTTGAAAGATTCACATGAATGGTTGTGGTGATGTTATGGTGGATGTTTGATCATTATATTATCATGATGTTTATTTAGCTTCCTTGGTTTTTGATTTCAAGAAGATCTTGTGTTAAGAAACTTTCTTCATTAGGCTATTGTACACTTGATGTTTACAATATCCATTACATTCCTCTCATTCAAGTCTTCCCTCTATTCATACTTAATCCCAAATTACTGACTGAAGTTAGCCAAGACCTTGATTGTTGGTGCATGCTAGACTTGTTTTCTGAGTTGGAACATTATCATTTTGAGTCCTTTTCCACTTGACCCTACAAAACACTCTTACATTCACATATAAACTTGATGGGTACTGGGCTTGCCTTCCATGTAATCTGAAGGTGATTCCTAGTGCTAACAGGATCGATAGGGAAAGTTATCTAAAACATATTTCCATGGACCTAGAATCGCTCAACGAACACTCTTCGGTATATTTCCCTGTACTGGGAAATTATTCCTGCAACTTCGATTTTGGGAATTTATCACCTCTCTTGTGTGATGTCCTTCTTACTTAAAACTCTAAAATGACTTTTCAAGAAATTTTTCGGAGGGCGGCAGAATAAATCCTCTTCTGTCAAGAACCTATGTTAAAAACCACAGAGAAAATAGGAGGAAAGGAAGAAAGTGATCGGAAACAAGAAACTGATGGTTTTCGCTCTCAAGTTTGGACCTTGTACTTTGATGGGTCTAAGTCGCAAGAAGGATTAGGAGCAGGGTGTATCCTCATTGATCCCAAAGGTAAAAAAAAATTCCTATCCTGTAGACTAGAATTTGAATGCACAAACAACACCGCTGAGTATGAAGATCTAGTACAAGGGCTAAAGAAATCCATAGAATTACACTTTAAAGAACTAAAGGTTTTCAGAGACTCTAAAATTATCGTTAGAAAATTAAGGAACACTATACACTGCAACTCTCCCCACTTGAGGAATTATCAACAGGAAGTGCACAGACTGATAGAACATTTTGAAGCCTTCAATATTACAACGATCCCCAGAAAAAAGAACGCTCTTGTTGATTCCTTGGCCACCGTTGCCTCAAGGCTATCCCCTTTAGAATACTATGAGGCCTCTCATTTCAGTGTGGAGCTACTCTACAAGCCGTCGGTGCCAAAAAATATTTCTATTTGGAATGTATTTGAAGGATATGAACAGATCAAAAACTTCTTAACCAATCAAGAAATTTTTAAAGATTTGGCTATTGACAATGAAATATTTCAGGAGCAATTAGCAGAAACGGATCCCCATGTACAAAGAGTTGAAACATATCAATCGACTGGCGAACCGAGGTGTCACATGATACCGAAAGGGGTATCCAATTTAGAGAACCTCTTCGACTTAAGGGAAAGATTTAGAGGGTCAACGTACACAAAGACAAGGAGTTGTTGTTGCATGTACGAGACTATTGATCTAGGAACCTTGGATAACCCTAAGAATATAAATCTCAGCAAGACAATATCTAAAGAAGAAAGGAAATCCTATGTCAAAATTTTCAGAAAATATCAAGATGTTTTTGCATGTTCCTACTAAGATATGAAGACTTATGATACTCGTATCATTCAATACATAATCCCGTTAAAACCTGGAGCAAAAACCTTCCAACAAAAGCTTCAGAAGTACTAGCCATCCCTCGAGCCTCTCATGTGTCAAGAGTTTATGAAATTACTAGATGCTAAAATTATCTTCTAGGTTAGACACTCTACTTGGGTAGAAAATTTGGTTCTTGTCAGGAAAAAGTCTAGGGATATGCGTCTGTGTGTGGATTTCAGAAACCTCAACATAGCATTAGAAAAGGACAACTACCCAGTCCCACTGATGGAGCAACTCTTGCAAACCATGTTTGGTTTTAATATTTTCTCTTTGTTGGATGGTTTTTCAGGTTATAACCAAGTTCTAGTTTCATAAGAAGACCATTTGAAAACTACCTTCCGAACCAAGTGGGGAACCTTTGCTTATAAACACATTCCCTTTGGGTTAATCAATGCAGGGGAAACCTTCCAAAGGGCCATGGACATGGCTTTTCGGGGACTAATCAACAAATGTGTAGTAGTTTATTTGGATGGCATGACTATATATTCAAAGAATAGAGAAGATCACATCCAACACCTAGCCCATATTTTCGAAAGGTGTAGGAGATACAGTATATCCTTAAACCCTAAGAAAACTATCTTTGGTGTCGAGGAAGGGAAACTACTAGGTCATATTATATATCAGGTGGGAATTCACAGAGACCCAGAATGAATTAGGGCTATAGCTCAACTTCCATTACCTCACAACAAAAAGGCTATGTAATCCTTCTTTTGGAAAATCAATTTTGTGAGAAATTTCACCCCCGATTTCTCTGAAACTATCAAACCCTTAAAAAATATGATCTGCAAAGATGTTGAATTTAAGTGGGATGATGAACAAAAAATTTCTTTCAGCAATATTAAGACTGCAATATCTCAATCTCCAGTGTTGTGAAGTCTTGACTTTAGCAAATGTTTCTTCCTCTACACCTTTTCCTCCGACCAATCGATAGTTGCAGTATTGACTAAGAAGGATGATGAAAACAATGAGGCCTTGGTCTCATTTATGAGAACTAATATCCAAGGGGTTGAACTAAATTACCCTACTATAGACAAGCATTCTTATGTGATTCACAAGGTAGTGAAACACTTCAGATATTACATCCTAAATAACCACACCAATTCATTGTGCCTCATCCCACAGTCTAATCCCTATTCACTCAACAAGAGATGGGGGGGGGAAGTGGGAACTAGATGGAAGTGGTCCAAGAATTGGATCTCGATATAAAACCTACCAAACTAGTTAAGGGACAAGGATTATGTAAATTGGCAGTTGAAGCCCAGGACCAAGTAAATTAAGACCTCGGGTGGGAGAATGAATTGACATTATGGTGTAGTGAATATTCATATGTATCCCTAGGGTAGGAGTCTTGGTATGGGAAATTATCTTATCTCCTGCACCATGGGACTTGCCCAGAAAAACCAAACCATAAGAAAAGGAGATCTCTCAAACTAAAATCGGCACAATATCGTCTCATAAATTCGGTTCTCTTTCGTGTTAATTATGATGGGGGAATTTTAATATGTCTTGAACGAGAAGAAGAAGACAAGGTTCTGAAGGAGCTCCATGATGGTCCTGCAGGTGGAAAATTTGTAGGGAATACCACTGCTCACAAAATACTTAGAGTTGGCTATTATTGGCCCACCCTATTCAGGGATGCTCACACATACACTAGGAAATGAAAAATTTTCAAATAAGCATGGGGAGGGGAAAAAGAGAAGTTGTCCCACTCAAACCTATGGACGACTCTAGGCCATTCGAATAATGGGAGTTAGATATCATAGGAGAAATTACACTGAGTTATTTAAAACAACATAGATATATATTGACTGCCATAGACTATTTCACGAAATGGGTAGAGGTCGTCCCTCTAACTCATGTGAACGAAAAACTGGTGATCCAATTCATAGAAAAATGGTTGATCATAAGGTTCGGTAAGACTTTCGTCCTTGTTTTCGATAATTCTACTTACTTTTCTTCAACCCTATTAACAGTTTTTTCTCTAGACAAAGGAATCATAGTCAGATACTCCACAAACTACTATCCACAGGGGAACATAGTGGCAGAATCAACCAATAAGAACCTAGTGAGGTTATTAAAGAAAACAGTTGCAGACAACCATAGGAATTGGGACAGTTCAGTTCATAATGCCTTATGGTCTGATAGAGTAACACCTAAGGAAGATATAGGGAATTCCCCATACTTTCGGGTATATGGATAGGAATCCATTCTCCCAAACGGGTTATATCTTCCATCTCTTCATCTTGCTCAAGACTCTAGAGGACAACCCTCATCGGTTATTCAACAAAGAATTGATACCCTCATCATGCTGGATGAAGAAAGGGATAAAGAAAAATAAAATTTCATTGCTCATCAACAGATAGTTAAAAGGTGGTTTGAAAAGCATAATTCCAAAGCGAAGAATTTTGAAGTAGGAGACTTAGTCCTGAAATGGGACAGAGCGAATGAGCTGAAGGGAAAACATTCGAAGTTTCAAAATATATAGATTGGACCTTTCCAGATAGTCGAGAAACTTGGGGCAGACACGTATCGGTTTAAAAATCCGAGGGGGGAACTTGATGCCCTCTCGGTGAATGACCAATCGCTAAAGCAATATTTATGTTAAAAAAAAATGTGCGTGTTTTCATGATATTTTTTTTTAGTAGGTTAATTTTAGAGTCCTTCATTTTTGTTTTCTTGTTGTATTATTTTTTGCTCTTTGAATATTGTGTTCCACGAGGCATTGGATGACCTTATTTCATGCGATATGATGAATTTTGTTCCTGACTCATGCTTACATACAACACAAGAAGTGCTGGGAGAATTGCTCTCGTTTTAAAGGAGTTTTGTATCTAACCTGTGCAAATAAACAACCGTGGAATAGTGATGAAGTGTCCACTCGGTGGTCTGGTAAAACCTAAAGGGAAAGATGGTAATTTGGAAAGAACCACATGTACCTCAAGACAGAGCTAGCAAAAATTCACCTTAACCATCTCATTTTTGCAAATAACAAACGTTATCCTCTCCAACTCGCATGGGGCATTCTGTCGAAATAAAATCAATTATATCAAATGAGTGCAAAGTAGGAGAGGGTATGCAGATAACTATGTTGGGGATATGGACGCTCGCTGGCAGCGGAGCAAGGTATGTGACATCAAGGTAACTCCGTTGGGGCTATGAAAGCTCATTGGCATCAGAGCAACATCGTAGCAAGTGAATGATGATAACTAAAAGGCCTAGTGTCGGTGAATTCTTTACTCGACTCTTGTAAAAAGAGGGCATGGGTCATGGTTAAAGGAAACAAATATGGAATAAAGGTTGAAACACCACAAGTAGGCCCAGATTCACCAACTAGGGAATTTCAAGCGCAAGGATAGAAGGGGCTCTGATATAAAACCAGTTAAGTTCTTAACTAGCTTCTGCATCATCTAAGCCTAGGGAAGGAACATAGATTTTTTTTTCGCCCAGTAAGTTGCCATTTGTTGAGCACTCAACACACCCTAAAATCCTTATCAAATTTTTTCACTTTTGGGTACCACTTGTTTTATTCACTATCTGATTCGATTTCATTTTGGGAAGTGTTTTATCTTTGTTTGTTTTCATGTATCTTATCACTTAGTTAGTTTTGTTTGAGCTTTTGAAACCTCATGTCTAAAGGACCTTAACACCCGAATTAAGAATCAACAGCTAAACATTGCACCTAACACGCTCGGGTTCGACATCGAAAAGAATTCAAGTAAGTAAATGAACCACATGAAAGCAACAATCACCGAGTGTCAATCCTCATCGACAATGAAAGAAGGTGGTTTGGTTTGCATAAAGGTTCGAGGGATAGACGACCCCCTTCAGCATCGGTGAAATATGAGAAATACAAACGTTAACAAAGGACTTAAAGAAATAGTCGATAGTCGATGCCCGTTGCGCTTTATCAGGATCAAGGAAAATCCAGAAGGATCACAACAAACATTTCGACTGTGATAAATTTATCTCCGATCGTCGATCCCCGATGTGTTTTCGACATCGACACTTTTTCAAGGGAGAAAATCCGAGAGCACTTGGGTAGGTTTATCGTCGATCACTGATCCCTGACACTTCTGGGCATCGACAATATAGGATTTGGTTTTAGAACGAATGTCTTAAAGAAAGTCCTGACTCTAATTAACATGAGAAAATTAAATAACTAGTCTCAAATGCCACATGTCTTTACCAAGTAAGAGGGTCATATGGTCTAGTTTTATCCCGAGTCATTTTGGTTCCCTAGGTCCTAATTTCACCTCCGAGTCAACTTTTCCATGTCATCTCTGTATGATCTTGCATTAGTTTCTACCCCATGTGCCGATTAGACAACAACATTTTGAGATCGCCATGAGACCACATTAACACCTGCACCTCTGCCATCAACCCATGATGAATTTAAGTTTTAACACCTCTGAAGATATGACATAAGATGTTTTGAAACTTCACTCATAATCCAAATTGAATGGATGATGTGACACAATAAGATCATCCCTGTTTAAAAATCTAGAACCGTTTTGAAAAATTTCATTCTACGCATAAGTGAATTCCAGAGTGTTTGAAGGAGCATAGTGAGAAAATTGAGACTATACTGACCCCTTTTGATTATCAAAACCAGGTTTAACAAGCTTCATAGTTGTAATAATAATGCTGCAGAGAAAGCCAACCACTAGACGCTCACCGTGAGGAACAAAGATGAAGTAACTAGATATATGCAAAGTCTCTTCTTCGGGGACCACAAGGCAGTTGGAGTACGCTCCCAGGGAAAATCCTGTCATCAAAACCTCGAAAAAGAAAGTTTTTTCTTGGCCTCCAGCCTTCGGTGATACTGAAGCAAGTACTAGGTCCAAAATAATTCTCCCACAGTGGGGGGGTATCTTTAATAGGATCAACCGAGAAGAATACCCATAATATATCCCACACAGTGATCTGAATGTAAGGATTCTCGATGACCATGTATTCTCGAACATCTGACGGTCGTATTTACACATGGTGGCAAGTAGAACCCTAGTTTTCCCCTGCATAGAGGTTCTGAAATGGCTCATCAACCACACAGATGGGCATAAATGCTTGACCAACGATGAAAATGGCGGATGCATCGAAGTTTTCCTCCCAACAAAAGTCCATATGTAATATAAGCTCAGGGAACCAGAGGAGCGACTCAACATGGATTTCGTGGTAAAGTTATATGAGTTCCATGACACCATCCAGCTGATAGCCTCATGGTGGAAGGAGGAAAATAAGTTCACTAACTGGATCAATGGCTGGTATGGAATGATTAATCTGAGGGATCCATACATCTATTTGATGTCTCTCATATGTCGGTTATATGGGGAAAAGGACTGCTCCAAGTTTTTAGAAGCATGGATGCCTTTGGCATACACATTTTCAATGGCTGGGAGTAGCTTCAACAAGGGAGAAATAATATCCAAACAATTAAGCATATGTGTACAACAAGCTCAGACGCCGAAGGAAGGAGAGGTACCAGCTTTCTACATGGCCTCGTACATTCTCGATGTCATGTGCACAAGGAACGTCTTCGCCAACATGAATCTGAGTTGGCATGTTGCAGAGCTCCCAGTCCATGTCTACTTCAACGTGCTATGGGAGAACATGTACAAGAAATATTATGCACTCATCTGTGATGAATTCATCGCCCACATATATTTTATTATTTTAAGAAGGAATGCCCAAGGATATCGACAGAAGCAAAGAAAATGAAATCCAAGGTAGACCATTCGTACTTGGAAGAATGCTCAACCTACATCAGGGTGTTCAGGGCAACTGAAGCAGCACATGTCCTACCATCTCATGTCCCAGACTGTCTTTTTGTGGGATAAATCTGTTATCAAACCATCCCGCAGGGCTATAACGCCACATTGGTCAAAGACAAGAAACGAGATTTCATACCCTATGGTTTCCATGTGGGGTTCTATCTGGTAAAGGATACTACTCAAGACAAACAAGAAGGGTTGAGCCAACTTGAATTCAGGTTCTCAATAGGCCGATTTTTCAATCATGACCCTAAAGGCCTGGTCCTCCAACATGCTTCGCAAGTATCATCCTACTATTCGTATGCTCATGATAAGTTTGAGGACGAAGTCTTCACAGAGAACACCCATGACTAGGAAAATGTGGTGGAGAGGATGTCCAACCCAAACATGACCATGTTCAAGGCCATGAGTGTGGATGAACAGGTGGAAAAAGTAGAAAAGCTAGCTCAAGAGGCCCTTAGAGCCAGGGAAGAAATCAGAGCGGTAGAGACAACAGAGGCACATAGAACGAGATTGTTCTTGACATCGAAGGAAAAGACAAGGGGATTTCTCTTAATGGAAGAGGCACATAGAGTCATTGATCAATTGCAGAATGACCTGGATCTCATAGAGATGATGAGGGTTCCTACTGAAAACCCAATCAAAATTCGGGGATGACCAGGTGACCCAGAATCGATACATATTGAAGAAGCCATCGGGTCAGATAACCCTGAAGCTTCAACGCCACAGGTCTGATCACCTGGGGAAGTTTAGGATTATCCTGATATGGTGAGGACATCAGGGAGAACAATTACACCAAATCCCCTGTTCGATATAATAAACATCTACGATGATGAGGAGAGTTTAGAGGTGTCCCTAGTCACTCTGATGAAAATCACAGAGCCACCCGGGGTCCTGATGCTTCAATTTAAAGCCACCCACAGAACGAGCATGAGGTGGAAAGTGCCTTGGATGGATGTTGATCCACTCGACATATCAAGAATCCAAATGGATGACTCGATGGATGAGCCAAGATTTCTTGGAAAAGAAGGAGAAATCACACAACAGGAAATTGGAATTTCAATAGACGATTATTAGGTAAGTACCAAACCTGCCCCTGATTCCTCAATTTTGACCAGTACTTTACCACCCAATGAGAGACAACTAGAGGCCGAACCATTAGGACATAAAAAGGAGGTTCAGGAACCCATTCTTGAACAAATATACACCATTGGGATCCTTAGAAACACTCTTACTTGGGGAGAGAAACAAATCCCCGAACCTATGGATGAGGTTTCCGATATATAAGCCATCTCCTATGTCTGAAAGAGGAAATCCATAATGAAGAGAACCACTAAGAAAAGGAGGTTTACTTTGGATAGTTCCATCCTCATCACCATAGAAGAGAAATTGATCAACACTGAGCATGCCAAGATGTCCAATCTTATTGGCACAGGGATGTAAATCACATATTCCACTCTGGATAGATCAAGGAAAGATGAAGAGGAGGTGGGTGTTGTGCTAAAGGAGTTGGAGCATCTGCGCCATTTGGAGAAATACTATCAGGACTCCACATAGGCCACCATATTCTTGAGAAGCGAATTTGAATATGCCTACAAGAAATTCACGAGTGAGCGAAACCTTTTCACTGCAGGGATAGATGACTTCCAAGAAGACACCCTTATGGCGCTAGAAACATGCAAAGACATGGAAATATGGTATGATAAGGCCCACCAAGTGGTCGAAATAATTGATTATGTCAGAGCGGTTCAAAAGGGACGAGATGCTAAAGAGCACAACATTCGGGTGCTAAGGGACAGTAGCATCGATCATATAAGGAAGTCTGTCGAATATTGGGTGAAGATGGCCCAAGAACCTCAGTAAGATATTCAAGAGAAATGAGATGATTGTGAAAGAAGATGGACCAAGATTAATCAGGCGATGAGAGACATCGATCTCCCAGAATTTGGCTCACTCGAGGACTTTGTTGACTTGCATGACATAGTCAAACAACATGCCTAACATGACTCATAATTGACTGTAGGGTTAGAAAAGGTGGAAAACATGGTGCCAGGTCAAGTACAATAGTTCATGGAGAACCCGATCAAGGCTCGAGCAATATTACAAAAGTTAAGTGCTAAAGTAGTCAAGTATCGAGTATGGATAATGGAGATAAAGGAGATCCTTTTGGCCCCAATGGATCAACACAGGTTCCTGTATGCCAACACATGTGAGGAAATCTTTGTCAAATGGTTAGAGTATGAGAAGAGTCATCCAGTTAAGTGAAACCATTTGATGACTCTTAGAAGACATGGAGATGAAAGTGCCATGTGGTGATGCTTTGTTGTACTTATCTTTCACTTTTGATAGTTATTTTTAGATAATAATTTGTTATAAATAAGGGGGTCAACCTTTTAGAAAGGGTCGATGGTTTTTGCAAAGACCCTCATTTTTGGAATTGTAAAGAACTATTTTGGAACTACCTTAATTAAGAAATAATGTTTAGAACTATAGACAAGTCATTGTTTTACATCAAATGCCTGCGTGATTGGATCATAAGGAGGAAATACTTATGACTTTATCTCATGAATGGATGTTGTAATGAGTAAGAGTTTAAGAATCTATTGATAAGTTAGTTGATTCAATATTTTTATAGTTATTATCTCTAATGATGGAAAGAAGATTGTTGTGTTAATGTGTGATTAATGATTAGAGCTAAGGAAACTAATTTTCTTGCCATCATTTTATTGCATGTATGTTTTCTTTTGATAATTGTATCTCAGTCAATAATTTAAATACCATCAAGTTGATGTATTAGTACTAGGCTTGTCGTAGGTGTGAAAATATTTTTCTGCATGCTTGAGCATGATAGTTATCTTGAGCTCAACCTTCTTTAGTAGTTAAGTTTTCCCCTTTTTCCTTTACCCAGTTGGTTTGTACCAGCACCTATCTTTTATCAGACCCACTTATAAGAGAAAATAGAAAAACAAAACATTCAAACTGAAGGATGAGTTTTCCACGAGAAGATATCCTGTAAATCACTACGTAAATCCCATCGATTAATTGGTCGGATAACAATATCTAGAGAACCATTCCATTATTAAATGATGTAGAGTATAATTGGGCCTTGGTGGCGGGTTTGGTTCCTGATTTTGAGTTAAAGGTATTTAGGACCCCTCAACAATATTCTCAAACATATTGATTCCTGACTCCTTCCCTGTTGAACGTTTGTACAGGCCATCAATTCCAAACAATATCGTAAGTTGGAGGGTCTTTGACGATGACCAAAAACTCATCAATTTTATATGCCTCAAAGACACCTTCAAGGATTATATCATATATGAGGGAGAACATGACGTGATGATGGATACTGATAATAATGATGATACTGAAGCAACAAAAGATGTAGGCCCGCCCAACAATATTCCCAGGAGTTTGTTTAGGTTAGAAAAAATCTACGAACTTCAAGACAAATTCAAGAAGGTCACGAACTGCAAGACCAACAACTCATACCTATAATTTGAAACAATAAACCTGGGATCTAAGATTTCTACTCAGAACTTCAACCTGGGAAAAAAATTATCTTCTGAAGAAAGGAAGGCATAGATCAAGTTATTCAAATAATATAAGGACATTTTTGCCTGGTTGTATGAAGATCTCAATACATATGATTCAAATATTATAAAAAATGTCATTTCCATGAAATATCAAACCAAACAATTCCAACAAAAGATGAGGAAGATACACCCCAGTCTTTAACCTCAGGTTAAAGCAGAGCTAAATAAATTGTTGGCGTCTAGAATCATTTTTCTAGTAAGGCATACACAATGGATATCAAACTTAGTTCCAGAAAGAAAAAAGAATGGGGATATTTGGCTCTGTGTTGATTTCAGAAATGTAAACAAAGCCTCGGAAAAAGATAACTACCTTGTACCTCCCATGGAACAAATTATGCAATGTGTGTACGAATTGGAAACGCTCTCCCTGATAGATGGATTCTTAGGATATAATCAATTCCTAGTAGCTCATGAATACTAGCTCAAAACAACTTTGAGAACCAAATGGGGAACATATTCCTATAGAAATATTCCTTTCAGACTGATAAATGCTAGGGCCACTTTTAAAATGAGCCATGGACATAGCCTTTAGAGGTCTCCTGGGAGATTGCATGGTAGTGTACCTAGATGATGTGACCATAGTCATGAAGAATAAAGAGAATCATATATCTCACTTGAAGAAGGTATTTAATCGATGCAGGAAATACAACATATCTCTGAACCCCAAGAAATCCATTTTTTCCATGGATGAAGGAAAACTTATTGGTTTTATCGTCTCTAAAAATGGTATGCAAAATGAACCCGAAAAAATGGAAGCGATCGCTAAGATCCCTCCCCCTCACAAAAAAATATCTATCCAGTCATTCCTCCAAAAGATAAATTTCATCATATGATTCATACCAAGTTTTTTTGAGACTATAAAACCCCTACAAGATATGATAAATAATAATGCTCAATTTAGTTGGGGATCTAAAGAAAATAAAGCTTTCAACAAAAAAAAGAATATATTAATCAAGCGCCAACATTGTTGATTCCATATTTTGATCGACATTTCATCCTCTACACATTTTCCTCCCATAATTCTTTTGTTGTGGTCTTAACATAGAAGAACTCGGAAAGAGATGAGTTTCCTGTGGATTTTATGACTTCAGGCCTACAAGGAGCTAAGATGAATTATCCTGAAGTTGATAAACAAGAATATGCAGTGTTCAAAGCTGTCAAAATTTTTTGACCATTCTTACTCAAATCTAAAACTAAGGTTATTGTTCCTTACCCAGCTGTTAGGAACCTCCTGGTGCAAAAGGATCTGGCAGAAAATAGAGAAAATTGGATTACATCTCTACAAGAATATTACCTGGAGATCAAACTTGGGAATATTGTTAAAGGACAAGGGTTATGCAAATTATTTGCATAATTCCCTTGCATTGAATCTCATGAAGATTCTCTCTATCAAGACTCTGAGCTATTTGAAAATGAAGTATGTTACATCCGAGTCGGTTCAAATCCCTAGTTTTACGAAATGAAATATTACCTAAATCATGGATCAACTCCACATTATTTGTACCCTAAGAAGAAAAGGTCTCTAACGCTAAAATCCACCCAATATCAACTGATACAATGAATTCTATGTAGAAACAATTATGATGGTGTTTTCCTTAAGTGCCTGGAGAAAAGGGATGTTGAGAAATTCTTGTTCGAGCTCGATGTCGGGCCCATGGGAGGAGATTATGGTGGGGATACTACTACAGAAAAAATCCTCATAGAAGAATACTAATGGATTTCAATATTTAAATACGCTCATGCATATGCTAGGAAATTCCATCAGTGCCAAACCTCATCCAAGAGAGAAAATAAAGTTGCTTTCCCATTATATTCTATCATAATCGAGTGCCCCTTCCAATAGTAGGGGTTGGATGTTATTAGGGAGATCAATCCTAACTCATCGCAGTTGCATAAATACACATTAACATCCACTAATTATTTCACCAGATGGATTGAAGAGATCCCTTTGAAAACCATCAATAAAAATCAGGTGATTTCGTTCCTTGAATCACACATCATTACTAGGTTTGGAATTCTGGACTTTTTAGTTTTTGATAATGCCAAGTATTTTTCTTCTCTTAAGCTAACTGAATTCTCTCTCGAAAAAAATATCAAGGTTAAGTACTCAGCGAATTACTATCCATAAGGAAACGGTCTAGCATTATCCACTAATAAGAACCTCATTAAACTCCTCAAGAAGACTATCAATGATAATCAAAGAAACTGGAATCTTAATCTTCAGAATGCTCTTTGGGATGATAGAGTAAATCCCAAGTCATCCATTGGTAACTCCCACTTTTTTTTGGTTTATAGACAAGAAGCCATAGTACCAACCCATACTTTGCTACCTGCTTTACAATTGGCCCAATATGTCCAGGATGAAGCCTGTCTGGTAATGCAAAAATGATTAAACATGTTGTTAAAACTTGAAGAAGAAAGAGAAAAATCTAAGATGAACTCAACCCAACACCAAGAAATGGTTAAAAGTTGGTTCGATAAATAAAATAAAGCCAATAAAGATTTCAAAGAAGGAGATCTTGTTCTCAAGTGGGACAAAGCTAATGATCTTAAAGGAAAACACTCCATATTCTAGAAACTATGGCTAGGACCCTATTTGATCCACCAAAAAATAGGCCCTGGGACTTTATGGCTCAAAACACTACAAGGAGATGAGGAGGAATTCCCTGTCAATGGCCAAATACTTAATAAATACTTCTCCTGATCACCTATGGTGATGTCTCCCTGTACATAATAGTTTTTCAGTTGTATTTTTTTTTAAGTTTTTCTTTTCAAAAATATGGTTGTTGTTTGATGTTATTCCTTTATTTTATTCACTTTTCTAGTTTGCAATAACCCCCCTGCCACTGTCTTCTACTCCGGGCCAGTCGTTCTTTTGCATCAAAAACCCAGGTTTTTCCATATTAACAAATGGTAATATAGATAAGAGGAACTTTTTCATCTATACCAAAATAAAATCTCCAGACCCTTAAATTATGAACCTTTCAAAAATTTCCATCTGTTATTCACTCTTATGTGACCACTCTCAGGTCTCATTGTTGTTCCTTTTCATGTTTCCTTAAATACCATGAATTCAATATCTTCCACATAAATCCAGTGTCTCTTCCCATTAATTCCCAATTTTAAAATGCATCAGTGTTTCGTGTTTTTTGACCCACTAAAGAAAATTTGTCGACTGAGACTAGCAAATCAAAATTACTCTCGTATCATCCCTCTTCTTATTTGCAGCCCCCTATGTGTTGTAAACCTAATTTTCACTAGACATGCATACCTGGAATCAGGCCATATCACTTGCCATATTTTGCAACCATTTCATGAGAACTGAAGAAGAGAAGCATATGTGGAAGCAGTTTTTGCACAGTTGAAGAGGATCCTAGGATCAGATTCGAGGAGCAGTAGCTGATATCACCATTGTAAGTAACTTTTGTGAGGTTAATAAAAAGAATTACTTTTCCCATCCCACCATACGAGGTGGTCAATATTCAATTTTGATTTATATTTTATTAGAACATCTAACCCACTAATTTATATATAAGATGCATGTTCATAGTTCTTTGTTTGTCTGTTTGTGAATGCAGGTTGGATTTGGGAGGATACTTGCAGTTGAGGAGAATCGAATGCAAAAGGATCGACACCAAACGTGGAGTTCACAATAGAGTTACCAGATCCTTTTATCCTTGTGTTTTATGCATGAATGTGGGGTCTATGCCAGGATAATAGTAAAAAGTAGGAGACTTTAGACGATTATTTCTGCATGCATTACAGAACCCTTAGTGCTAGTCTGTAGGGGGTTTTCCCACCCACATTAGTAAATTGCAATCACAATATATAAATTCTATTTCTAAAAGGTGGATTCACAAGAATAACCATAAGGAATTTGAAAATGCTATTGCAAAACATGGGAAGTACAAGTAAACCTGTCGGGGTTGGACACTCGCTAGCAATAGGGCCATGCTTGTATGATACCGAGGTATCTTCATCAGGGCTATGGACGCTCGCTGGAAGTGAAGCAATGCTGGGAAAGAGAGGTAAAGAAAACACTTCGGTCTAAGAAACTCAACTTAATTTTATGTTGTGGTGTTACTCTCACAACTTCATCGTAGATTTATGAAGTTTCCCCAAAAAATGATCACTCGAATTATATGGAATATCATTGATGACAAGTTCTTCTTTAAGTTTTTCATAAATGCCATTAAATGCAGGGTCCTTAAGTGGAATGTTGAATGGGATTTTAGAAAAGGAAAATATTGTTTCTATCTATATTAGAGACACTTTCTCTTTTTGGAATTCAGAGATAATTTGTTCTTTCCAATGAATCTCTGTTTGTTGGTTCTTTCCAATGAGTCGACATTCTCTTGATCCTTCTCACGTGTGTATCTTGCACACTTTTCTAGGCTGAAAGACTATTCTTCGATGTATCCTTCATTGGAGTTCAAACCTCTCCACATCCTAACACCCCATGACAGTCGTGTCCCGAAATCCTCTAAAGCACAACTAACACTTCATCTATACCTTCCCCTCATGTTTTGGTTCTGCACTCATCATGTTTTACCTCGACGTCAATAACTCAATGGGTCCCACATCTATCCATATTACTATTAATTGGCTTATGCAACATGCCCACACATTATCCCATGTGAAAGGAAATATACATTTGATACCTTTCTATTCAGAATTAAAAAAAAACCACGATATTTCATACTCTAAGAGCTCGACCTCGATAATAGTCTTATTCAAGGATTTGTTTTAGCACCTCCCATGATGTTTTAATCAATGTGCTTGTCCTACTTAGTAATATTTTATTATGGAAATGACACGCATTTACGGGAAAATTTAAGATCATATTTGGAAAGATCCTTGTACACACCCGAGTTACGGAATACCCATGCTATTTGGATGTGCATTACAAGTTATAAAAACACCCTTTAGAACACATATTGCACAGTATGTTTTCTAAACTCAGTCTGTGAAGTTTTATTTTCATATAGACTCCCTCTCTCACTGATATTTCCTTCTCTGTTGCTGCAACTACTTGTTTACCGGTAACCTTTGTTTTCTATCACTTAACCAGTTTTTTATTATTACATATAATGCATTATACGCAAGATATGAAGATATTTCTAGTAACATGTTATTGCAGGTTAATATGATTATTCATCATAGTGAACCAAAATCCTAAGAAACGTAGGAGTTTGATTTACTTCTAGGGTCCCAGAGGCCACGAATCATCGTCTCGACTGGTCGAAACTCTGGTGTTCGACACAATTCCTGATACGTGAGAGGACCACTACCCCAACTTTGAAGAGATATATAGGAGTTTTGAATTATTAGAGTTTCCTGAAGAAAACGTAGACTTAGAGGTGTAACAAAATATCATGAAAATCGAAATTCACCGGGTAGCTTCTAGGCCACAGTTATTCCCATACAATGAGGCATCACAGTTGTGCCTCAAACAATTTTACACTTCCACAGTGCTTATCATGAGTAAACAAGGAGCTTGAGTAGATTCTCTCAGACCAAAGGATATTTTCTCCAGGTATCACCTTCCCACTCCTACTTGATCGCTGAACAAACCTTTCTTAAAAGGGTTCTCCCATGAAAGAAAAGGACCTGAAAAATAGATGAAACATTGGTGAGTGGATGAGGATGAGGATCTTAAATAAGGTTAGAAAATAGTCCCCACCCAGAGGATTAAAACCCCTTACAAGCTTCTGGTGACCATTCTCTATCGATTATATGGAGAATAGAATAGTACACACTTCTAAATTGACTGGCTACCATTGGTGCACACATTCGTTAAGATAGGACAAATATTTAACTAGGTGGATATCCTGGCCTTTAAAATTTTCCTACATGCTAAAAATATCCCAAGTACAAAGAATCCATGTTTTTATATGCATGCTTATATGATAGATGTCATTTGTTCATCAATTCAATCTCCTGAATTAGGATGGAATTAGAACCAAAGTGAATCCATCGTTCATGTGTATTTCTCCCAATTGTGGAGCGTAAATTTCAAACAACATTTTTATGAGGAATTTATTCCTCGTCCCTCTACATTCAGTCATTTTCGGTTTCCCCAAACACACGATATTCGTTGAGGCTAGAAATGGGATGAAATGGGTGGAAGATTGATTTTTCTACAAGTATTATTCATTCATAAGGGTTTATAGGACCACTGGGTCCCCATATCTCTTTCCATATTTCATCCCAAACAGATTAATGATGAGGGAAATAATGTGCCAAATGATTGGTTCTAGTGTCACTACACTTTTTCAAGCCAACAGTAAAAAACTGTGGCCATCCTTCCCCCTCCACATTGGGAGTTTTTCAATCTCCAATGATCAACACATGAGGAAAGAAGCAAAGACCTTACATGAGTTAATCATGTGCTTGGGTGAGCCTAAAGGTCACGATCCCCATGAGTTGGCTATCAGTCAAGTCAGGTCTTTTGGACTCACTCATCCAAATATTCACATTGTGGATTTTGAGAAGGATAAGTTTAAAGGAGTACTCTCGTATGATGAGGTCTTGCACCATCGACCCTNTAAAGGTCACGATCCCCATGAGTTGGCTATCAGTCAAGTCAGGTCTTTTGGACTCACTCATCCAAATATTCACATTGTGGATTTTGAGAAGGATAAGTTTAAAGGAGTACTCTCGTATGATGAGGTCTTGCACCATCGACCCTATGACGCTGCAAAGTGAGAACTTGATATCGAACAATAAGAATTCAAGATGGAAAATTTGGCCCAATTCAATAATTTGTGTCAGTAAGAGAAATATATTGGAAGTGCCAAAGAATAGGAGAAGACCAAAAAGGAAGAACAACTTGAGAAGAAAAGGCTCCAGATGGAGGAATATTTTCAAAGAAGACAAGATGAGGAAAAGATCAGAATAGAATGTGAACATGTGGCACATAAGGCCAGCCTGCAAAAGAATAAATAAGAATAATCTAAAAAATTAGTGGAGGGTGAGGAGGCCAAGATGATAGCTAATGAAGAACAAGCCAAGAAAATAACTGAAAAGGAAGAGGCGAAGTGATTGTCCGAAAAATATGAAGAAAAGAGGAAAGTTGATGAGCTTTCTAAACAGAACCTAAAAAATATCCCAGGTATTTTGTCGACACCTCTTGGCATAGGGGAAAACCCACAGTTCAATGCTACAACAACGCACCAACAAAACCCTAACTACCGGCCCTTTCGGCAACACCTGCGAAGCAGATGAAGTCTCACCCAAGGTAGAGGTAGGGGTGTGTTGGGCCTGAGATATGATCACTTTTATGACGGTTATTATACACTTTGTTGCATGTACATATGTATTTTTGATATTTTGAAGGAGATTTTTGAAGAGTTTTATGTTAAAACAGTATGATCTCCACCAGGTACGTGTGATTCATGTTTAATGTCATTATTGGGTATAATTCATCACATTTTATGATTATCAAGAGCTAATTCACATTTTTCTAGTGTTACAGGGAAACAATGCACCATGTTTCTACTTCCGACACTCAATCTGACACTCCTTCCAGCACTCGTTCCGGTACCCGATCCAATAATCTGTCCAGCACTGTGTATTGCACAAAAAAGGAGGGAGACTTGGTGGTTATGGTATTGGCGGCCAGTGATGGGTGAATTGGGAACGTGGGTTTTGTTCATTCTTTCCCCCTCCAGCTACTGAGCTCCCAACAACTCAGTTTTGGTTGTTCAACTGAGCGATTATTGGTTTTCTCTGTTTTATCAGTTAGGGCATCATTTAATGCAAATTGCCGAATTTAGAAGTGGTTCGAACCTCCTATGGTCGACCACTTGGTCTGTAAACATTATAAATACCACTGAGGTGGTTGGATAGTTGTTAAGTAGCAGAAGCATCAGTGTGATAGGTAGAAATATGTTTTTACTCTGTTTTTCCATTTTACATTGCCAGATTATACAAGAACTGTGTTTTTGAGTTTTTATGGTGAATTCATCTTGCTGAGCACGTGGTGTTCTTTTAGAAAGTGACCACGACTTGATGGGGGGACCACCAACAATCTGGTAACTGTCTTTGTGTTTGTTTATGCATTTCATAGTTTAGTTGTTCTCTTTATTTTCCTGTACATGCATTTTTATTATGTTAATTAGTTTTTTGTTACAATTTAATTGCTTTGACTCTCTTTTGCAAGTTAGTATGATGAATTGTGTTAGCATGCATTAATCTTGTAGTTAGGAACAGATCTGCAGATCCCTAGACTAACCCCATGTGTAGTTAGATATTAGATTACGTCTTTATTTATGATTTTAGAATCAAGTTTAAAACAAAGTTTTAATTAGAATAGAACAGAATTTTTATTTGAGCTTTCTTCAACAAGGATTTGATGGATGGATAGGATCAATTTCAGTTTTTAATCATAGCTTGCTTATTTTATTTTTATGTAGAATTGGATTAGCTAGTTGTTGATTAATGTAGTTGTTAGTTTACTTTTTAATATCATGTTTTAAATTTCTATTTTTAAGCATTTTCTTATTGCAGTTTGAATTGTTAGAGTAGATATAGCATAGTTTTTAATTTATGTAATTTTATTTCTAGAATTAAATTGCAATTATATTTCTTAGTTAATGGTTGAATCTAGTTATGCTTACGTAGTATAGAAGTACAATGATGATATCGTTATATTTTTAATGGTTAATAAATGAATATGCAGGTTAATTGACGATTGTTTATGTCATGGTTAAATTCTCATTGGATTGTTTAATCCATACCTTTCACTTTGCTATTGAGATTAGTATTGAGCTTATACTTCATGAATTGTCCTTTGTTGTCAAGTGCCATCGAGATATAATACGACACCATAGACATTCACACAACCACCAACATTATGTTTGAGTTTTCATAGATTTAAAATAAAGTTTTCTTTCTTTCATAGATTAAGAATAATTTTCTTGCTTTCATATATTAAAAGAGATAGTTTTCCTTCTTTCATAGCTCAGAAGATATAGTTTCTTGCTTTCATAGCTTAGTAAATAGTTTTATTTTTGTTGTAGGATAGATAGTCTTTTGCTTTGATAGGTTAGAGAACAGTTTGCTTATCATAGATTAAAGGTTAATTGCTAGTCTTTCTTTCTTTCAATTAAATAGATTTCCTTTATGAATTAGAAATAGTTTGGAGTTAAGAACATAGTCCACTTGCCTCTTAGGCTAGATAGTTGTTCAATCAGAAGTTTTAACTTGATTTCTTGCAGTAGTTAGTTGTGTATTTGTTTTAGTAGGTTAGTTAGTTGTCTTTGCTTACTTGTCTATTTTCTTTAGTAGGTTAGTTAGTTGTCTTTGCTTACTTGTCTATTGCTTTAGTAGGTTAGATAGTTGTCTTTGCTTGCTTGTTTACTTGCTTTAGTAGGTTAGTTAGGTGTCTTTTCTTGCTTGTTTATTTATTTGATTTCATAGGGTAGTTACTCATTGAATATAGGTTGGCAAGTTAAAGAAGTTTTCTTTTGGCATTTGTTTATTATGCTTAAATAGTTGCTTTTTCTTATTGTTATGAACTAGTTTGCTTCAAGTAGGGTTTTTACTTGCTTTCTTAGAACTATCCATCGATCCTTGGCCCAAAAGTACTTAGGTTACATAGTTTTCATTTGCTTAGTAGGGTTTTCTCATTAGATAAGTTTTCTTAATTAGATTAGCCTTAGATAGCTACCTTCCTTAGTTAGGCTACACTCCTACTAGCCTTTCTACCTTTGGCATATATTTTGCTACAACTCTAAGTTTACTTACCCCGGGTTGACAATTTAATTGAGGGTTTTTAATGTGTTTTTAGTGCATATATAACACCCATCATTTTTGGTGTCGTTGTCGGGGAGTTGTCTTAAGTTAAGAAGTAGTTAGGAAATAGATCATTCCTAGACCTTAGCATTAGAGTGGTGGCAGGGGAACTTTAAGATGAGAGGTAAGAACCTGCACATATGCTATAGTAAGTTCCCCCAAACTCAATGGTATTTTTTCCTTTTGTTTTTTTTTACTTTCATGAATAGACCTAGAGACCCAAAAGGTAGATACGTTAAATCTAAATTAGACCTTACAACCATGGTTCCTTCCAACCTTTTTGGGGGAAGGAACATTCCACTCATAAACTCCACAGACCAATACCAAAAAATAGGAGCTAGCTCAACCCAAAGAGCTAAAGAAGTCTCTAAAAGAGACTAAAACAAGGAGCACTATAGAACAAGAAATTGAAGCATCAACAATAGTGGGACAGGAGGCAAGACCACTCGAGCCTTCCACAGAACCAAACAATACAACCTTTGTTTTTTTACCACCATCAGAAGATCCTAACTTTGTGGACATCATCTTTCTGTGAACCAAGTTTTATCAAATGACAAGATGAATTCGAAGGTGACCATTAGTTTGGAAGAACTCTCTCAAATCCTAGCAACAGTTGGGATCTCTTCTTTTTAGGAAAAACACATCTTGACAATAGTCAAGAACTTATCTACCTCTCTGGAAATATTAGAATAATCAAGGTCCTATGAGCTACAAAATGATTTTCCTTGCCAAACTGTGAAGGAAACTGAAAACTTATGGACTACCTCTGGTGGAGAGAAATCACTAAGACCTGAGATTGAGGAGTTCTCAACATCCATCTTAGCAGATCCTTTATGTACTTTAGAAATCAATCATCCAAAAGAAGAGGATATACATAGCATGATGAAGGAGATCATAGAAATTACTGTTGATGAACATCAAGATTACATTGAACTTTGGTTTCAAGAGGTCATCAGGCCACAATACTATTCTATTCTTCAACACCTTCTGATGCCCAAACAAGTAGGTTGGTTGGTTCTTCATATCCAAGTAATCACTGCGATAAATGTTTCACATATGGATATGATTATGTTTCTTATCCTTCTCCGCACATGGTTACATTGGAAGAGTTCTTGCACTTGAATAAAGATTTTCCCTTTATTTTTAGGTAGGGTAGAATAGTAAATAAAAGCTTCATGTTGTTACTTTAGCTTAGAGTCTAATGGATCCTCATTTTACATTTTCTTTTAATAAAATAAATATGGGATACATGTTCCTATGACTTGATCTCATTGATCTCCTTAGTTTATTATATTTTAGAGTGTGGTTTTTGAAAACGGTTTTAGAGATCTTTGTAGGTCTTTATATCACCAAGGGTAGACAATTCCAAGGAAATATAAAAGAAGGATTTTATTCAAAAACATTGTTACACTTGAACCTTGTTGTCTGCTAAGCATCAAATGAATAATGGCTTGTTTTAGTTAGCCATGTTTTTGCAAATATTTTCATCTTCTTGTTCTTAAGGCATTTTAAAAATAATTTTCTCTTGAAAATATTCACCACTATATAAGGAAGTGATACCGTAACCATCAAGCTTAGAGGACTCTCATATAGTTTTCCCAAGAAACCTGAGTAAGTAAGTAAAATATCTTTATTAAAGAGTAACAAGGAGGTCTGATTAATGGTTAGTCATGGAAACATCACAATAAATACAAAATAAGAAAGTGAGTTGAGCCTAGAGATACCTTTCTGTTCTTTCTCAATGGAACCATCCACTACACAGTAAATAGCTTGATTATATCATATCTTTAGATAGGCCACGTCTACTTAAGTACCCCCTTACATCGAGACAATCACTAAGTAATATAATGGAAAGTCATCCTCTAACATAAATACCACCCCAATTGAGAAAAGAGAAAGAAAAAATTGTTTTCAGAGCTTTCCCCCAATCTTCTTGCATAAAACAATCTTATACTAAAATCTTAAAAGATGGAGGGCCAGTCTCTGAGGGTGCAAGAAGCTAACCCATCGAGATACTTGTTGGCCCTTGACCAAGTTTTGGGAGTTTCTTGGTCATGTCGACCTATTTTGGGACTTCGATAGCCTGTCGAAGGAGGAGCGCAAGTCGAATCGGAGATCACGAGATCTTGGCCCCTTTTTGGGTTTTTGGGAATATGTAACAAGAGTGGGATGTCGGCCCATGGGTTTACCCATGTTTAGGCCTGTTTTGTGATGTATATGTAGAAGGATAGGCAATGTAAAACGAGAACTAGTAGACCAATGTGCTAAGTGAAAAGGTAATGGCTAAGTGCTAGATCTATGTGATAAAAGGACTGTAAGTGCTCTGTGCATACTATGTGAGACTTGTAGAGCTGAGTGAAAGTCCCTGTGAAAGAATGTAGAAGGATTTGTGCTATGATGCAAGGAAGAAGGATCTAGTGAGCTGCGCATATCTTTTGTCCTGTGCGGGGTAAGGGTTTTGAGGCTTTGTTCTTGTAACCAATTGACTGAAGACAATAAAGAATAAGAGTTGGTGGACGTAGCCCCAGGGTGGGGGTGAACCACATAAACCCTGTGTGATGTGCTTTGTGCTTTGTCTTGATGTATTTACATATTATATGCAAAATGATCTGATATGCTAGATAGATCTATTCATACTTGGTGCTTATTATATGTTGGAATGTTATATCTAATCTAGATATTCATGCTTAGTGCTTGATATTCTCATTCTGATCCATTTGTATATGCTAAGTGATTGAATACTGTAGATTAGTGTGAATGTTGTGAATCTCTTATAAGAGAAGTGGTTATTGACTGTATATTGAGGAACTAACAGTGCTAAGTGCTCTAGTAAGATGTATAATCATAGATATGTGTCCCAACTAAGGTTGCAGACACTTGAATCTTGCAACCACCCTTGTCTCTACCTCAGGTGAGAATTCATCTGCTTCGTAGGTGTTGTCGAAAGGGTTGGTAGTTAGGGCTTTGTTAGTGTGTTGTTGTAGCGTTGAACCCTGGGTCTTCCCCTATGCCAACAAATGGTTCTGTTACCAGGACCTGAAACTGTGATTATTGGGAACTGAGAAAGAAGAAGCTTTGTGCAAAGATTCATCTTGAAATTGTGAAATCTTTGTGCATAGATCTGTGCCCCAGTGCACAATATTCTACTTGAATTATAATCTCTGTGCTAAAGAAAGAAGATCATATCTGAAAGAAAGAATACTGATATGAAGAAATGAAGATCATATATGAAAGAAAGAAGCCCAATCTGAAGAAAAGAAGATCAGATCTAAAAGAAAGAAGGCCAGATATGAAGAAAATAAGCGAGATCTGAACTCTTTGTGCTCTAAGAAAAGTAAAAGTGGAAATTTATGACTAAAAGAGGTAAGATCTGCAAGCTTTGTGCTCTGATAAAGGTAAATATAGTTAAAAGTTTTAATATCTAAAAGCTTTGTGCCCTGTAGAAGTAAGATAAGTGAAAAAATTTGTTTCTAGAATATGGATCTAGGTATGTTTAATAGAGTCTATCCTAGTTTGAAAGCTATGTCATTAATAGATGAAAGAATATTTGATATGAGTAGATCTCATAAGAATCATGAAAGATATGTTACACCTATGCATAGAAAAGATGAAAGATGTTTGGACTAACAAATGGATGGAGAATCCTAGAAATAATTTTTTTCAGGTTAGCTCATACGATCCTAGTGCGTAGTATAGAAAAGGCTAGGGATCATTTAAAAGGAAGAGAGGATTAACCCTCTGTTACAGTTGCAGAAGGCTGGGACATATTGCTAAGGAATTCCCTGGTGTAAGACCTAGTTTTCTTTGTTGTAAAGCTCTAGACCATGAAGTATTGGATTTCCCTAGAATGATCGCTAAGCTTGAAGGAATGAACTTGAATCAAGAGAACCCTAAGGCAGATCCTAAAAAGGTAGAACCCCATAAATAATCAGAGAAAGTATTGATACAGATGAAAGAAATCCTGAATGACCACTGACATGTCATCTTATCATAGATCTCCAAAGAGAAGGAATGCATCAAAGAAAGAATAGGAGACTTCGACATTGACTGTGATTTTGATAAGGAAACACAGATGAATATTATGCCAAAGAGAACCTGTGAAGCTATAGGAAGGCCTACTATGATCCCTTCACTAGGAAGAACAAGTTTATTCAAAGGAAAGCTAGTAAACCTATGTGGAAGGCTCGCTTGGATACCTATGATTGTCAATGGAACTTCAACAAAAGAAGACTTTGAGATTATTAAATTTGTTGAAGATAGTGCCCCATTTACCATGCTAATAGGACAACCTTGGATTGATAGAGATAAATCCAGACGAAAGGAAGAAGAAGAAGTTTTGGAACATAAGAAGAAAGAGTTAAAAGACTTTATGACCAGAAGGATCGCACACTTGATTGAGGAATAGGAGAGCAGATCATAGATATTTAATACTAGAATCCTGGATGTCAAAGCTAAGATAACTCTAGAGGATCCTCAGAAGATTGAATTACCTATTCCAGACATAGAAGAAGTATTATTCAGGAACCCTAGCAAAGAATTTCAACAGTGCGAAGTAACTAAGACTGAAGAAGAAAAGAATCATAATGAGAAAAGAATTATTGAGACGAAGCTCACTGGAAAGAAGGCTAGAATTTAAGAAAGAAGAGGGATAATACTGAAAGGTTACAAGAGTTTCTAGAGGAGACCTCGTAGAAAGAAAAATTGCAGAATTGGAGCTTCGTTGAGATATCAGAACAATGACACATGGAACTTCGCCATGACAAAGCAATATAGTCATTGGGGTCAATATATCCGTTCGACTTTCACTTCGAATAGACAGAAAATAAGTAAAGGTTCATCATCCAACTATTGGACCGCACCATAACGGATCGAACAGGAGTTAATGGAGGCTCATACCCATTGCAAGCCAACCATTGTTGATTTACCTATTTATCTCATCATGCCAAGCACTGAGAACACTTTTTCCAATCGAGAATTCGAGCCCATAGACTAAGCCGAGTTTATACATTGATTATTGTGCTCTCTTTCTCTATCTCATTACCGTGTCTAAGTTGTTCCTCGATCCCGCAAATTGTTTACCCTGAGTATGTATGTCAGAAGCATTGAGTGCTAGAGAGAAATCCACTAAGGAAGTTTTAATTGACTTGATTATAGAGAGAGTCATGTCAGAGTGAGGGTTTTCTACAGGTGTACAAGCATCGTCGATAAGAGGACTGTAGGCCTCTCCCTCCACTACTCAAATCGGTCCATCCCATCCAGCTGATGAGAAATGAATGAAGCATAGAGAGGATATTGTGAATGCTAAGATGATCCTGAGCATTCTACCTGCTTATCTACCACCTCTGAGCGGCACCATCAATCATGACAGTGTACCCCATGAATTTGAGTATTCTTTGATCACTACATACCTTCCGAAAGAAGTGCGCACAGTTCGTGCTGACCAGGATAATCTCACCACGTTGAAATTTAGTGAATTCAACCTCGATGACAGGAAGTTTTATAGTATTATCACCCCTCATAAATATCTAATGTGAACCAAAGGAAAGAAATCCAAGATTATCTCTCAGTCGTAGACCATGAACCTCACGCAGTCCACACTGCTTAATGTAATGAAGATTCCTCACTTCGGAAGGCATCAAGAAGTGAACACATGCGTCAAGTTTTTGTTGTCCTACTATCATGGAGGATACTTATGGTTGAACCTCCACATCACAGTGGATCTGACTTTGATTAATCAGATCACATGGCTTAACATGCAAGGCCCTGACACACAAAATTTCTACCCCGGAAAGACCGCAGATCACGCTCTCACCCAGTGAATTGTAAATACTAACCTTGTACAATGTCTATTGTAAACAAATATTTAGAAAAGAACATAAAAGATACAATGGAAAATACAAACATTACACAGAGATTTTTCCCCTGGAAACCCAAACCGGGAAAACCAACATATATTATATTAATTCATTTTGTTACATTGTTTACAATGCAATATACATATAGGAGCCAACGACATCCAAAACCCTAACCCAATGAATTGGATTAGTCCAAAATCCTAATTCCTTAACTGGAAATAGAAAACCATCAGAAAAAACCATGTGCCAAAAAAACCACCTAAATACATGACACTACTAGTCGTGCAAAGAATATAACACATACCCAACATGAATAATGGATACTTACGACGATGTAGAGAAGGGCATGCGAGGCTGCAAGGTAGCCTCTATGTAGAGTGGCATAGTGCACCTTGCCTTTCAACTGATCACATGCAAGCTAGTTCACAAGAATCAATCGACCCAAGTAACTGGATTCGTAGTTGACCTCGCAGGGAAGTGCACGAAGGGCCTACAGATGAATTGGGAGAAGTACTTGGTGAACCAGCTAGAACTAGATTGTAGGGAAGTGCAGGACCAAGGGTATGAGCTCCATTTTAGCTGGCTTCTCATATTAATTTCTTTCATCGCATGAGAGATGCTGGAAGGTGCAACCTTCCTGGATGTTGAGCCATTTGAACCTCTGGCCGCAAATTTCAATGCACTGTGGTACTCCAATGACATGAACAAGCAGTGGAAATCAAATGTCATCTTCCACACATATTATAACCAGTTGAAGGTAGCCATATAGGCCATGACTTGCATAACCTTGAACACACTCCACAGGTTTAGGCCCTTGATTAAATTCAATGCCCATTTAATCTATATCACCACACGTGCTGATGAGAATAAACAACAGCTACAATCATACTACAATTTAACAATAGATGAATTGGAGGATATTACCTAGGAATGGTCGGTGGACCACCTTGTTCCAGAGGACGCCACAAATATGTCTGATGTTGATAGCCTCAAAATTGTACTAGATACATCCGAACCTAGCAAGATCAAGAAGACTGAAGAGGTCCATGATTTAGACAACATCCATGATGACCGCATCTATCTCAGTTGAGAAAGGAGGTGATGGCACATAAATAGAATAGAATAAAGGCAAGGTTACACCACCAAGAGATGGGGAGGATCCCTCGAAGAAAAGGAAGGTTTCACCTTCGAAACCTTCTTCGAGGAACAAAATGAAAGCAACTAGAACCAAATTCGAGACCACCCTCACCTTAGACGACTTCGAATTCATCATCGTTGCACTGAACGATGCTTTGTTGGAGATAGAAAAGAAGCAGGTAGAAAATAAATAGGAGGTTTTCAGTTGCATCAAGGTTGAGCTTCAAGAAGTGCAACAGGAACTATAGTTCAGCCATGCAGTATCCACTACACCCCTGATAGTTAGAACACCAAAACTAGGTGATGAGCCCTCTCAAATACATCACATTTCTGATACAGTTGAAGATCGGATTCGATGAGCCCAAGAAGAGATAGCACAAGCCGCCCAGGCTTTAGCACAAGTACAGAAAGATATTGAGGACCAAAGAAGTGCTACAGAAAAGGAAAATCTCTCTCTCCAAGTGACATGGGATGAAGAAAAAGAAGAGCTATAGCAAAGAAAGGAACAGTTTATCGCTGAGAAAATTGAAGTTAAGGAAAGGATCAACAAAGCACTTCGCTCTGTGACAATCGTCGAAGTACAGACTGAGGAACAAGTTCCACAACATGTGGCACAACTGGAAGAGGTAATCCAGAAGCTCCAACAGAACATCATAGATCTAGAGCTCCGCGTTGTACCCGAAACCTGTCATGAGATAAGAGACCAACGAGAAGCAACTGCTCACAGTGCAATGGACATATTAAAATATCTTTCCTTGGAGTGAAAGAATCTAAGTAACCAGAGCTCCTAGACATATGAAAACATTATAGAATCTAGAATTATAAGCACTAGAGTCACAACTCTAGGAATAAAAACAACATGTGGATACACTACAGGCACAACTGAAGGCCCTATTAGCAGTAGTAGTTAGAATGAAGAGGTCTCATGAATAATGCACAACTCAACAGAAAATTCATATGATTCAAAGAAAAGTGATGGAATTCACTCAACGAATCCAACATGTACAAGATAAGGCATGCTTGTTGTCTTCCAAGATCGAGAGCCAAGGAGAAGAGCTATAATAGGTCGTTCTCATAGCAGAACAATGCCTAGAAGGATCGGTTAATGATGTAGTGATCCAGGAGGTCACCGAGAAAGAGACCACAAAAAAGCAGCAAGTCGAAGCAGCTCGGGTGAAGCTCGAGGCGTTCGAGGTAGAGTTGATCAGACCGGAGTGACTCGAGACGAGTCATAGGTGATTTTTGGGGGCCTGTTGGTCCTTGACCAAGTTTTGAACATTTCTTGGTCATGTTGACCTATTTTGGGACTTCGACAACCTGTCAAAGGAGGAGTGCAAGTCGAAGTGGAGATCACGGGATCTTGGCCCCCTTTTTGGGTTTTTAGGAATATGTAACGGGAATGGGATGTCAGCCCATGGGTGTACCCATGTTTAGGCCTATTTTGTAATGTATATATAGAAGGATAGGAAATGTAAAACGAGAACTAGTAGGCCAATGTGATAAGTGAAAAAGGAATGGCTAAGTGTTGAATACTGCACTACGTTGTAATTAGGGTTTATCTGTGCTGTAGAAAAAGGATGAGTACTAATGAATGAAAAATTTTAAGTTCTTTGTTAAGGTGTTGTAATCACAGATATGTGTCCCAACTATGTTTCAGACATTTGAGTCCTACAACTACCCCTACCTCTACCTCAGGTGAGACTTCATCTTCTTCGTAGGTGTTGCCAAAAGGGCCGATAGTTAGGGTTTTGTTGGTGCGATGTTGAAGCGTTGAACCCTGGGTCTTCCCCTGTCCCAACAAATGGTTCCGTTGCCGGGACCTAAAACTATGATTGCTGGGAACTGAGGAAAATAAATAAATATTTGTGCGTAGATCTATTGCTTTAAGTGTGCAATATTCTACTTGACTGCAAAGCTCTGTGCTAAGAAAGGAATCAGATATAAAGAAAAAGAGGTAAGATCAGTGATTTTTTTTGTCAAAAAGAGGTAAGATATGGAAGCTTTGTGCTCTGTTAAAGGTAAGATAAGTGAATTGTTTTTTTCAAGAGTATCGATCTAGGTATGTTTGATAAATTTTGTCCTAGTCTGAAAACTAGGGCACAACTAGAAGAAAGAAGGTTTGATACGAGTAGATCTGATAGAAATAATGAAAGATATGTTATTCCTATGCATATAAATAATGTTTGGACTAACAAATGGATTTAGGATCCTAGGAAGAATTTTCTGTAGGTTAGCCACCATGATCCTAGTGCATAGTACAAGAAAGGATGGGGATCATTTAAGAGAAAGAGAGGATTAACTCTTTGTTACAGTTGCATAAGACAGGGACACCTTGCTAAGGAATGCCCTGGTAGAAGACCTAGTTGTCTTTGTTGTAAATCTATGGACCATGACATTTTGGATTACCCTAGAATGATTACTAAGGTTGAAAGAATGAATATGAGACAAGAAAACCCTGAGGAAGACCAAGAAACTGAGACCATGGCAGAACCCCGAAAAGAATCATAGACTATATTACTACAAATGAAAGAAACCCTGAATGACCACAGAGATATCAACTTATCAAAGATATTCAAAGAGAAAGAGTGCATAGAAACAAGAATAGGAGACTTCGACATAGACTTTGTTTTGGATGAGGAAACATAGGTGAATATTATGACAAAAAACTCGAGAAATTTTAGGAAATCCTACTATGATTCCTTCAATGGGAGGAATAGGATTATTTAGAGGAAAGATAATAACCTTATGCTGAAGACTTACCTAGACATCTATGAGTGCTCATGGAATTTTGACAAAAGAAAATTTTGAGATCATTAAGTTTGTTGAGAACAACTCCCCTTTTACTATGCTACTAGGAAAAATCTGGATTGAGAAAGATCAGACCCGAAGAAAAGAGGAGGAAGATCTAGAATAGAAAAAGAAAGAACTAAGAGACTTCGTGTCTAAGAGAATAGAACACTTACTGGAAGAACAAGAAAACCAGTCGAAGCTACTAAGGACCAGAAATCTAGATATCGAAGTTGAAAGAACACAATAATATTTGAAACATCTGTCTATACAGGAGAGTAGAGTACCTACCCCAGATAGAGAAGAAGTATTTCCCTTGAACCTTAGGAAGGACCACCAACATCACAAAGTTACTATGACAAGAGGAGATAAGAATCAGAATGGAAAGAGGAATACTAAGACACAGATCATAGGGAAGAAGGATAGAAATCTCAACAAGAAGAAAGAAAAGTTGGAGAAATTGAAAGAAGTTCCAGAGAAGACTTTGCAGAAGGAAGGTCTCCAGAATTTGAACTTCGCCAGAATATCATAGCAGCTCAGAATGGAACTTCACCATGGTGGAGTGATATGACCGTTGGAGGCATTATAACCGTTAGATTAACATTCCTGAATGATTAGAACAACATTTATGATCGGAAATATCTCCATTGGACCATTGGGACCACACCGTAATAGACAAAACTGCATCGATGAAGGCCTCTTGTCCATTGGAGGGATCTGTTACATCATTGTCTACTTATTCCGTCAACTGTTGTGCTGAGAACACTTTCATGAATTTTATCTGAGCCAACAAGAAAACTCATTGTTACTGTGTTGTGCTTACTGAGACTTCGCTACCTATTCTATCGCATTGAGCATTTATTCATCGACCTGAGTTATCCGATATCGAGCATGCATGTCGGACGAACTCAGATCTGTAGAAAATTCTGTTGAAGAATTTCTAATTGAACTTATGGCTGAGAAGGTGATGTCTGTCAAAATTCAAGCTTCATCGAAGAGAGGAGTGCAAGCCTCCTCGTTGACTTCTCGCAGACCCATACCATCCCGAGATGCGGCCGAGAAAAGAACCAAGCATCGAGATGACTTGGGAAACACGAAGTTAATCCCATCCATCCTGCCTGACTACATCCCACCTCTAGCCGGCATGGTCAATCGTGATAGTGTCCCCAGGGACATCGACTACATGTAACACCCTGTTTCCCCCAGTCTGTAAAAAAACTATACTAGTCAAGTATTGTGGCAAACTCAGAAATGTGAATGTGTGATGTGAATGGACCTTGTGAAAAAGGTCGATGAATGTGAATGATATTATAATATATATATTGCAGGACTGTTGAGAGGGGGATGTGCTGAAAAAGAGACCATGATGGCTGAAGAAAGGCGGTGGAAGGCACCTGGAATGGTGGCGTTAACTTCCACCGAAACCAATACCGTATTTGGACTTCACTGGCCCGGAGAACCAAGAGCGGCTCGCTAGCCTGAATTAAATGACTCGCCAGGTTGGTAGGTAAAGGGCTCCTCATGAGTAATGAGGGATGGGGGTGAACTTCCCATCCGTAGAGTCCTCAAACCTGACCACCACAAGGAAGTTCGTGCCACACGCAACCTCGCCGAAAGGAGAAAGAGGTAGGAGGAGTGTGCGATTAGGGCAGACGTGAGGGAGAGAAGAAGAGGAGAAATATGGAAAAATACAGAGTGAGTGATAGCAGAGAAGAAGGAGAGTAACCTTCATTCTCGGTCACTGACAAACAAAGACACAGTCTCGCAGCATCGTGGTCCCATCTTGGGGGTGGCTAGTGGTAAATCCATTGGGAGTCATTGAGCCTATGGTTGGGTGGAAACGAGCACCCCTCTCAGCAGTTGCAATCTGTTAAGAACCTGAATAGATCTACAAATATAATCACCACAAATACTGAATACACAATATATCCACAAAGTAAGATAGAAGAAACCACACTTTATTAGAAGAAAACCCTTGAGGTAGGGCAACACCATACAATGGATCCTATTATGGAAGGGATCCTCTCCTGTTCACTTGCCTCTTCGAGGGGGGATCCTCCTATTGAGCTACCTGTCCAAATACAATACTTCTTTTCATGTCTCATTACATTGCTTGAACCCCTTTATATAGTGCTACCATCACCTAAGAACATAATAGAGGAGGAATCTTCTAGAAGTAGAACCTTCTAAGAAGTCCTCTTACATTTATTATATCTAATTACCCATTTATTATATCTAACTACCATAGTGGGCCTTATTTAATAATATAGTGGACCTAGTCCACCTTACATTGAATGACCTCCACTATTATCACTATGGGCCCTCTGGGTCCCCCCACTACCTCTCTAGCTACCTCTTACATTTACTATATCTAATTACCCATTTATTATATCTAACTACCATAGTGGGCCTTATTTAATAATATAGTGGACCTAGTCCACCTTACATTGAATGACCTCCACTATTATCACTATGGGCCCTCTGGCCCCCCCCACTACCTCTCTAGCTACCTTACACAATCACACCTGGTGTCATTTCTTATAAGTGTTTTATATCTTGTATCTTGAAGTTTATATGTTGATATGTATGCTCATAGTCTATGCAATTTATGAATGGTTTGAGCATAAGACTGTCTGTGTGGTGTTTTGACCAGAAATGGTGGTTGCATGCTTATAATGGAAAGACCACATATGGATTATGTTTTATGAATTGCTATTTATATGCTTACCGATCTAAGTCAGACTTCAAGTCTATTCTTAGGAAATCTATACCCTTATTCATTTCTAGGAATACCTGGAATAGATCCGCATGGATTATGTTTATAGATAGATTTATATATATGTATACCGATCTAACTTGGACTTCAAGTCTGCTTTTGGGAAATCTATGTCCTTATTCGTCTCTAGGAATACCCGAAATAGATCTCTCCACAGAGATACCCTCTCTTGGAAAACTTACCAAGAACCTGAAAAAAAGGATTTGAAGGCGCAAGTCTTAGTAATCCTGTATGAGGAAGAATGGGCCTCTCAAAATATCGAAATAGCCGCATAGGGATAAGAATCGATTGAAGAACGAGATCCTATTGAAAGACCTATGGCCATTCACGACTGTTATATTGGAAGAAGAAACAAGGGCATCAAATGCCTTTACCCTTTTCCTTTATCTTCGCGAGTAGCGAAGAAATCGGGACCGTAAATCCCCAAGGTTCGTGGGAGTATTTGGACCGTTGGTTTTTCCACATCCAGGGAATAGCAGGAGAGTGCACAACGTGGGCCAGATATGAACCTTCAGATCTTAGTTGGAAAGCCTGATAGTTGTTGGAGTTGTCAGGAGATGCATGAGGGTTAAGCCTCATGAACAGAGGTGAAAGTCCTGAAAGAGGAGTGATATCGGGGCTTCGGAATTCGGGATTTTGGAAGTCTTGATGACGAGAGATCGGGACAATCCATGGTGGAAGTCCCAAAATAGATCTGGACCATCCATCTGTGGAGGACACATGGTAGATATTGATAGTCCATTGGTATTTCAAATACCGGGGATTCAAATTGACAGAGGATCTGTGTCACTGGGGGTTGCAAGTCGCAAAATCCTGATAAACGAAACCCTGAATCAGTTTAAGTGTGAATAAGTTTGAGAAAGACAGGATTTGATAGTGACCATTGATCATCCTGAAAATATCATAGTAGTTTATCATGGGTAAAGGTTTCAACTGTCCATCAGAGGGACATGTGGCTATCGGTCGACATTTTGGCGTTTTGGCACCCAGGAAACCAAAGGGCAAAAACCCTTGTCTTCGCAAGTCATGAAATCCCGGTACCCGAAACCCCAATGAACTATGTGGCTGAAAGGAGGAGTCCTAAAAGGCATCTAGATCATCCATCATAGGAGACGCACGGTGAGCGGTCAGAGTTCAGGGAAAGCTCTGAAATCCCATGGACCATTGGATCCAAATCCTCGAGGACCATTGATCTCCTACATGAATCCCCATATCGAGATTCGAGGATTGGAGTGAAAAGAGTTTTGAAGTCGTTGCATCGTGAAATCCTGGTTCACGAAACTCTGAAAATATCAGAACCGTTGGATCGAAGACATCGAGATCCGTTGGATCTCATACAAGAACTCGAGTATCGGGTTTGGGGGTTTGAAGAGTCGAAAGACTTGACTCTCTTGCATTTCAAACTCCTGATTACCAAAATCCTGATACGGCCAAGACCATCGGATCAGGGGGGGCTTATATCCGTTGATCTCCCTTTGGAGGGGAACTTTAGAGATTACAGAGTTTCAGGGATTTGAAAGGGAGAGGAAGAGACATCGCATCACGATTCCCCGAATCGCGAAAAGTCGATAAGTGCTTTGTCGATTTAGCGTGTCGTCACAGAATAGGGTCACATGGATAAGACCCAAGTGGGGAGCTTGTCACTCACCAATCCTTTTGGGGTTTGACATTTCGGGGTTTGCAGAGTCAAAAGACTCGACTCGCTTATATTGCTGAGTCGCAAAATATGAAAAGGAACCTATTTGTTTGGTCGATGGTCATAACCGACAATCACATGGAGGTGGGAAAAGGGAAGAGCTAGCCTGTTCTAAGACCCATAGGATTTCAGGGATTCTGTCCCTCGAGAAAAGGCAAAAAAAATTATTATATTGTAGCAGGTATGTGACAAATTGGTATCAGAGCATGGTTACAACACTTAACCTACTTGGGCTCATGAACGAGTTGCGCAGAAGCTCCGTTCGGAACACTCTTAAAAAGAGTAACCCCCTGTCTTAACCTTCCTAATCAAAAGACGAAGTTAAGAATGAAAAAACCCTATTTTGTCTATACATGTGAAAATATGAATTATGTACTGGTTATAAATAAATATAAATATTGACTAACAACCAACGTTTTCTTTTCCCTTTTGCACACAAGTGGAACATCAACTACGGGAAATTATCAATGCATAAGTATGGTGACTCACCATGAAGTGGGGGAAGGCTCCCACAATAGAGACGAAGAGTCTGACGAAAGGAGGGTAGTAGGGACCCCTCCAGATATAGCCAAGACAGTGAGGAGTCTCATGGTCAAATTACAAAGCTACAAGGCTGACAATGAAAGGATGATGAAAGAACAAGAAAAGAAAACATAAATTAATGCAATTTTACTGTAGAGTTTATCCGATCTACAAAGACAAATGCAGCATGAACCTAAAACTCAGAAACATGGTCATATCGGTGTCCACACTAAGAGGAGCACCTCGAAAAATTCCACCCTAGAGGTAAAGGGAAAGCATCGAATGTTTCCCCTGAGCCAGAAGCTGGCGATTCAGAGGGCTCTTCTAGCAGTAGACCCAGTTCCTTTTCCTGAAGGAAACAGAAGAAGAAAAATTCTTCCAAAGGTCGTAAATTCAAAGAATTCAAAAAATCCAAACCACCCTCCTTCGATGGTGAAATAAAGAAGGGAGAGGAAGCAGAGGCCTGGCTGCTTGGACTAAAGAAGTATTTCAGAGTCCATGAATTTTCAGAAAATATGAAGGCCCAAGTGGCCACCTTCAACTTGAACAAAAAGGCTTCCATTTGGTGGGAATACCTTAATAATGTGAAAGGGGTTCGTGAAGAGGACTTGTCTTGGGAACGGTTTGAGAAATACTTCCGAAAGAAGTATCTATTGGAAAAATATTTCGATGAAAAGACTAAAGAGTTTTATGAACTCAAACTGGGACAACTCACTATAGAAGAATATGTCAACAAATTCCTCAATTTGTTGAGGTATGTACCCTATATCAAAGAGGAAAAGGCAAAGGTGCAATGCTTCATCAGTGGACTACCTAAGGACTATCGGAATAGAATTGAATTTGATGAGCCAAAGACTCTAGAAGGCACTATTCGAAAGGCAACCTATTGTCATGAACAGTTTGGGCATTGAGCAGAACCTCGCAAAGGATGGAAACAAAATAATAGTTCAAGATTTCAGAAAAAGGGAATTCAATCCCTAGGATTTAAGAACTATAAGAAGAACTCAAGAATGAGCTTACCATCCCAGAGTATGCACCAACATAATTTTCCCTCCTTGAGCAGAAATAAAACTTCTGGACCCATATCAGTGAAGACTGATAACCCAAAGAGAGAACCTTTGAAATGTTGGGGTTGCGGGGAAGAACATATATTGAGAGACTGCCCACACCGACAACAGGATAGTCAGAGGATTTATAACATCCAGGAAACTACTATCGTCAATGATGTGGCTAGGAGTGTGCCACAAATTCATGCAGCCTTGGATAATAACCAAGACGACCACCAAGCTTCAGTAGTGGAAATAAAAGGTATGATTTCCAACCATCTAGTGTTTGTTTTAATTGACCCTAGTTCAAATTTGAGTTATATAACCCCTAAAGCTATTGATAAGTGTAAACTACAGCCACAAAAACATACCAATCCATGGTTGGTACAATTATCCACTGGCACCAAGAGAAGGGTAGAAGAGGTTATACTAGCCTTCCAATTAATGTTGGGTAAATTCCCCACCCAAACAACCTTTAACATATTATCCCTGGGATCATATGACCTATTTATTGGTATGGACTGGCTGGCCTCCCATAAATCCAGATTGGACTATTACCATAAAACCTTAGAATGTGTAAGTAAGGAAGGAAAGAGGATAACCCTTCAAGGGATCTGAAAACATGTCTTGGTGAGAAAAATATCAGCTCTGCAAATGAGAAAGTATTGCCGAAAGGGATTTCCCCTATATGCAATCCAGGTGTTTAAAAAAATCGAAGGTGACAAACCAAGCCCTGACGATCACCCTATCCTGAGAGAATACAAAGATGTATTTCCGGAAGAGGTACCGAGTCTACCTATGAGAAGGGACATAGACTTCTCGATAGAACTTGCACCAGGAGTGGTGCCGGTGTCTAGGACACCCTACCAGATGAGTACACCCGAGTTAGTTGAACTCAAGTTGCAATTAAAAGAAATGATGGATAAGGGCTATATTCGGCCCAGTATGTCTCCATGGGGAGCATCAGTCTTGTTTTTGAAAAAGAAGAATGGTACCCTTAGACTGTGTATAGATTATAGGCAACTCAATAAGGTAACCATAAAGAACAAGTACCCCTTGCCCAGGATCAATGACCTATTCGATCAATTGGGGGGTGCGTCTATTTTCTCAAAGATTGATTTGAGGTCAGGATACCATCAAGTCTGAATCAAGGGTGAAGATATCCATAAAACTGCTTTCCGAACGAGGTATGGTCACTATGAGTTTGTGGTGGTGCCATTTGGGTTGACCAATGCCCCTACCACTTTTATGTGCTTGATGAACAATGTACTCAACAAATTCTTAGACAAATTTTTGCTTGTTTTTATTGACGATATATTAATTTACTCCAAGAATATAAAAGAGCAAGAAGAGCATCTTAGACTTGTTCTACAAGTGCTAAGAGAACATCAGCTCTATGCCAAATTCAGCAAATGTGAATTATTCCAGAAGAAAATACATTACTTAGGCCATGTTCTCTCTGAAGAAGGAGCAACGGTAGACCCTAACAAAATCAGGTCTATCATGGAATGGCCTACCCCAAAGGATGTTTCAGACATCAAATCCTTTATGGGATTAGCAGGATACTATAGGAGATTTATAAAAGGATTTTTTAAGATTGGTTGTCCAATCACTGCCCTCCAGAAGAAGGGGAAAAATTCCTATGGACACAGAAATGTGAAGAAAGATTTCAAACCCTGAAACATATACTGACCCATGCACCCATGCTGAAGATTTCCAATCCAGAAGCTGACTTCCTCGTGTGCACAGATGCCTATAAGGAAGGGCTCAAAGGAGTCCTTATGTAGGAAGGAAGTGTGATCTACTATGAATCCCGAAAATTGAATGAGCATGAAGTCAATTATGTGACCCATGATCTAGAATTGGTTGCCATAGTGCATGCCTTGAAAATGTGGAGGCATTACCTCCTGGGAAGAAAGTTTGTGCTTATGACAAATCACTGTGGATTGCGATACCTGTTTGATCAACCAAATCTCAATGCTAGACAAGCTAGGTGGATGGCCCTCCTTAGCGAGTTTGATTTCAAAATCATACACATTAAAGAAAAGGAAAATAGGGTGGTTGATGCCCTTAGTAGAAGTATGAAAACAATTCACCTGGAAATGGTGAGCACCTGCGAGACAGATGTCAAGGAAAGAATTAGAAATGCACAAGAAACAGATCCCTTCGTCCAGACCGTGACCATGTACCTACAACAAGGACCTGCCGGAGAAAAATATGAAGGCTACCAGATGACCGAAGGAGGTATTCTCACTTACAGAAGTAGATTTTATATTCCATATTGTGACGAATTGAAGAGGTTCATACTAGATGAACTACATAAAAGACCCTATTCTGGTCATCTAGTATACCAGAAGATGATCATGGCCACTAGGAGACAATTCTATTGGCCTGGAATGAAGAAAGACATAGCCGAGTACTTGGCCAAATGCATAGAGTGCCAACAAGTTAAAGCAGAACACCAACACCCAGCAGGATTATTACAACCTCTACCAATCCCAGAATGGAAATGGGAAACCAGCTCCATGGGTTTCATCACTAGATTTCCAACATCGATCAAACAAAATGATGCCATTATGGTAGTGGTGGAAACTTTGAGCAAGTCTGCCCATTTCATCCCTATAAAATCCACTTGCAAAGAAATCGATATTGCCTAGGTATTCATGAAGGAGATATTCAGACTGCATGGCATGTCGAAAGAGATCGTGTCCGAAAGAGACACGAAATTTACTTGTAACTTTTGGAAATCACTGATGGTTGTCTTAGAAACCAAATTGTTGTTTAGCACCGCCTATCACCCTCAAACCGACGGACAAACAGAAAGAGTGAACCAAATACTTGAAGACATGCTAAGAATGCATGTAATGCACCAACCCAGGAAGTGGGAAGACTACCTGCCACTAGTAGAATTCGCCTACAACAACAGCTACCAAGCATCCTTAAAGATGAGTCCCTTCGAAGTCCTCTATGGTAGACTGTGTAACACTCCAGTCAGCTAGAGTAATCCCATAAACATGATTTCTTTTGGACCCGACATGTTGAAAGAAATGGAACAACAAGTGACTCAAATAAAACAAAACCTGAAGGTCCCTCAGAATTGACAGAAACGTTATGCCGACCAAAAGAGATCTCCAAGAGAGTTCAAAGAGGGAGATCATGTATATCTCAGAGTTAGGCCCAGGAAAAGTTCCCTAAAAATGGGAGCTTGTGCCAAGTTGGCACCTCAGTATTGTGGACCTTTTGAGGTTCTATATAGAGTGGGACCTGTGGCCTATAGGCTAGCACTTCCTCCCATAGTCAAAGCACATAATGTTTTCCATGTCTCATTATTGAAGAATTATGTACATGATGCTAACCATATAATTGATTGGTCTATGATCCAGGTGGAACCGAAGGGATAATTTCTACCAGAACCTCAATGCATACGGGACAGAAAGGAAACCCCACTCTGGAACTGAACCATTGCATAGGTCAAGGTGTAGTGGAAACATTTTGGCTCGGATGAGGCTACATGGGAAATGGAGGATGCCATGAAATAGGCATATTTGATTTTGTTTACACCTGTACATGCATGTCAAGTTTATAGATAGAACATCGAGGATGGTGTTACTT
>ML802449.1:142309-158412 GCA_009831015.1 Picea engelmannii
AGGGTTTCCTCATTATTAAACCTTAATCAACATAAAATTAATATAGTTTTTACTAAAACTCCCGGTCAACCCTAATTTTCTCCTAAAAAAGAGGGTTTCACCCAGCCAAAACGCAGTTCTTTCACCCGCCTCATCACTATTTATTAAAGGCTCTTCTCTCACTATCTTTCTCAGACTTTTTTGGTCCTGATGATGGATCCTGTTATGGATCTGAAACGTCGACAACAAGATGTCTTAAATACTGTGGTTCTTCCGACAATCTCTGAACATATTTCTCACCACAGAAACCTAAATGAACAAATGGGAAAGTAGTTGAGAATTGTTGAGAGAATAGTGTATCTATAATTATGACACTCTTTAAGACTCTCATGTATATAAGAGAGTGTTCTCTCTTCATCAGGGTCATCATGTTATTCATAATTGGGGGATTATCTTGAAGAGTTAGAGATCATGTAATTCATAATTTAGTCTTTTAATTAGGAGAAGGGGATTCTTAGCTTTGTTATTCTTTCATGCTTTGTCATTTGACTCTTGTAATATAATTTGAGATTGATATATTGTGTGAGCTCACATATGTCTTTTGTCATTCAATTCTTCACATGTTGTATTGCTTCCTAGATTAATTTCCTGCTTTCCTAGATTAGTCTTTCAATGTTTTCTTAGATTAATTTCATTTCAGCAATTTAAATTATATTACTTCTACTTCAGTCCTGCATATATAGTGCATGTGCTTCGTAAGTCTGCGAACCTCGGATTGACAAATTAAATAGTTGGGTAAGTACTACAACGGAATTAAACGACAATATTTTCGCCTAACATTTTGGCGTCGTTGTCGGGGAAGCACGATGGATTGAGGTTTAGTTTGATTAGTCATGCTCCTAACTCTGAGGTGACTTATGGGTAAGGGAATGTAGGGAGTGTTTCACTTTCTGCAATTTCAATTCTAGCAATTCAATTTCGACAATGTCAATTTCTGCAATTTCAATGTTTGCAACTGTGAAGAGGTTTTCATGTGTTTCAACAAGTGTGATTTTAAGTTTTTTATTTTAATTTGGGAGATGTAAGAACCCATTTTGCAATATGATTTAACTATGAGTGTCATCTTGGAACAACTCGCTCAGATCATGGTGAAAGCTGGGATTTATTCTTCTCAGGAAGAGGAAATCTTGACAATAACCCATAGCTTAAATACTCCTCTAGAAACAAATGAGGAATCAAAATCTGAGGAACTTGAGGAGGACAATGAGGAGCTGCAAGATGATTTGAGTGAGGGAAATTGCACCTATGAAAGTTATATCAAGCAATGGTTCTGGGTAAGCACTTGATGAGCTCCATTTTTTTATTTTTATTTAGAAATTTTGCAGTGACAACAACTATTTTCATTTACTCTTGAATATTTCCATTATTCATTTGAAAAATTACCACTGAACATATTGTTGTTACTGTTATGTGTTTGGTTCCATTGGAAGTTTGACTACACGTAACTAATCTTTAAGTTTCAATTAGCATAAAGTAGGTAGGCTAACGAATAAAACAACATTTTTTCTCTTTTTTTTAAAATAAGTGTGCTCTCCTCCACGCTTCATGCAATCGCGAGGATCATAAAATATGGATGATTTTGATTTTAGGAATTGTAGCGCACACGTTGTGCCACTTTCTGATACTATGTTTAATCGCTCTGATACCAAACTGTAGCACACCTTTTCTGCTACTTTGTTTAATCGTTCTGATACCAAACTGTAGCACACCTTTTATGCTACTTTGTTTTATCGCTCTGAAAAGGAAACTTTAACACCACTCTATACAGATGTTATACAATCCACATGCATTTAAACAAATAAATACATTCAAGCTCAGAGTAAACTTTTTATCTACTTCTATAATTAACCATCCATAGCGTTTCATACTAATTCATATACACAACGCAAATCATGATAACATAAGCAGTAGAGTCATGCAAAACATGATTAAAACATAAACAGATACTTATCTTTTGAATAATGGTAAATTCCACCAACCAAGTGCAGGCCTTCCATGAACCTCCCAGCCTTAGACCGCACTTCTCATCAGCTCAACAATGGGTCACCCCCAAGTTGGGACTAAGCTCCACCCCAAGGCAAGGAAATCTAGGCTAGGTTGAGGTTACAGGGAAAACAACACACAACCACAAGGAAGGGATTCTCTCCAAGGAACCTCCCATGCTCATTGCCCAAAAACCCTCATTCCCCACATGCCTTTTCCACCCCAGGAGTATACACCTTCTCTGTCACCTGGACAGTCCTTCGGCTGCTAATCTCCCTTTCCTTGGGTTATAGGAACAGGCTGGACCAGAAGTCTCCAGGCTCTGTGGCAACTACAGGGTTCCTTCTAGGAGTTCTATCCTTCCTCTGCGCACTCTCTCACCTGGAGAGAGTTGCTCACAGGTCCAACAATCTGTTCTTCCAATCTTCAACCACCTCTCTCACATGGAGAGAGTGTTGTACAAACTGGCCAACAAGCCACACATGATCAAACAATACATGTCCACCACAATCCATGGGATCCAGACACGAACACCCCAGGGCAGCTCCAGACAGGTGCAACAATATAGCCAGGCTTAACAGGGACGAGACACTTCTATTTTCTCAATTTGGCAATATGGAATAGACTCACATTCTTTATTCTCAAGGATGCGTGACGAGTTGTCCATGCAGGGGTCGACTCAAACTTAACAGTTCACAACCGAAAGGGTGTCTAGCCTTCCAGAAGCAAATACAGACACCAGCCTTTTGGTTCAGAGTGCACGAGGGTATCTCTTGCAGAGGTCAGATGGGTTCCCTATTCCGACAGTTGGGTAGAATGGAGGAGCCACCCCCCCAGCACGGTTCGTCTCAGCTTTTCATTGCATGCGCCAGCGTTGACACTTGTCCCCCATGCGACTGCATGCCTCCTTCAGCATGCGTTCCTCCCATCATTTGGAAAATCACCTATCCTTCCAAAAGGACTTAGGTTAAAAACATATAATACACATATCTTTTGGAATAATATTAAAATATTATTCCCAGGCCTAAGCCCCCTAGGCTTATCCCCTAGGCTCAACACTTATCCCCTTTCCCACCTTCCAGCCCCTAATTCCTTGCCCACTCTGTGGATGCTTAGTCCCCCTTCACTCATTCATCGTGGTCGGTCTACACATAGCAGTGTTTATGTTTTATTAATTGTTCTGCGTGATTACATATACAACAACAGGCTCCTGGCCTTCAACACTCAGGCTCCCTGGCTTAACAACACATAAGCCTCTAGCTTATACAAACTTGGCTCACCAGCCTATAAAACATAATTACAATTCCTTTCAAAACATGGTTTACAATGGGGCTCGGCCTTGGGGAAACTACAATCCTCCTCCCCTTATTTTTGCATTGTCCTCAGTGCAACTTACACCGTCTCTGCAAGCCTTTCAAAATCTTCAAAAAGATGTGGGTACTCTTCCCGCATAACCTCTTCATGCTCCCATGTCGCGTCCTCAGGACCATACCAGGTCCACTAGGCCTTTACAAGTTCTATAGCTCGATTCCAGAGCTGTTTTCTTTTCCTGTCCAATATGTGCACAGGATGCACTTGCAGGACACCTTCTGGTTCCACCTGAATCATATTCCAATCGATTACATGATTATCATCAGGTATATATATTTCTTAAGTAATGAAATATGAGACACCTTAGGTACAGTCATGGATGCAGTAATGCAACCATATATGCAATGTATATGTATGTTTATACAAACAAATTCAATAACATTAAAACTATATACAGCGTACACAACATAGAATAAATAGAGAATTGTACTTATCTTTTGATTGAGAGACCTTCCACCCCATGGCAGAGCTATGACTCCATCAGTAAATGGCTTCCCAAGATAGCCATGGTCCACAATCCTTATCAACATGGTCTAGTCCAAGGTACCAGACCTCAGTAGCACTCCCACCATTCAAACCTCGACGGTACTCCAACCAACGGTCTCTCATTCCCCACATGCCTGTCCACCTGGGAGTATACACCTTCACAAGCACAGTCCATCAGTGCTACACCTCCCTTCCTTGGGCTTGGCAACAGGCTGGACCAGAAGTCTTAGAGCACCGTGGCTCCAGGAGTTCCAACTGCCCTCAAAGGTTTCCAAGCAGCTTCTTCCCAAGATACTCTTTGTAGCCAAGATTTTAACTTTTATCAACATCATCTCATCTGCATCAACCACATGCAGTTATCATGAGAGAACATACAAGAATTCATTTATGAATTCCAATTAATTCGAAAGGAAATTCAACTTTTATTCCCAAAACATGACATCCTATTTCATGATTCATCTTGGTTGTTGCCACATTATGAATGCAGTCATCCCTGTGATTTTTCCACAGGCACAAAACTTCTACAATTTTCCTGCAAGACTTCTTCTTGCATGCTGCCAACAAATTGTCAGTATTTTCTGTACATCATAATTCAATATGTATAGCATCTTATGCAATAATCTTAGAATTTCTACACCTGGCAATTCAATCACAATTACCAAGCAACTTGACCAATATAATGACTCGTCATTCTATGCATATTCATGTCCACAGTTAACAACAATAAGTTCATTATTTCAATTTTCTGAACATAAAATTTTATGTAGTCTCCATTCTTGTGACTACCTGGCTTGTAACTTTCCTGTTGCAGTGTTTAACAGTTCCTAAAATGTTCTCAATTTCATGGGTTAGCAATATTTCAGCCATCAACATAATTATTTCCATGCAATAATATATATGAATGTACTTACTAAACATATTCAACCATTGCACTTAGTATGCAATTATATCACTTATTATGCATGAGTGTGATTCTCAATGCATTCTTATTCCGAGCACCTTGCATTGAATTACATAATGCTCTCTATCTCAGTCATGTATCTCACCATCCGTGGGTTGGAATTCTGGCCAATGTGTTGCAACATTCTCCATACACTTCCTATTATCTTTGCAATTAATTGGATACCTTCCTTTCCAACCCGAACACTACACCAAGAATATAATTATGCGGTATTCATTAGTGTTAGCAAAAGGTTGCAGCCCAAGTTTATTCAAAAGTAGGAAGCTTCTGGTACCTAGTGTGGCTCAGAATCTTTCCACATATGTACCTTTCCATATCCAACCATGTCTTGGTCTCATACATGACTAGATTTCTTGCATTCATTCTTGTAACAAGTTCTTATCTTCTAATTCTTTGGTTATTACCCCATAACCAAATTAACATGACATTCTACTATGTCAATGTGTGCATTCAAAAGCTAAAATCTTTGAATTAACACAGGCCTACAACCTTTACCACATCCGGTGGTATGCATTCAAATAATATAATCATGTGATTTAATAACATAACTCTGGCTGAGGAAATTCTTACCATAATTTCCTTTCAACAATTATGCAAAAGAGTGATAAAACTCATACATGCATGACTGCCATTAGAATTATACTACCTAAATATCTGATAGCAGTAGAATCTTTCATGCTTCTTTTATCAGACTTATAACCAGCTCTTCAGCTCTATGTTTCTTCCTTCATGAGGTAGCAAAATTACCAACAACACCTGCGACATGCAATCATTCTTTCCTTGGGCTGGCCAATCAAGCCATAACATACTTACTTCCACAAATTGCAGCAACTTCTTTCTCCCTATGATCCTTTTCTTGCGGATCTTAGAAGAATTCAATTCTTCCAGGATTCCTACAAGTTTCTCTTACATGGCCATTGGCTATGACCACGTGCCTATCCAAAAGGCGTTTCAGGATTTCACATATCGGGTGTTTCGATATGAGTCACCCTCGACTCTCTCTATCCCCTAAATATGAAACAAGAGTCTAGCGCATCCTAGATCTTCCTTTAACTTCCACTGGTGTGACCTCTAGCGAAATTCAAGGATTATCTCTCCTCCTTTCTCCCGAGATCCGAACTCCCAAACCCCTGTTGCCTCATATCAAAGGTCCACAACTTTTCGGGTTCGACGATCTTGGTCAATTCCTCATGAATCGACAATTCATGTTTCAGGGTTTCGAAAAACAGTTTCCCTTACTTTTCTTCCGGTCTCTAGCTTTCCAAAATCTATGTGAGTCAGATCCAACAACTCAAAGCTCCTCGTAATCCAATGGTGTGGATCATTTTTCTTGTGAATCGGGACTTCACGGTTCGTGAAATTAGAAAACATTTCTCTTCCCTCTTTCAACTTCCGTCTTCATGAAATTCAAGTGTGTCAGATCAACGACTGACACTCACCATGATTCAATGGTCTAGATCTTTCCTCGCGAATCGTAATTTTGCGTTTCAGGATTTTTGAGAACAACTTCCTCTGTTCTCCCAACTTTGATTCTCCGAATTCCTGATGAAAGGAATCAACGGTTCAATCTTCCCTGAGATCGACGATTCAATACCTCCCGTGAGACTTCGAGTACCGAATAACTATTAGCGTTATCTTCCTCGCATTTGGCTGGATCCGATGGCTCATGGGTTTTTGGAACTTCTTCCTGGAAGCACTCCACCGTCCGATTTTATCCTTGTTAATCTCTTTTTGTGATTCGGGACTTGGAGTGACCAAGAATTTGGCCTGCGCTCCAAGTTCACAATCCATGAATTTACGAAATGATCCAACAGTTCAAACCAACCACGATCAATGACCCACTTTATTCTAGATCCTAGAGTGGCGAGTTTCTCCACCCACTAACCACCTTCCAACTTCTGGCTATCTTACGGTCCCCGCGATTTCGCGAGTTCTCCACAGAAAATTCTGATCGTTTGTTCAAATTCTAAATGACTTCTTTCCAAATATCTTGGCATCAATTCTTCTAGAATTGACTTCCTCCCTAACTTGAAGGATTTCGAATAATTCTAAGGCTTTGATCGTGTTTTCCCTTCCGAGCTTCGGTTAGTGAAATTTTAACTTCACCTTACCGCACACTTGCGCTCGGCGTGTGAACTTGCTTTGTTTCTCTCAGAGCTTTTAACTTAATCAATCTCAAAGGGACTTGACCCTTCAGTGTTTTCCAAAAGACTTTCTGGTGTCTTCCTGGCACCCTCTATGCTCATCTCCTGGAGTCTTTCGAACTTAAAACAAGTTCCCTCTATAAGCACTCCTTGCGCTGGATATGCGCACTCTTCATACCAAAAGTTCCACGCTATCTCTTCTAAGCTTCATTTTCTGAACTGGAAGAATTATGTGTCTCTTCCATTTCTTTGCACTTTGTGGCAATTCAAATCAGTTCTGGCACTCATCAACCTTCTGCAATACAAATGCGCAGATGATTAGAATTTGTCAGGCCTTTGTTTCTTGACAATTCCTCATCTTTCATAACAATCGATGTTAGTAAAATATTTCAATTTCACGACTTTTCCGAGCTCTGCTCAGCTTTGCAATTTTCAGGTTTTCGAAACTTTCATTTTCGGCATTTCAGGATTTTCGGCCTTCAGGTTTTCGGTACCCGGGACTTCAGGTTTTCAGTCCACGAAGATCCAATAGTTAGATATTCGTAACCAGAGTCACCCTTTTTGCAACTCGCAATCTCGCGAGTTCGTGAGTCGAAGACCCTCGACTCATTTCCTCTAACCATCGATACCCGAGATGCGACACGGGTATGGCTCCCTCCTTGCTAGCGTCTGCTACACATGACCATAGTCTAGGGCTAAGTGCTAGCACCCTTTGCTATTCGCACTTTCCTGAGTTGTGGCATCCAACCCTGGTGCCTCCCTTTCATGAAACCCTGAGAAGTGATGTTGAATTTTCTCCTCTCGTTCTCGCTACTTCACGACTTCACGAGTTTCAATGTTGAGCTCCCATGCCCTTATCTCGTGAGTCCCCAAAATCGTGAATTACTTTATTCTCTAGGCCCACAGTACAACTATTTCCCTTTATCACCGTGGCATGTGGTACGTTCAGGAGGGTCCACATCGCTTTTAACAACATCATCGATTCCCACCACTCTCTCTTGTCTCCTCGACCCACTGGCACGTTGTACATCTCCATGTGTCCACATCCATTCCTAGAAAAATCCAACGGTCAGATCTTTCTCAGATCTACAGCGCATATCCTTTCGGCATTTTGGGCTTCCAAACATCGATGCACTATAACTCCTGCTATCCCTCTGGGCTAGACTCATGGTTCACACGACCTCCCCTTATATGTCCACATTCATACCTCCTATCGGAATTTCGGACTTTCCAATGCCAAAACACATATGTCCTCAGGATTTGCGATTCCCCGAACCTCAATTTCCCGATAGATGACTCTCCTTCCGAAACTTTCCCGACTGCCTCGATCTCGGCCACGCATCCCCAAGAATGGACAGTCCTCATCGCTTCTCACTATTTCGCGATATCGCGATTTCAAATGCTCCGGGTGCCTTGTCTTCATGATTCGCGAAACGCCTAACCCCGATATGTCGATGGGCTCCCAATATTGCCCACGTGTCCCAACTGGCGGACGACTCAGATCCAATCTCGGGATTTCGCAACTTGCGATTCCCCAATGACAAAGTTCTATGTCAACTCAAAACCCCAGTTGCCGATATACCGATGGGTCACTCGATCTCCGCCACATGTCCCAACTGTTGGACGGCTCAGATCAAATCTTGGGACTTCGCCTGGTGCAAGGTCCAAAACACTCACCTATGTGAGTCCGGGTGTCCGGATCTCCGAATTGGATGATCGCGCGACACGCGTCCTTCCTTATACGGATGGCTCAAATTTCCTCTCACTATTTCAGAACTTGAAATGTCCCGACCTTCTCGACCTCGAGAACTTTGATATCCCGAATGCCGATATCCCAATAAGCCAACTCCTTTCGGGACTTTCACCCTCTTGTTCACAAAGCTTTAAAACTCCGTGAAACTCTCTACCGATCCGACAATTGTCGGGTAATTTGATCAAGATCTTACGGCTCACGAGGGTTCACCTTCCCTCCCGAACAAATCCTAGAGATTCCACACCACCGGTGTGGAGTCCTCTCTCCCTGTGGACTCATACCACAATGGTCGCGGTTTCATAATGCCGCTATACCTCCTGAGCTTTAAAAAAAAATGCGTCAAGTAACTCCTTGACATTTTGGAGTAAACCAGGGTCCGAAATTGTCCTTCCAGACCCAATTTCCCCTCGCATTCTCGGTCCAAAGACCACTCCACTGGCCCATCTAGGCTCAGTGTCTAAAACTTGGCTCTGATACCAAACTGTAGCGAACCCGCTGCGCCACTTTCTGATACTATGTTTAATCGTTCTGATACCAAACTGTAGCACACCTTTTCTACTACTTTGTTTAATCGTTCTGATACCAAACTGTAGCACACATTTTCTTCTACTTTGTTTTATCGCTCTGAAAAGGAAACTTTAACACCACTCTATACAGATGTTATACAATCCACATGCATTTAAAGAAATAAACACATTCAAGCTCAGAGTAAACTTATTATCTACTGCTATAATTAGCCATCCATAGTGTTTCATACTAATTCGTATACACAGCGGAAATCATGATAACATAAGGAGTAGATTCATGCAAAACATGATTAAAACATAAACAGATACTTATCTTTTGAATAATGCTAAATTCCACCAACCAAGTGCAGGCCTTCCACGAACCTCCCAGCCTTAGACCGCACTGCTCATTATATCAGCAATGGGTCACCCTCGAGATGGGACTAAGCTCCACCCCAAGGCAAGGAAATATAGGCTAGGCTGAGGTTCACTGGGAAAACAACACACAACCACAAGGAAGGGATTCTCTCCAAGGACCCTCCCACGCTCACTGCCCAAAGACCCTCATTCCCCACATGCCTGTTCCACCCCAGGAGTATACACCTTCTCTGTCACCTGGACAGTCCTTCGGCTGATAATCTCCCTTGCCTTGGGTTACAGGAACAGGCCAGACCAGAAGTCTCCAGGCTTTGTGGCAGCTACAGGGTTCCTTCCAGGATTTCTCTCCTTCCTCTGCACACTCTCTCACCTAGAGAGAGTCGCTCACAGGTCCAACAACCTATTCTTCCAATCTTCAACCACCTCTCTCACCTGGAGAGAGTGTTGTAAAAACTGGCCAAAAATCCACACAGGATCAAACAATACATGTCCACCACAATACATGGGATCCAGACATGAACACCCCAGGGTAGCTCCAGACAGGTGCAACAATATAGCCAGGCTTAACAAGGACGAGACACTTCTATTTTCTCAATTTGGCAATACGGAATAGACTCACATTCTGGATTCTCAAGGATGCGTGACGAGTTGTCCACACAAGGGTTGACTCAAACTTAATGATTCACAACTGGAAGGGTGTCCAACCTTCCAGAAGCAAATACAGACACCATCCTTTTGGTTCAGAGTGCATGAGGGTATCTCTTGCAGAGGTCGGACGGGTTCCCCGTTCTGACGATTGGGTAGAATGGAGGAGCCACCCCCCCAGCACGGTTCGTCTTAGATTTTCATTGCATGCGCCAGCGTTGACACTTGTCCCCCATGCAACTACATGCCTCCTTCAGCATGCGTTCCTCCCTTCATTTGGAAAATCACATATCCTTCCAAAAGGACTTAGGTTAAAAACATATAATGCACATATCTTTTGGAATAATATTAAAATATTATTCCCAGGATTAATCCCCCTAGGCTTAGCCCCTAGGCTCAACACTTAGCCCCTTTCCCACCTTCCAGCCCCTAATTCCTTGCCCACTCTGTGGATGCTTAGTCCCCCTTCACTCATTCATCGTGGTCGGTCTTCACATAGCGGTGTTTATGTTTTATTAATTGTTCTGCGTGATTACATATACAACAGTAGGCTTCTGGCCTTCAACACTCAGGCTCCCTGGCCTAACAACACATAAGCCTCCATCTTATACAAACTTGGCTCACCGGCCTATAAAACATAATTACAATTCCTTTCAAAACATGGTTTACAATGGGGCTCGGCCTCGGGGACACTACAGGAATGAATGTTTTTGCAAACATGCTTAACAGTAAACACAATAAAACATTATATGAATAATAACAAAACCATTTTTTACATGCTGTTACAACATGCTGATATTGTTGTAGGAAAATCTCCCCGCGGACAGGTTCATCACCTCTAAGGCTTGACCTTAACCCTAGACAGAAAAATGCTTAACGTAGACACTGACTTCCTTTCGAATCTATCTAAACTAACACATGAGAAGGAAGGATGATAGAAGTACCTGTTATCGACGTTTGTCCCTGCATGCTCCGAGTTGCGCTCCAATTCTTTGCTCCTCGCTGAGTTCTACGGACAAAACAAGATACAACCGCTTCCTACTCTATTGACATTAGCTTGAAAATAGATCTATCAATAAATGACAAGTTCATGTAACATCAGACACAAACTAGAAAGAAACAGGCCAAGCGTGTCATATTAATGAGAATAACGACAGCAGTACTTACAATCATAGATGCGAATGCTATAGCTTCGTCAAGTCCTCTTCGTCTAACCCTTGCCTGAAAGATCCACAACCTGGATAACAGCAGCTTCACTGATCACTCTCCTTTGGTTGACTGTAAGATTCCTCCAAGATCATAAGTTTCATATGTTCAATTCTTCCCCCTTTCCACCATCATAGAGCCTATTTATATAGTTTGGGAGGAGCCTAACCTCTTGAGTTATCTTTAGAACAAGTTGGGAACCTTCTCCTTAGATCAGGGATCTGTTGATGAAACCAAGAATTCGATCACAACTGCCTCCTAATCTCGAATGATCCTCCCCTTATTCTCCTCAACGGGCTAACAACTGACCCAGATTAGGGAGCGCTCCTTCAAAAGGGGTCTCAGAGCGTTGTAGCACTCCTTGGTAAGCCTTGGGGAAGCGCCAACACTCTCAAGATGATAAGTGCTCCTCCAAAAAGGTTGGGGAGTGTTATAACGCTCCCTGAAGCATTATAGGGGAGCGCCAGTGCTTCTGGAGCTGAAGTAGGGGAGCATTCCCCCTCCAAACCTTTGCTTCAGGGTTCCTTTCAGGTGTTAAGAGTCATTTGATCCCAGTAAACCAGTTCTCCTCCTTCAAATCAGTCATGTGAGATGTTATAAGTGCCTCCTTAGTGTCGTTATCATGGCATTATGTCTGAACATCGTTTGCGACACTAGTGACCAACTTGCGACACTTGCGAAAGTGTAGGGAAGATGCAACACTTACGACGATTGATAGGGACAATGCGACACTTATCCAGCTGAGCAATTTTGACGTGTAATAGAATTCCCCCCAAAGTATGAAGTCAGAAGATGCAAACTGATGACTGAAATACTTTGTAGACGTTCAAGAAAGGGTATAGACTCGGAGAACCTGACGAAAGCTACACACAAACATCCAACAAATATCATGACATGTTCCAAAACCCAAGGCAGGCATACCTATGCTTGGATGATCAAGATTTGAGATATGGCCGCCATAGTATACACTGCGGATCCATAATTGTATTAATAAAAGGGTATAGCCACCGAAGATACAATGTGGATCTATACTTTGATGACTCAGACTGATCGTAGCCACGAAGAATACACAGTGGATCTACGAGATGACAAGACATAGCCACAACCAATACAAAGTGGATCTATGTAACAATGTATGTGTTCTTAGTCCAAAACCCCTTCGCAACCTGGGCGGAACATATATCAAAGTGAATTACTCAACCCAGGGTCTTCTTACCAATTCCCGTGCGATACGATTCTAACCATGTGAATAGATGTCTTGGTGTCAAACATGGCAGAAACCACTTGATTAACGGTCAATGAGGTAAATCGTTAACAAGTGCGAGGGATACCACCATTAATGTCAATGATTCCCAAGGTACCTTAGTACATTTTACCGAACGTGAATAGATGAGATGAAGTCGAACATCTGTGGAATCATTTGATTAGAGGCCAATGATGTAAACCCACTGTCGAATGTGAGGAGGCCTTCCATTGAGGCATGCAGGTCCCAAAGTACTAATTAGTTTCTAAGTCTAATTCCCGGAAAATGTGTTTAAGTCGACAGGAATAGACTCGTCGAAGGAGGGCCTTGATGTATCCCCCATCAACGATGCGAAACGCATATAAATATGTAATTGGTAGATCAAAAAGAACATGGACTGACACGGGTTGTGAGACAAGATGTTTGGGATGGTTGACTCTTGAGGCAGATACTTCCCTTGAACACTGAGGCACCACAACGAAGCATGACATGGACAAAAACTATGCAATGGATACTGTGACTTGCGTCGGGTGACCCAAAGGAGTGAAAGGAGCTCAGAGGACTGGTTCAGCGCAGAGGTTCAGCGGATTATGATATATGCAAAGTGACAAAATGCCGTGTTCAAGGGCGACTCTAAGGAGTGCTAGATGATGTTCTCAAGAGACTGCTTGGCTTGCTCCTTTCAATTTTTCCCCCATCCAGATAGATGAGTACCTCTTTTTGATTTAATGAGCTCGAGGAGGATAACACATGCTCGATATAACTCACCTTCGGTAAGTTCCTCTTCCTTTGTTTAATGAACCGAAAGAAGTAAGGGTTCAGTCCCATATGGGTTTGTCGATGTATGTTTTTAACGAGTCCAAAGACAGAAAACTCGAAGATTTTTCGGGATTATAGAGTTTGGAAAAACACTTAAAAGAGAACTCTCTCAGTTCCTTTTTTGTACAGTAGTCCAACGGGATCGAAAAAGGGTTAAACTATCGCTCGAAAGATGCTCTTTCTGACCTTTTAATGAGTGTGAAAGAAAGCAAGATCACTCGACTATATTTTCATATTTAGAGAGTCTGAAAAGAGTTTAAAGGAGGCTCCAGGGGGGTTCCTTTTTCGTGTGATTGTATCCGTACGGGTCCGAAAAAGAGATACAAGTTTACCCGGTTACGTTCTCATATTGTCGAGCTCGAGAACGAACTAAGACTATGCTCATAAATACGACAAGGTGAATGATTCATTAGAACTTCCAAGAAACCTACGATGCCAGAAGCTACAAACCAGATATTAGTGAAGCCATTTTCATCATTAGAGAAACCCAAAATGACCATACCTTATATAAAAAATGAAATTTCATAAATAAGAATTGATTGGGAAACTCATTTACCATTTCATTTGTAAGGATTTGTGGAGTGTTGGAGAATCTCGATTGAAGCAAATCTTGTTTTTCTTGTTGCCGGAGCTACGATTGATCATTTCGCAGACCGTTCGAACCAGGTAGGTGTTAATTCTTTGCTCTTTAAATTGCATGGTTTCAAGTTGATTTTCATGGCATTATTAATTTAAAACACAAATCCCTAGGTCGCCCCTTTTTGAACCAAATCGGCCTCCCTTTAAAAGTTAATGAAATGGGGGGAATCTTTCACAAAAATGTATTGGGGAAGGGTTGTTAGGATGTCTACACCCTTGCCATTGATTAGACCGACCATTTTAGCAAAAGAAACTCACGAAAATTCCCCTCCATGGCCCACGCACTCCCTCAAATCGTTTTTTATTTTTAACACATTTTAATCATTGTTTGGCCAATAATAAAGGGTGTGGTGGTTAAAAGAGAGTGATTTGTTGCTTTTAGATGTCATGGGCATTTGATTTTATGTTTTAAAATGATTTTTGAAAATCGCCGAAATTACAAAAACGTGAGGAATGATGAAATTTTTGATTTTTTGTTTTGTAGGTGTCTTCGGCAATCATGATTGAATGGAAAGAGAGGGAACACGAGATGGATGATTTAGCCGCTCTATGGAGTCCCCGTACATGGGCCTCTTTGAGGGCCTGTGGCTTGCTCAAGTTTTTCAAATTGCAAAAAATGAAGAGAGAGATTCTACTGCTTGAGAACATGATTGGCCTTTGGGACGTTACGGAACAGGGATTCTGTATTGGTACACAACTCCTGACCATTGAGTTGGAAGATGTGTACTTTCTGACCGACCTCTCGAAAAGAGGGGTCCCCATAGCTTTTGTTGGGCAGAGGCCATTACCTGAGAAGGTGGACGTATATATGACATGCCACTACGTTCCGGGAGCAAGGTTGGTAGGGGGAAGGATCCCTATCAAGGATATACGAGATCTACCTCTTCGATCTATATTATTTGCTATCATGAGTGTGACTGGTAGCACTAGTGCTCATTTGGCATAGAGATCACAGGTGGCCTATGGTGTTCAGTGTTTAGAACCAACACTGTTCAATTGGAGTGCGACGTTCCTTCAGAATGTGAAGGAACAGATCTCGCGATGCAGGAATGGTTAGAAACAGTTCGGTTATGGCTCGTTCTTAGTCTCATTTTTGTTAGAGCGCATTCCTCAGATGCAGCCTCAGATAGAACTGGTAGTACGACCAGTGGACAAGCCTCGGATGGAGAGGTGGACTAGTCTGTCCCCAAGATTAGTCTCGGAGTCAGAGTTTCACTTTACTGGTGACTTCTTCGCCTGGTTGAGACGACAGTACCTCTGGATAGAGGACTTCCCCTACGCCGACGTAGACTTCTGTGGGAGCATGGACTTGATTTTACCCGTGGGGCAAGATTGGGATGAGTCAGGTAAGAGACTAAGCCATTCCTTGTCTAGTTTTGTTTTTTAAGTTTTTGATGTATATGTAAGAAAGTTTTTACAGATGTTTTGTTTTCAACATGCAAACAAGGGAGCAGTGCGCCCAGTGGATATACCAGTGCCAGGACGTCGTGGTGGCGCCCCAATTGTAGCAGACCCAGCAGTACCAGTGGTGGGCCTCCGGGAGGTTGAGAGGAACCTCCAAGGCCTTACTATGGGTATCTCTCCTCTGCAGAGGGGGGATGTGCCTTTGCGTCTGCAACGACACACTGTAGGAGTGCCAGAGAACATCAATTCTCTGTTGAGGCGTGTAGTGCGTGCAATAGTATGTTACTCACAGCACAACGCAGTGTGGGGAGATTAGAGTCTCTCCGCGATCATGTTTTTGTATACCTTGTCAAGCGATATTGTATGGGCGGATGGACCCAATATTTTGTTCTCTTACACACTTTTTGATGTAATGCAAACATTTCAGTCATGCCATATATATATATATATATATATATATATATATATACATAGTTTCGAGTTTTTATGATGCCGATGATTTGTACATGATGATGTCTGTGGTGTG
>ML802449.1:158462-181027 GCA_009831015.1 Picea engelmannii
CGGTTGAGTTGATAAACCATGAGTTGGGAGTCTAAGTAAATAATGATACGAGAGATACCTAGGGAGGAGGCTTGGGTTAGCAGTCCAATGACAACGTGGTATTCTGCCATATTGTTGGTTGCTGGCCCTAAACAGATGCCTCCCAATCTCACCACCTCGTCGAACTGATAAATAACCCATGCTGCCGAGGAAATGTTTCGGGTATATCGGCTGGTGCTGTCCGTGAACCCAAAGAAGATAGGAAAGGCAGACGTCATCTACGTATGAAAACACAGGCACAGTCATGAGTGGCAACGGTAAAGACTCGAGCACGCAAAAGAAAAGACACACCAAACTAAAATACAATAATGTACAAAGTACAGATGCTAGGTGGTCTAGGCATAGTACTTTTTAAGGTAAATCCTATTTCGGGGCTCTCCCAGGGAAATTCCATCATGATCTACTAGTTCGTAAGCACCTCTGTGTAAAACACGCTTCACGATGTAAGGACCATGCCACATAGGTTCTAACTTTCCTATTCCCAATTTATTGTGTGCTTGGTCATAAACGAGGACTAAGTCTCCTTCTACAAAGGCTCGAGGTTGGATGGATTTGTCATATTGACTCTTAATTCGTTTTTGATGTGCCTCATTAACGAGAGCAGCATCATGGCGTGTTTCGTCCAGCTTGGATAGATACAAGAATCGTTCTTCTTCTGTAGAAGTATGGGGCAGGAGTTCTACTTTCAATTTGAGTGATGGAATTTCACACTCGATTGGTAGGATTGCTTAAATGCCATAGACCAACTGGAAAGGAGTGAATCCAGTTGAGGTTTTCACAGACGTGCGATAGGCCGAGAGAGCGGAAAATAGTTGTAAATGCCACGATGTCTTGTTTTCCCCTACCATGCATTGGATCATGGTTTTTAGGACTTTGTTGATGGCTTCTACTTGCCCGTTCGCTTGAGGGTAGTAAGGGGATGATTTTTCATGGAAAAAACCCAATTTGACGTGTAATTCACTCATCATCTGGTTTTTGAAGTGTGCACCATGGTCGGTGACAATGGCATGTGGTACACCAAAATGAGTAATGATGTGGTTAAAGAGGAATAGAGCTGCAGTACGACCATCGTTCAGGAAGGTAGGCATAGCCTCAGCCCATTTTGTGAAATAGTCGACGGCGACGATGATGTAACCGTGCCCCCCGGCTGAGGTAGGCTTACACTGCATGAAATCGATACCCCATTTGGAGAAGGGGACGATAGCAATGATGGGGTGCAGCGCAGTGGGGTGGGTGCGTGCCTTCTTGTTAAATATTTGGCAGGGTGGGCATTTTTTGACGGCCTCGATGCAATCTTTGAAGATCGAGGGCCAAAAGTAGCCGGCACGTAGGATTTTTTGGGCTGTGGCCATCCCGGAAAGGTGACCGCCACAAGCGCCAAGGTGACAATCGTTCAAAACGCGTTCATCCTCTTCGTGAATCAGGCATCGCCGAAGAATGGTTTCAATACCCCGGCGATACAAAGTGTCATCGAGGATGAGATAGTGGCGAGAGTGGTGACATATGTGTCGACGTTCTTCACAAGAGATGTTGGGCTGAAAACGTTGAGTTTGAAGGTAGAGGAGAATGCCTTCGTACCAAGGATCAGAAGTGTTGATGAGGAAGAGAGATTCATTGGGGAGAGAATCTCTAGGTTCAATGTTTTCATCGGCACAAGGGAGAGCACAAATGAGCTCGGAAAACACCAGGGATTTTTTAGCTTTAGCCTTCGTAAACTCGAGATTGAATTCTTGAAGAATAACGATCCATTTTGAATATTTTCCCCCAAGTACTTGACGCGTCAAGACGTGGTACGTGGGGTTAGAGTCTGCGATTACCGTGGTGGTGCGTAATAGGATGTAGTGGCAGAATCTTTGGACAGCAATGACGGCTGCCATAACTAGTTTCTCAACATGCGAGTATCTGAGTTCGGGTCCGGATAGACTCTTGCTCAGATAATAAATCACGTGTTCTTCGCCATTAGAGTCCTCTTGAACTAACACCATCGCAATGGTGGAAGTAGAAGCGGCCAAGTAAAGGATATAATCCTTTGTATATTCAGGAGGATGTAACAAAGGAGCGTGGGTCAAAGCGTGCTTGAGAGCATCAAATGACCATTGGACAGTGTCATCCCAGATGAAAGGGACGTTCTTTTGCAGTAGCCACATAAATCCTTTAGTGATCTCGGCGTAATTGCAGATGAAACGACGAAGAAAGTTTTCTTTGCCTTGCAAACTTTGGAGTTGGGTTAAGTTGGTGGGTGGGGGTAGGGCTAGAATGGCCTTGATTTTTAAGGGATCCACCATGATCCCGTCTTTTGAGACGATGAAGCCGAGGAGGCGACCGGATTCGACAGTGAAGATGCATTTATGTGGGTTCAGATGAATACGATAGAAGCGACATCGAAGAAAAATTGCCCGCAAATGACCGATGTGATCGGGTCGGTTGGATGAATGGGTAGGTAAATCATCGAGGTAAGGTTCCGCGATATGTTTGATGTCATGGAAAGCATATGACATGGCTCGCTGGAAAGTAGCACTAGCATTTTTAAGGCCAAAAGGTAGCTTTAGGTAGGCGAAAGTTCCCCAAGGGCAGATGAAGGCTGTCTTATGTTGATCGGCAGGTAAGATTTCAATCTGGTTATATCCAGAAAAGCCATCCATGAAAGAGAAGATTATGCTTCCTGCGCAATTATCGATGATTTGATCGATAAAAGGCGTAGGGTAGTTGTCCTTTGGACAAGCTTTGTTGAGATCACGATAATCTATGCAAACACGGATGGTCCCTTGTTTCTTGGCAACCGAAACGAGGTTAGAGACCCATTCCGTCAAAGGGACAGGGTAGATGAAGCCAGATTTTAGAAGTTTTTCAACTTCTGCCTTTATAGCTGCCAGTTTCTTGGGGTGAACCGGGCGGAGTTTCTGTCGAACCGGTTTTGCGTTAGGGTAAGTTTTGATTTTTTGTATGACGATCGAAGGATCGATCCCTGGAATTTCCTCGTAACTCCATGCGAAGACATCGCAGAACTCCTTGAACAAATCGGTGTAAGAAACCACCTCGTCGGGCGTGCAATTAGCACCAAGATTAATGTTTTCCATGACACCTTCTTTGACTGAAATGTCAATTGTGATTGTAGTAGAGATGTTACCCATGTTCCCCTCAGAGAAAGTATCTTGTGTGAGGATAGGGGATTGTTGAGCATCGGTAACCTTGGGGGGGAAGACAGATCGTATGTCTTGAATTTCTTCCAAAGGTAGAAGAAAAGAGGATCGATGGTGGTTGTCATCCCATGGCAGATCGTTAATGCTAAGCATTTCCATAATAGATTCATCCGAAGGAAAAATCTGGGAAATGTAATCGACGACGGATGATAGGGAATCTAACCACGAGGGCACCGAATAAGTATTGGGTGTCAGTGAATGTGAAGTGTTTGAAGAGGGAGAGGTAGATTGAATGGCTATGTATGCAGCCTCGGATGGGCTCAGTGGAATTGTGTGACCGAGCGCATCGAATTCCAAAGGACTAGGCACAACCCAAGGGTCAGATGATTCCAAGGATTGATAAGGCATAGTCGATATCATATTGACGGCGGCAAGATGATGTGCTGTGGGTGGAAGTGGTGTAGGGAAAGTACCCATGAGTCTAGAATATTTCAATAAGCCAATACCAATGCTTTCATATGTAACCAGGTGGTCTCCCAGAAAAGGAATGTTGTTGGTAGCAGGGATGCGAGCGTCGTGTGTGCAAAAATTGAGCTGATCGATGGTAACAATTTTACCTTGATGGGGGAATTGTATGGATCGAAACATCGATGAGGCAATGATGGTCATCGCGTAAAACCAACTTCTTCCGAGTAATAGGTTGTAATCGAGGGGAGCATCGACCATATCGACATCAACGGTAATAGTTTTACTGCCCAATTGAACGGCTAGGGATTGTAGTAATTCGTGAGGATGGAAACCTCATCCATCGAAGGCACGTAACATCGTAGGGGATTTGTTAAGGCTAGGTGATTTCAAACCTTTCCAACAGGCTAGAGACATGACACAGGTAGAGGCTCCCTCATCCAGGATGGTTCGATGGATTTTTTGATTATGAACAACGACATCGATTTGGAAAGCTAGCTGGTGGGAGAGTCGCGGTTGATGGTCGTCCAGATTAAACGTGATGTAGTTTGATGACTCGGGATAGAAAGCGCCAATGGCAGCTAAGAGCGTCCTACGTTGATTAGGACAGTTTTGTAGAACTTCCAATGCGGACATGGCACACGGGGCTTGGGCCAAATCTTCTACAATATTGTAGTTTTGGGCAACCCGTGAATTAGGATTGAAAGTGGATTTCCGGATGGTGCTCTTAGGAGGGCGTAAGATGGAGTCAAAAGAAGGTTTATCGATCTGAAGTGGCCCGGATGGAGGGATAACAGACGGAGGATTACCAGAGGATGGTAAAGGATCTGACGAAGAGCCATTAGCGGTCTTCGGCTTATCAGGTTTAACTAGCGTGTCGTATGTCGCAGAACGAGTGGTTAGATTAACCCCGTTGAACATGTAAATGTGTGCGCTTATCAGGGCTTCATCGTGGGGTTGGTTGGAACTGCCCCCTGGCGTGGGGGTTTGTGCAACCAACGATTGTTGCTACAGAAAAGGCTGAGTGAGCACACGGGGTTGCGAATTTCCCTTGAAAATTTTGGCCACTTCATCGCGATGTGGGAAATCTTGAGTGTAGTGATCGTCACCACAAATGAGACATGGGAATTTCGGTTTTCGCTGTGGTTGTTTTTCGGCAGTAGGGGTTTGTGGTTGGGTTTTGGGTTGTTCATTGTTATTGTTCTTATTTGTTTTGTTTATCGCTTTCTTCTTGCGCCCGAGTTGTTGTGAAGGGGTTGATTGAACCACATTCACATCAGAGACTTGAGTTTGGGGGGGTGGGGTAGAAGAGGGTGTAGTCGAACTGGGAGAAGCCATCGAAGCGGGCCGCTGAATTGGTCCAGTGGACTGCATGGTATATTGAGTTTTGACGGAGCCAATAACTCCATCCGCATGCGAAGCAGTCGATGGTTTGGATGGATCGTTAGTGGCATGGGTAGCGTTTGGTATCAACTCATATAGAGTACCGGATTGTGAATAGACTAAGTCTAGGTACTGAGCTCGGGTGATGGCTTCTTCCTCAGTGACCACGCCACCCATGGCAACATCACGAGCGATCTGGGGTAATAGTGATTTCGTGAACCATTCCGCTAATAATTGGTCGGGGATGACCGCTTTAATTAGCCTTCGTCGTCGTCTCCATTCATGGATATGATCGGAGATGTGTATAGATGTTGTCTGACGAAGATAGGTTAATAGTTCAGTACCCGTCTCGTATCGGATGGGCAGTTGGAAATGTGTGAGGAAGGACATGGCGAGGGAGTTGAAATCGTGAAAGGATGCGCATGGTAATTCAATATACCATTTCGCGGCGGAACCCATAAGTGTTCGTTGGAAAAGACGCAAACGAATCGAGTCGTCCATGAGGGAGTTTGATGAACACCACAAATGGAAGGTCATTACGTGGTTGTTTGGATCTTCTCTCGATTTTCCATCGAATTTTGGGATATCAGAGGGCAGTTTTGCTGGAATGGCTGACCAAACCGTAGAATGATGAATGGGATCATTCGTTAACCGAGACAAATCTGGAAGGTCTAGGGTGGCTAGAAAGGGTAGTTGTCGGTTAACCTGTGGGTAATGCTGGTGTGGAAGAGGGACACCAGTGGGGACCAATACTGGGTTATGTGGATAATTATAACTCGTGGGCCCTCTCATGTGAGGTTGGTTTTGACCAAGGTACATAGGATTTGAGATGTTTTGAGAAGTGTTTGTGAGTGGGGGATAACCGGATGGGTTTTGTGGATAATTATATGTTGGGTTGGGTATTTGTCCATGAGGGGTTTGTTGCGAAGTCTGAATGTTTTTCCCTGTGGAGGCATGTGGGTTTCCTTGAAAAGGGACGCTCCACGGGTTAGGTGAGGCGGGCACATTTTGTCCCGTGGAGGCATGCGAATTTCCTTGAAAAGGGACACTCCACGGATTGGGCGCGATGGACACATTTTGTCCATGTGGTTGATGATGGACTCCGACTTGAGGTTTCCCCCCAACATGAGGGTGCCCCCCAAATGGAATTTGTCCTCCGGTGGGAGGATGCCCCCCAGCTTGGGGTAGAGTTCCCGGGATTTGAGGGCCAGACGTAAAAGATTGACCAGTATTGCCGATTGGGTTAGGACCACCAAGGACAGTCCCTCCGAGTTGTTGGATAGGTATAGAAATTCTTGGTACAATTTGAGTAGTGGTTTGGGCAGTGGTGATGGCAGATGTGTTTAGTGCCCTAAATCCAAAAGGGAGATTAGGTCTTGGTGTTACAGGTGTGCCAATTGGGGCTTGATTAAATACCGCATTACCAACAGGGATGGTCGGAATATGTTGGGCCATTGTCAAATGGGCTGTCTGGAGGGGAATAGTAGGTCTCGGGCCAACGAATGGTACGTTCGGGCCAATGGGTGGTATGTTCGGACCAACGGTTGGTGTGGCAGTAAAAGTGGTAGTACCGGTGAAGTGATTTGGGGGTACAGTGTAGGAGGAAGATGCGTCGGCACCTTCTCCTATTCCATAAAGATCTTGCACCAAGCGCGGTGGACTCCGAACAATGTCCGCAGTCCAAAAAGGGTTATTGGGTAAAGGGTTCTGAGGAGACCCGGCCGGAGCGGTAGAAGGGTTTATGACAACAAATTCTCCAGTGGAATTTAGGTGGAGGATCTATCATTCGTATCCCTCCGGAATGCGATAAGCTTTCAGGGATTCCGAGACAATTCTAAAATTCTCCAAAGGGATGGGAACTTCTTCCTGGGAAATTGTGGTGTTTTGGACCTCGCTCTGTTGAGGAGATTGCTCCGTAGAATGAGGGGGAAAGGGGATGTGTCCTTCCATATTTTCTAGAGGAAGTCCCTGTAGCCTCCGCGAGCGTCGTGGAGGGTTGATGTTGGCAGAAAAGAGTCGACGAAATAAATCTATGGCCAACTAGTGAAAAGAAACAACACACACTAAAAATAAAATCTAAGAATCACAACCAAGCAAACAGGACCTTCTTTTGATGACCGTACTAGTTGGTGATGAAATCCAACGTCACGTGATCAAGTCCAGAAGGGGTGGGGATAGGGTGGAACAGTTACAATGGTGACCTGATTAACGGACTTACGCCTTGGTGCAAGCTTCCACGCAGTAATTTTGGATTTACCCTCCAAGGAGCCCGAGTGAGTTTGACCAATGTCTGCTCTAGGTACAGTGAGACTTCCCGTCACCGCCACCTTGTGTAAGAACCTAAATATTATGGCCACTAAGGTTACCAATTCGCAGTCAGCCCCTGGGCAGGAATAGTCGACAGTTCGATCCGAACGTACGGGCAAGGTATCAAGCCCGAAATCAACTAAGAAGCTTCCACGCAGTAATTGTGGATTTACCTCAAAGTGACCCCCATAATACGATCCGACCACCACAATCAGTTAAACCATGGAGGGTTAGTCCCTGTAGCTTACCCGAATGCAACCTCGTGCGTAACCCCTGTGTGAGAGGGGGATCCCAGGTAGACTTATACAATAACTGGATTTGACTCTCCCTAACTCAGGATGCTACTGTTTGTTCTGAAAACTTTGGAGAGTTATTCTCACAGCCTAATCCAAAGTACTACACCTATTCTACTATTGGTGGAGGATCCTAGCAAAGAAAAAATTCTAGATGATTTTTAATTAACGTTGATTTTAGTGGTTTTTCTTTACGCAAAAGGGGTGCATGGAAGTGAAACACATGAAATTATGACTCAGACCCAAAAAATGCATCGAACATGATAATCAATCATTTCCTTTCGATGAAAATCTAGCTAAGGGAGAGATAGAGTTCTTTCACTAACACACACGAAATACAGAGTATCCTCAAACAATTCTTTTCTCAATCAAATCCTGATGTAATGCAAAAAAAACTTTTCAAATGCCTTCTAATATGCTCAAACAATCATGAAGATATCTTTATTTTTTGCATATGGATGATGATCAATACAACACAATGCTTATCTTTGCTAATTATCTTCTTGGTATGAATGAAAACCAAACTAGCATAAGCAAAAGTCACACAAACAATACACCCTTCGTAGCAATCAAAACGAAAAAGTGAAAGAAAGGAAACAATCAAAGAGAAAACAAAATTTTACACCCAAAAAGCAAAAGTTGAAGAACAATGACCTTGACTCAAATCAAGATGAGGAGGTCTGTAGGCCTTTGATGACCTTCACCAAGGTTTTTACTCAGCTGATGAGGAGAGAGAGACAATGCATAAGTTTCAAATTTCACTCAACAGGAAAAACTTAATGAAAAAAGTGAAGGAGGCTACAAGATCCAAACAGTAAGGTGCTTATTCTTCAATTAAAATACAGATATCAAGGTTGAAAATAAATAAAGACTGACTCACAAGGTTACCCAACAAAGGAACACAGAGGCAAAATCCAAAAAATGCAATTTTGGAAGGTTTTTGGGCCAAAAAGAGGTTGGCGCTCTAATGCCAAGGGAAAGGAGCGTTATAGCGCTCTGTGCAAAGCCTTCAGGAGTGATGGCACTCTGTTAACACTAGGACAGGGGTGCCAGGGTCTAAAATCTCAAGAAATGTCAAAAAAATTCAAAAATTGAGATTCAAACTTGACAAGTATGCTGAGTGTGATACGGTAAGGAGCCAATCAGCTCATGAAACTAATCGAAGAGGGGTGAACTAGGTCTGAACCAATCAAGGGATAGAACAGGTTCAATGAGGAGAAAAATCCAAACAAGGGGTTTCGATTTTGAGGCTATCTCCCCAATGGAGTCGCCAGTTTGTGTTGTAGGAAAATCTCCCTGCGGACACGTAGATCACCTCTAAGGCTTGACCTTAACCCTAGACAGAAAAATGCTTAACGTGGACACTGAATTCCTTGCAAATCTATCTAAACTAACACATGAGAATGAAGGATGATAGAAGTACCTGTTATCGACGTTTGTCCCTACACACTTCGAGTTGCGCTCCAATTATTTGCTCCTCGCTAAGTTCTGCGGACAAAACAAGATACAACCGCTTCCTACTCTATTGACATTAGCTTGAAAACAGATCTATCAATAAATGACAAGTTCATGTAACATCAGACACAAACTAGAAAGAAACAGGCCAAGCATGTCATATTAATGAGAATAACGACAGTAGTACTTACAATCGTAGATGTGAATGCGACAACTTCGTCAAGTCCTCTTCGTCTAACCCTTGCCTGAAAGATCCACAACCTGGATAACAACAACTTCACTGATCACTCTCATTTGGCTGACTGTAAGCTTCCTCCAAGATCATAAGTTTCATATGTTCAATTTTTCCCCCTTTCCACCATCATAGAGCCTGTTTATATAGGTTGGGAGGAGCCTAACCTCTTGAGTTATCTTTAGAACAAGTTGGGAACCTTCTCCTTAGATCAGGGATCTGTTGATGAAACCAAGAATTCGAGCAAAACTGCCTCCTAATCTCGAATGATCCTCCCCTTATTCTCCTCAACGGGCTTACAACTGACCCATATTAGGGAGCACTCCTTCAGAAGGGGTCTCAGAGTGTTGTAGCGCTCCTTGGTAAGCCTTGGGGAAGCGCCAGCGCTCTCAAGATGAGCAGCGCTCCTCCAAAAGGGCTAAGGAGCGTTATAACGCTCCCTGAAGCATTATAGGGGAGCGTCAGCGCTTCTGGAGCTGAAGTAGGGGAGCGTTCCCCCTCCAAACCTTTGCTTCAGGGTTCCTTTTAGGGGTTAAGAGTCATTTGATCCCAGTAAACCAGTTCAACTCCTTCAAATCAGTCATGTGAGATGTTATAAGTGCCTCCTTAGTGTCGTTATCATGGCATTATGTCTGAACATCGTTTGCGACACTAGTGACCAACTTGCGACACTTGCGAAAGTTGTAGGAAAGATGCGACACTTACGACGATTGATAGGGACAATGCGACACTTATCCAGCTGAGCAATTTTGATGTGTAACAGATACAACAAAATTTTACATGCTATTACAGTGAAAATTTTACATGCTGATACAATAAAATTTTTCCATGCTAAAACAATGACGTTTTGTTGTTGTTGAAATTGCTCCATTTGCTAAAAAAAAAATGTTTATTTTAATTTGTTTTAAATTTTCTAATTTTATTTTTAATTTAGGAATAAATTTTAGTTTGCAAATGAAGAAAAAACAAAAACTGAAAACAAGTAAAAGAAACAAAATAAATCAAAACACATATCTTCACCAAAAGAATTTCATGTTGAAACCATATCATGCTTGCATCAATTGAACTGCCTCTCGTTTTTTTTTAAGTTTCGGCCTGGTTTATTTCTGGTTCAACTAGTAGAAATACCATTACTCTTAGTTATCCTTCGATCTTCCACGCTAAATCTACAACAAATAAGAAAATAAAACTGATCAAATGAATGCTGCTATCCATCATTTTGCACCAACAACCATATTAGAATTTACCAGTCGACGATAGGAGTACTGCTAAAAGATTGTTTCTCTAAGATGATTATTCTCGTCTTCTTATTCATTTTCTCCCTCATGACATGCTTTCATTCTTCCGACCATAAATTACAACCTACAAAACAAACAAATGAAACAATCCTGTCATTCGTCTTCTCCCGCACTCAATTGCCAAAAAACGTAATTGCCAGAAATGTGTAACTGTCAAAACACATGATTTTAAAACTCATTTCCTGAGCAAACCGAGGCGTATTTGAAAAAAAAAAACATGGGTTTTCTTCAGAACGGAGGAAATTAGGTAACACATAAGCGATTTTCTAGAGTTCACAACAGTTTGGGAGAAATTCAGGGTTCTTCGGAGCTCCATTTTGCAGACTACGTGAGGGAAAAACAATTTGTTTTGTACTACGACACCCTCCAAGAAGAAGAATCCAAGTTCATAACAAACTCTATCCCACATGGCACGTGATCTAAGAGTCCAATTTGTTTATTTGTTTTGAATTAACAATACAAAACTAATATTTTTTTGTTTGTTAGTTTTTAATAACATGAATTATTTTTGTTCATATATATGTTTTTGTTTTGTTTTATAATAAAACAAAAACAATAAAAACAAACAAAGAAGCATAATAACTATTTCTTTCATTTTTTTTATAAAACAAAAGCACTAAAAACAAACAAACAAATTTGATAATTGAAAAACACTATATATATATATATATATATATATATATATATATATATATATATATATATATATATATATATAGTTAGAGCATAAAATAAAAACAAACAAAAACAAAAATAAAATTTGCAAATGATCATCCCTAAAATCATTACATGTTCTTATGCTTAACATTAATTTGTTTTTCTTAAGACATTCCACGTAGCAATCAACGATGAAATGAGCACAATGATAGAAGGTATCAAAACACATTCTATTTTCTTTGCTTTACCGCATTCGTACTTATTCCTGCATGATATGTTTATCGAAAATCTCACAGTTTTCATGCAGGATTTATACTAAGTTTTTTTAGGTTCATAGGCGCTCACATTTTGCTACTGAAGTGATTTTTAAGAATCAAAAAATTCTTCAAAGAATGCATGCTTTGCTAGACAACTTGAAAGAGTTGTTACACATAAACATTTTGCCAAATTTGATGTTGTGACATTGTCCCAGTTCTCTTTCAAAGCTGATTAGTCATTCTAGTGTTGAAGCCATCTTCCATTGCCTTATCCTTTATGACTTCACACATGCTTATCTTTCTGAGTTGCATACATCATTTCCCTTATCTTTTTCAGTTCATTTTTGTCTTTCCAGTTTTCCTCCTGAATAAAACAAAGCCCCTTTCCATGATTACATTTCCTTGCCATAAACCCTATTGCTGCTGAGATATTTACATCTATAGTCCTTTCAATATTTTTATAACCTCACGTTGACTGATGTGGGATTCCTTAAGGCCCACCTTTCAACAGTCTTTCCCCATCGACCTCAGCAATTTATCTAGGATATAGACTAGAGTTCCTTTTGAGTACCTTAAGGCTTCCATGCCTTAATGGCAAGTTCTCTCGCTAACAATCATGGGAATACATCAATGTCCCTTGATCATTAGATCTTGCAAGTGGCTCGACATCAACCCATCTATTCGCACTTCGCAAGATGTACTCGGGTACCTTGACACTCATTGACATCATTGGTGAGTTTGTCTCCCATTGGTTAACAACATTCATCAATGGTTGGTAATCCAATGATTTCTCTTCATGCTCAACATCGATACATTCATTCGCATGATGATAATTGTACCATCTGTATTGCAGCAGATGAAGACTATACACTTTTTCATGATCCCCTCAGCAGTTGTAGCGGTTTGATTTCTGATCTATGAGAGGACCACAGTTCCATATTCTTTGCCTTCCACATTTCTCATGATTCAACAGTAGCAGTTCTGATTCCTTCACTTCCCATGATCCAGTTACAGCAGCAACAACATTAGCAGTTCCATTTTCCTGATCCTACAATAGTGACACCTTCCATCCTCCATCAGTCACAGTCAGTTATTCTTTGCTTTAGCAGTTACAACAGTTGTAGTTAGAACGCCAGTCATGTTTTCTTGATCCAGCAGCCACAACAACTACATATAATTTTTGGGTAAGTAGAGTATGTTCTTTTCTAAGATTTAGTCACACAATTCCTTATATGCTGACTTGAATATTTTGGAAAATTTCCTCACCATGTTCTCTTTCCTTCCATAACCTACCCTAAGTTGCATGGGGATATGCAACCAGTTCAGTTGGGGGGGGGAACTAAACTATTTCACCACATATTCATTACTATTATTAAATTTTATCATCTCATCATTCCATTTATGATTCACTAACATTTATTTTCCAATGACACTTTGTTTCATTTCTATTGATATACGTATTGGCATGATTCATAAAGATAAAGAAAAGGATTTCTTATACTCATTGTCGATGCTCTGTTATGCACATTGATAGATTATTATTTTCAGTGAAGTACATGGATAAATTATTGCAGCAAGAAAATCAATAAGTGAAATGACTGTTGCTAACACAAGAACCAACATCTTTTGTATTCATGGTTGTCACACAAGAACCAACCATAAGAAAATTTCACATGTTGTTACAAAAATTTCACATGATGTTACACATATTTCACATGTTGTTACTCTTGTATTGCATACCTTGGAAACATTCCCTGTTAAAAGGACATCATCAATCAAAGCCATAGTTTGAATTCCAAAAGTTCTTAAGAAGATCCATGCATGGTTGCATGAGGACATGCAACAAGTTGAGTTGGGGGGCATGTTGGGCCTCAGAAATGTCACATTTATATCCTCTTTTTCCTTCACTATTCCTCACATTTCATTGTCCCATTAACCTTCCATCATACCATTTCCATAATGATACTTGGGTTTCTCCTAATTATTTTCCATTGTATTCATTTTAGTATTATAAGTGAATTTATGATTAAATCTTAGAAAAATGAGATATTTTCATTATATATCAAGGTTGGATGAGTTTGATGATGTGTGCAGGCATATGTGAAGATTTCAACAAAGTCAAATACTACCACCTAGCCTCAAATTCAAATTTCATATTCAAGCTTTGAAGATTTGAAGAATATTTGGGACAATCATTCAAGCATATTCAAAGGAGAAGATCATGGAAGATTTGGATGGCATATCCTATCTAATATATGTGAGAGATGTGTGGAGGATTTGAAGGGATCATATCTTCTAATAATGGGAAATTAGTTGAGAATGCTTGAGAGAATAGTGGATCTATAATTATGACACTCTTCAAGACTCTCATGTATATAAGAGAGTGTTGGAGAGTTAGAGATCATGTAATTCATAATTTAGTCTTGTAATTAGGAGAAGGGGATTCTTAGCTTTGTTATTCTTTCATGCTTTGTCATTTGACTCTTGTAATATAATTTGAGATTGATATATTGTGTGAGCTCACATATGTCTTTTGTCATTCAACTCTTCACATGTTGTATTGCTTCCTAGATTAATTTCCTACTTTCCTAAATTAGTCTTTCAATGCTTTCTTAGATTAATTTCATTTCAGAAATTTAGATTAGATTACTTCTACTTCAGTCCTGCATATATAGTGCATGTGCTTTGTAAGCCTGCGAACCTCAGATTGACAAACTAAATAGTTGGGTATGTACTACAACGGAATTAAATGACAATATTTTTGCCTAACATTTTGGCGTCGTTGTTGGGGAAGCACGATGGATTGAGGTTTAGTTTGATTAATCATGCTCCTAACTCTGAGGTGACTTATGGGTAAGGGAATGTAAGGAGTGTTTCACTTTCTGCAATTTGAATTCTAGCAATTCAATTTCGGTAATGTCAATTTCTGTAATTTCAATTTTTGCAACTGTGAAGAGGTTTTCATGTGTTTCAGCAAGTGTGATTTTTAGTTTTTTATTTTGATTTGGGAGCTATAATAACCCCTTTTGCAATATGATTTAACTATGAATTTTATCTTCAAACAACTCGCTCAGATCCTGGTGAAAGCTGGGATTTATTCTTCTCAGGAAGAGGAAATCTTGACAATAGCCTAGAGCTTAAATACTCCTCTAGAAACAAATGAGGAATCAACATTTGAGGAAATTGGGGAGGATAATGAGGAGCTGCAACATGATCTGAGTGAGGGAAATCACGCTTACAAAAGTTATATCGAGCACTCGATGAGCTCCATTTTTTTTTTTTTTTTAGAAATTTTGCAGTGACAACAACTAGATTCATTTACTCTCGAATATTTCCATTACTCATTTGAAAAATTACCACTGAACATATTGTTGTTACTGTTGCGTGCTTGGCTCCATTGGAATTTTGACTACGTAACTAATCTTTAAGTTTCAATTAGCATAAAGTAGGTAGGCTAACGAATAAAACAACGTTTTTTCTCTAATTTTTTTTTTAAATAAGTGTGCTCTCCTCCACGCTTCGTGCGATTGCGAGGATCAGAAAATATGGATGATTTTTATTTTAGGAATGAATGTTTTTGCAAACATGCTTAACAACAAACACAATAAAACATTAGACGAATAATAACAAAACCATTTTTTACATGCTATTACAACATGCTGATACAACAAAATTTTACAAGCTGTTACAACATGCTGATACAACAAAATTTTACATGTTGTTACAACGAAAATTTTACATGCTTATAAAATAAAAAATTTCCATGCTAAAACAATGACGTTTTGTTGTTGTTGAAATAGCTTCATTTGCTAAAAAAAAATGTTTATTTTAATTTGTTTTAAATTTTCCAATTTTATTTTTAATTTAGGAATAAATTTTAGTTTGCAAATGAAAAAAAAAAACGAAAACAAGTAAAAGAAACAAAATAAATCAAAACACATATCTTCACCAAAATAATTTCATGTTGAAACTGTATCATGCTTGCATCAATTGAACTGCATCTCGTTTTCTTTTAAGTTTCAGCCTGGCTTATTTCTGGTTCAACTAGTAGAAATACCATTACTCTCAGTTATCCTTCGATCTTCCACGCTAAATCTACAACAAATAAGAAAATAAAACTGATCAAATGAATGCTGCTATCCATCATTTTTCACCAACAACCATATTAGAATTTACCATTCGACGATAGGAGTACTACTAAAAGCTTGTTTCTCTAAGATGACTATTCTCATCTTCTTATTCATTTTCTCCCTCATGACATGCTTTCATTCTTTCGACCATAAATTACAACCTGCAAAACAAACAAATGAAACAATCATGTCATTTGTCTTCTCCTGCACTCAATTGCCAAAAAACGTAATTGCCAGAAATGTGTAACTGTCAAAACAATTGATTTTAAAACTCATTTTCTGAGCAAACGGACGCGAATTAGAAAAAATAAAAAGTGGGTTTTCTTCAGAATGGAGGCAATTAAGTAACTCATGAGTGATTTTCTAGATTTCACAACCATTTGGGAGAAATTCAGGGTTCTTTGTAGCTCCGTTTTGTAGACTACGTGAGGGAAAAACAATTTGTTTTGAACTACAACACCCTCCAAGAAGAAGAATCCAAGTTCATAACAAACTTTGTCCCACATGGCACATGATCTAAGAGTCCAATTTGTTTATTTGTTTTGAATTAACAATACAAAACTAATATTTTTTTGTTTGTTAGTTTTTAATAACACAAATTATTTTTGTTTATATATATGTTGTTGTTTTGTTTTATAATAAAACAAAAACAATAAAAAAAAACAAAGAAAAATAATAACTATTTCTTTCATTTTATTTATAAAACAAAAGCACTAAAAACAAACAAACAAATTTAATAATTGAAAAACACTAATATATATATATATATATATATAGAATACAGTTAGAGCATAAAATAATAACAAACAAAAACAAAAATGAAATTTGCAAATGATCATCTCTAAAATCATAACATGTTCTTATGCTTAACATTAATTTGTTTTTCTTAAGACATTCCATGTAGCAATCAACGATGAAATGAGCGCAATGACAGCAGGTATCAAAACACATTCTATTTTCTTTGCTTTACCGCATTCGTACTTATTCCTACAGGATATGTTTTTCGAAAATCTCACAGTTTTCATGCAGGATTTGTACTAATTTTTTTTAGGTTCATAGACGCTCACATTTTGCTGCTGAAGTGATTTTTAAGAATCAAAAAATTCTACAAAGAATGCATGCTTTGCTAGACAGCTTGAAAGAGTTGTTATACATAAACATTTTGCCAAATTTTCGCATTTTGCCAAATTTGATGCTGTGACATTGTCCCATTTCTCTTTCAAAGCTGATTAGTCATTCTGGTGTTGAAGCCATCTTCCATTGCCTTATCCTTTATGACTTCACACATGCTTATCTTTTTGAGTTACATACATCATTTCCCTTATCTTTTTTAGTTCATTTTTATCTTTCCAGTTTTCCTCCTGAATAAAACAAACCCCCTTTCCGTGATTACATTTCCTTGCCATAAACCCTATTTCTACTGAGATATTTACATCTATATTCCTACAAATATTTTTATAAACTCGCGTTGACTGATGTGGGATTCCTTAAGGCCCACCTTTAAACAGTGTTTCCCCATCGACCTCAGCACTTTATCTGGGTTATAGACTAGAGTTCCTTTTGAGTACCTAAAGGCTTGCATGCCTTAATGGCAAGTTCTCTCGCTAACAATCATGGGAATACATCAATGTCCCTTGATCGTTAGATCTTGCAAGTGGCTCGACATCAGCCCATCTATTTTCACTTCTCAATATGTACTTGGGTACCTTGACACTCATTGACATCATTGGTGAGTTTGTCTTGCATTGGTTAACGACATTCATCAATGGTCGGTAATCCAATGATTTCTCTTCATGCTCAACATTGAAACATTCATTCGCATGATGAGAATTGTACCATCGGTATTGTAGCAGATTAAGACTATACACTTTTTCATGATCCCCTCAGCAGTTGTAGCAGTTTGATTTCTGATCTATGAGAGGACCACAGTTCCATATTCCTTGCCTTCCACATTTCTCATGATTCAGCATTAGCAGTTCCAATTCCTTCGCTTCCCATGATCCAGTTACAACAACAACAACATTAGCAGTTCCATTTTCCTGATCCTACAACAGTGACACCTTCCATATTCCATCAGTCACAGTCAGTTATTCTTTTCTTCAACAGTTACAACAGTTGTATTTACAATGCCAGTCGTGTTTTCTTGATCCAGCAGCCACAACAACTACATCTACTTTTTGGGTAAGTGGAGTATGTTCTTTTCTAAGCTTTAGTCACAGAATTCCTTATATGCTAACTTGAATATTTTGGAAAATTTCCTCGCCATGTTCTCTTTCCTTCCATAACCTACCCTAAGTTGCATGAGGATATGCAACCAGTTCAGTTGGGTGGGGGGGAACTAAACTATTTCACCTCATATTCATTACTATTATTCCATTTTACCATCTCATTATTCCATTTATGATTCACTAACATTTCTTTTCCAACGACACTTTGTTGCATTTCTATTGATGTACGTATTGGCATGATTCATAAAGATAAAGAAAAGGCTTTCTTATACTCATTGATTCTCTCTTATGCACATTGATAGCTTATTATTTTCAGTGAAGTACATGGCTAAATTATTGCAGCAAGAAAATCAATAAGTGAAATGAATGTTGCTAACACAAGAACCAACATCTTTTGTATTAATGGTTGTCACACAAGAACCAACCATAAGAAAATTTCACATGCTCTTACACAAATTTCACATGATGTTACACATATTTCACATGTTGTTACTCTTGTATCACATACCTTGGAAACATTCCTTGTTAAAAGGACATCATCAATCAAAGCCATAGTTTGAATGCCAAAATTTCTTAAGAAGATCCATGCATGGTTGCATGAGGACATGCAACAAGTTGAGTTGGGGGGCATGTTGGCCATCAGAAATGTCACATTTATATCCTCATTTTCCTTCACTACTCCTCACATTTCATTGTCCCATTAACCTTCCATCATACCATTTTCATAATGATACTTGGGCTTCTCCTAATTATTTTCCATTGTATTCATTTTAGTATTATAAGTGAATTTATGATTAAATCTTAGAAAAATGACATATTTTCATTATATATCAAGGTTGGATGAGTTTGATGATGTGTGCAGCCATATGTGAAGATTTCAACAAAGTCAAATATTACCACCTAGCCTCAAATTCAAATTTCATATTCAAGCTTTGAAGATTTGAAGAATATTTGGGACAATCATTCGAGCATATTCAAAGGAGAAGATCATGGAAGATTTGGATGGCATATACTATCTAAGATATGTGAGAGATGTGTGGAGGATTTGAAGGGATCATATATTCTAATAATGGGAAAGTAGTTGAGAATGGTTGAGAGAATAGCGGATTTGTAATTATGACACTCTTCAAGACTCTCATCTATATAAGAGAGTGTTCTCTCTTCATCAGGGTCATCATGTTATTCATAATTGGGGGATTATCTTGAAGAGTTAGAGATCATGTAATTTATAATTTAGTCTTGTAATTAGGAGAAGGGGATTCTTAGATTTGTTATTCTTTCATGGTTTTCCATTTGACTCTTGCAATATAATTTGAGATTGATATATTGTGTGAGCTCACATATGTCTTTTGTCATTCAACTCTTCACATGTTGTATTGATTCCTAGATTAATTTCCTGCTTTCCTAGATTAGTCTTTCAATGCTTTCTTAGACTGATTTCATTTTAGCAATTTAGATTAGATTACTTCTACTTTTGTCCTGCATATATAGTGCATGTGCTTCGTAAGCCTGCGAACCTCGGATTGACAAATTAAATAGTTGGATAAGTACTACAACAGAATTAAATGACAATATTTTCGCCTAACATTTTGGCGTCGTTGTCGGGGAAGCATGATGGATTGAGGTTTAGTTTGATTAGTCATGCTCCTAAATCTGAGGTGACTTATGGGTAAGGGAATGTAGGGAGTGTTTCACTTTCTGCAATTTCAATTCTAGCAATTCATTTTCGGGAATGTCAATTTCTGCAATTTCAATGTTTGCAATTGTGAAGAGGTTTTCATGTGTTTCAGCAAGTGTGATTTTCAGTTTTTTATTTTGATTTGAGAGCTGTAAGAACCCCTTTTGCAATATGATTTAACTATGAGTGTCATCTTGGAACAACTCGCTCAGATCCTGGTAAAAGCTGGGATTTATTCTTCTTAGGAAGAAGAAATCTTGACAATAGCCCAGAGCTTAAATACTCCTCTAGAAACGAATGAGGAATCAACATCTGAGGAATTTGAGGAGGACCATGAGGAGCTGCAACATGATCTGAGTGAGGGAAATCACACCTACGAAATTTATATCGAGCAATTCTTCCGGGTAAGCACTCGACGAGCTCCATTTTTTTAGTTTTATTTAGAAATTTTGCAATGACAATAACTAGATTCATTTACTCTCGAATATTTCCATTATTCATTTGAAAAATTACCACTGAACATATTGTTGTTACTGTTGCGTGCTTGGCTCCATTGGAAGTTTGACTACACGTAACTAATCTTTAAGTTTCAATTAGCGTAAAGTAGGTAGGCTAACGAATAAAACAATGTTTTTTCTCTAATTTTTTTTAAATAAGTGTGCTCTCCTCCACGCTTCGTGCGATCGCGAGGATCAGAAAATATGGATGATTTTGATTTTAGGAATGAATGTTTTTGCAAACATGCTTAACAGTAAACACAATAAAACATTAGATGAATAATAACAAAACCATTTTTTACACGTTGTTACAGCATCCCAATACAACAAAATTTTACATGTTGTTACAGTGAAAATTTTACATGCTGATACAATAAAATTTTTCCATGTTAAAACAATGACGTTTTGTTGTTGTTGAAATTGCTCCATTTGCTAAAAAAAAAAATGTTTATTTTAATTTGTTTTAAATTTTCCAATTTTATTTTTAATTTAGGAATAAATTTTAGTTTGGAAATGAAAAAAAAAAAAAACGAAAACAAGTAAAAGAAAAAAAAAAAATCAAAACACATATCTTCACCAAAAGAATTTCATGTTGAAACCGTATCATGCTTGCATCAATTGAACAATGTCTCGTTTTTTTTTAAGTTTCGGCCTGGTTTATTTCTGTTTCAACTAGTAGCAATACCATTACTCTCAGTTATCCTTCGATCTTTCACCCTAAATCTGCAACAAATAATAAAATAAAACTGATCAAATGAATGCTGCTATCCATCATTTTGCACTAACAACCATATTAGAATTTACCAGTCGACGATAGAAGGAGTACTGCTAAAAGCTTGTTTCTCTAATATGATTATTCTCGTCTGCTTATTCATTTTCTCCCTCATGACATGCTTTCATTCTTACGACCATAAATTACAACCTGCAAAACAAACAAATGAAACAATCCTGTCATTCGTCTTCTCCCGCACTCTATTGCCAAAAAAAGTAATTGCCAGAAATGTGTAACTGTCAAAACACATGATTTTAAAACTCATTTTATGAGAAAACCGATGCGAATTAGAAAAAAATAAAACTTGGGTTTTCTTTATAAAGGAGGACATTAGGTAACAGATGAGCAATTTTCTATATTTCACAACCATTTGGGAGAAATTCAGGGTTCTTCGAAGCTCCTTTTTGCAAACCGCGTGAGGGAAAAACGATTTGTTTTGAACTACGACACCCTCCAAGAAGAAGAATCCAAGTTCATAACAAACTCTGTCCAACATGGCACGTGATCTAAGAGTCCACTTTGTTTATTTGTTTTGAATTAACAATACAAAACTAATATTTTTTTGTTTGTTAGTTTTTAATAACACAAATTATTTTTGTTTATATATATGTTTCTGTTTTGTTTTATAATAAAACAAAAAAATTAAAAACAAACAAGGAAAAATAATAACTATTTCTTTCATTTTATTTATAAAACAAAAGCACTAAAAACAAAAAAACAAATTTAATAATTGAAAAACACTAAATATATATATATATATATATAGAATACAGTTAGAGCATAAAATAAAAACAAACAAAAACAAAAATAAAATTTGCAAATGATCATCCCTAAAATCATAACATGTTCTTACGCTTAACATTAATTTGTTTTTCTTAAGACATTCCACGTAGCAATCAACGACGAAATGAGCGCAATGACAGCAGGTATCAAAACACATTCTATTTTCTTTGTTTTACCGCATTTGTACTTATTCCTGCATGATATGTTTTTCGAAAATCTCACAGTTTTCATGCAGGATTTGTACTAAGTTTTTTTTCGTTCAAAGACGCTCGCATTTTGCTGTTGAAGTGATTTTTAAGAATCACAAAATTCTTCAAATAATGCATGCTTTGCTAGACAGCTTGAAAGACCTGTTACACATAAACATTTTGCCAAATTTTGCATTTTTCCAAATTTGATGTTGTGACATTGTCCCATTTCTCTTTCAAAGCTGATTAGTCATTCTGGTGTTGAAGCCATCCTCAATTGCCTTATCCTTTATGACTTCACACATGCTTATCTTTCTGAGTTGCATACATCATTTCCCTTATCATTTTCAATTTATTTTTGTCTTTCCAGTTTTTCTCCTGAATAAAACAAGCCCCCTTTCCATGATTACATTTCCTTGCATTAAACCCTATTGCTACTAAGGTCTTTACATCTATAGTCCTACCAATCTTTTTATAAACTCGCGTTGACTGATGTGGGATTCCTTAAGGCCCACCTTTCAACAGTCTTTCCCCATCGACCTGAACACTTTATCTGGGATATAGACTAGAGTTCCTTTTGAGTACCTAAAGGCTTGCATGCCTTAATGGCAAGCTCTCTCGCTAACAATCATGGGAATACATCAATGTCCCTTGATCATTAGATCTTGCAAGTGACTCGACATCAACCCATCTATTCGCACTTCACAAGATGTACTTGGGTACCTTGACACTCATTGACATCATTGGTGAGTTTGTCTCGCAT
>ML802449.1:206830-220189 GCA_009831015.1 Picea engelmannii
TATTCATTACTATTATTCCATTTTACCATCTCATCATTCCATTTATGATTCACTAACATTTCTTTTCCAACGACACTTTGTTGCATTTCTATTGATATACGTATTGGCATGATTCATAAAGATAAAGAAAAGGCTTTCTTATAGTCATTGATGCTCTCTTATGCACATTGACACCTTATTATTTTCAGTGAAGTACATGGCTAAATTATTGCAGCAAGAAAATCAATAAGTGAAATGAATGTTGCTAACACAGGAACCAACATCTTTTGTATTCATGGTTGTCACACAAGAACCAACCATAAGAAAATTTCACATGTTGTTACAAAAATTTCACATGATGTTACACATATTTCACATGTTGTTACTCTTGTATCGCATACCTTGGAAACATTCCTTGTTAAAAGGACATCATCAATCAAAGCCATAGTTTTAATGCCAAAAGTTCTTAAGAAGATCCATGCATGGTTGCATGAGGACATGCAACAAGTTGAGTTGGGGGGCATGTTGGGCCTCAGAAATGTCACATTTATATCCTCTTTTTCCTTCACTAGTCCTCACATTTCATTGTCCCATTCACCTTCCATCATACCATTTTCATAATGATACTTGGGTTTATCCTAATTATTTTCCATTGTATTCATTTTAGTATTATAAGTGAATTTATGATGAAATCTTAGAAAAATGACATATTTTCATTATATATCAAGGTTGGATGAGTTTGATGATGTGTGCAGGCATATGTGAAGATTTCAACAAAGTCAAATAGTACCACCTAGCCTCAGATTCAAATTTCATATTCAAGCTTTGAAGATTTGAAGAATATTTGGGACAATCATTCAAGCATATTCAAAGGAGAAGATCATGGAAGATTTGGATGGCATATCCTATCTAAGATATGTGAGAGATGTGTGGAGGATTTGAAGGGATCATACCTTCTAATAACGGGAAAGTAGTTGAGAATGGTTGAGAGAATAGTGGATCTGTAATTATGACACTCTTCAAGACTCTCATGTATATAAGAGAGTGTTCTCTCTTCATCAGGGTCGTCATGTTATTCATAATTGGGGGATTATCTTGAAGAGTTGGAGATCATGTAATTCATAATTTAGTCTTGTAATTAGGAGAAGGGGATTCTTAGCTTTGTTATTCTTTCATTATTTTCCATTTGACTCTTGCAATATAATTTGAGATTGATATATTGTGTGAGCTCACATATGTCTTTTGTCATTCAACTCTTCACATGTTGTATTGCTTCCTAGATTAATTTCCTGCTTTCCTAGATTAGTCTTTCAATGGTTTCTTAGACTAATTTCATTTCAGCAATTTAGATTAGATTACTTCTACTTATGTCCTGCATATATAGTGCATGTGCTTCGTAAGCCTGCGAACCTCGGATTGACAAATTAAATAGTTGGGTAAGTACTACAACGGAATTAAACGACAATATTTTCGCCTAACATTTTGGCGTCGTTGTCGGGGAAGCATGATGGATTGAGTTTTAGTTTGATTAGTCATGCTCCTAACTCTGAGGTGACTTATGGGTAAGGGAATGTAGGGAGTGTTTCACTTTCTGCAATTTCAATTCTAGCAATTCAATTTCGGGAATGCCAATTTCTGCAATTTCAATGTTTGCAACCGTGAAGAGGTTTTCATGTGTTTCAGCAAGTGTTATTTTGTGTTTTTTATTTTGATTTGAGAGTTGTAAGAAGACCTTTTTCAATATGATTTAACTATGAGTGTTGATGCAGGAGCATCGCCCACGTCAAGCGAGCCAGCGCGAAAGCAGAGGACAGCTGGACAAGCCAGCAAAATTTCTTTTTGAATTTCACCTTGAAACTGTTGCGCAAACATTAATGAGGAGATTTAATGAGGCGCACTTGTATATTGTAATGGACCTTGAGTGGATATCTCACGTCCTTAGGTAGATGAGGCATTTAAGATAGTTAATGTAAAGTAGATAGGAAATTTAATTCTAGATTTGATAGCTTTAGAACGCAAGAGGGAAACGGGATATAGACACCCTCATTGTACATTGTAATCCTAATTCGAGAGCATTCTGAAGAGAAGAGCATGCAGAGAAGTGTATGAAGAATACCCATGTACAGACATTGAATTAATAGAAAAGCTTTGATTCAATTCCATGGTTGTGTTATTCTCTGTGTATTGATGATATTATGCTCATGAATGTTTGCTTTCTGTCATACATTTGCTTTTATATGTTGTGTATGTGATTTCATAGTTAAATTGAAGTCTGTGAGAACAAGGAGTTAGTTTCAATTGTTTCTCTCTCTTGAACCAGAGAATTCCTGCTAGGAGTGCAGTTGAATCGTCTGCAAGGAGTGCATTGACAGAAGGGTTCAGATAGAGGTAACTTTTGTTCTAAGTTCTCAGAAGTGCAGATTTGGCACCGGAGCCATGCAAGGCATGCACAGGCTAGACGAAGACTCAGAGTTGTGATTCTGAGCAAAGGGATTGAAAGATTTCTGCTGCAGGAGTGTGCAGGATCAAAGACTTCAACACTTAGTCGTGTTTGAAGATTTTCCGCAAGGAGTGCGTGCAAGGAGTTTTCGGAAGGGACTCGAAAACTGGGAGAAAAGCTCAGGAAGGATAGACCTTTGAGTTCGTCGAAGGATGGGACAAACAAAGTTGTGCCTTTAAGGTTGCAAGGAACGCCACAGGGTTGCCCGCAAGGTGACGAGTTCCATGGAAGAACAACTCGTCGTTTCGTGGATTGGACAAAGGAGAAACGAACGGATGAAATTCTCCGAGGAGATTTTGCGAAGTTCCGTGGGACGTTGGATCTTGCAGGTGCAAGGAGGCTACAGGGTAGGAGCAGAAGAAGGCTCGAAGTTCGGAAGAACAGAAGCCGTTAATCGGGATCACGAGGAGCGTTGGTTCTACTCGTGGGTCGGCATATCGGGAGTTCATGAGGAGAGACTCCAAATCTACGCAATGGAAGTCGCGACATAACATGAGGCGATATTCCGACAGCTATGTAAGCAGTGTGGGCCACGGGAGATAGTGGAAGACAGGTGGCATAAACCATCAGAGGTTCGGCGTCTCGGACCTCGGAAGTCGAGGCAGGAGTCATTTAATCTCGCGAGTAGCGAAGTCGCGAGGGAGCGAGAGCGCGAGTTCGGTGTTTCGACGTCTCGCGTATCGGGGATTGGAAATCCAAGCGCTTGGAGTCGCGAGTGGCGAGATAGAGATAGAGAGAAATTCTGATAAGGGAAGAACGAAGTCAACTTTGACTAGTGCATTGGGTCTCGGGGATTTGAGAGCCCAAAGATAGACCGAGAGCTCGCGAAGCTGTGTGTTCCGATTTTCCCGACAAGTGAACAAAGGGGAAGTCACGCGAAAGAACTATGGGTGCAGATCTTCCGATTGGGAGATAGAAGAGCATTGACGCTCTTCAGGCCGATAGGAAAGAAGGTCCTGTGAGCGGGAGAGGATTTATCGGAGGAGGTAGCTCATCCGTTCGCGTCAAGTCTCATCTTGGAACAACTCGCTCAGATCCTGGTAAAAGCTGGGATTTATTCTTCTCGTGAAGAAGAAATCTTGACAATAGCCCAGAGCTTAAATACTCCTCTAGAAACGAATGAGGAATCAACATCTGAGGAATTTGAGGAGGACAATGAGGAGCTGCAACATGATCTGAGTGAGGGAAATCACACCTACGAAATTTATATCGAGCAATGGTTCCGGGTAAGCACTTGATGAGCTCCATTTTTTTATTTTTATTTAGAAATTTTGCAGTGACAATAACTAGATTCATTTACTCTTGAATATTTCCATTATTCATTTGAAAAATTACCATTGAACATATTTTTGTTACTGTTGCATGCTTGGCTCCATTGGAAGTTTGACTACACGTAACTAATCTTTAAGTTTCAATTAGCGTAAAGTAGGTAGGCTAACGAATAAAACAACGTTTTTTCTCTAATTTTTTTTTAAATAAGTGTGCTCTCCTCCACGCTTCGTGCGATCGCGAGGATCAGAAAATATGGATGATTTTGATTTTAGGAATGAATTTTTTTGCAAACATGCTTAACAGTAAACACAATAAAACATTAGATGAATAATAACAAAACCATTTTTTTATGCTGTTACAGCATGCTGATACAACAAAATTTTAAATGTTGTTACAGCGAAAATTTTACATGCTGATACAATAAAAATTTTCCATGTTAAAACAATGACGTTTTGTTGTTGTTGAAATTGCTCCATTTGCTAAAAAAAAAATGTTTATTTTAATTTGTTTTAAATTTTCCAATTTTATTTTTAATTTAGGAATAAATTTTAGTTTGCAAATGAAAAAAAAACAAAAACGAAAAACAAGTAAAAGAAACAAAATAAATCAAAACACATATCTTCACCAAAAGAATTTCATCTTGAAACCGTATCATGCTTGCATTGATTGAACAGTGTCTCGTTTTTTTTTAAGTTTCGGCCTGGTTTATTTCTGGTTCAACTAGTAGCAATACCATTACTCTCAGTTATCCTTCGATCTTCCACCCTAAATCTGCAACAAATAAGAAAATAAAATTGATCAAATGAATGTTGTTATCCATCATTTTACACTAACAACCATATTAGAATTTACCAGTCGACAATAGAAGGAGTACAACGATAGAAGGAGTATTGCTAAAAGCTTGTTTCTCTAATATGATTATTCTCGTCTTCTTATTCATTTTCTCCCTCATGACATGCTTTCATTCTTCTGACCATAAATTACAACATGCAAAACAAACAAATGAAACAATCCTGTCATTCGTCTTCTCCCGCACTCTATTGCCAAAAACCGTAATTGCCATAAATGTGTAACTGTCAAAACACATGATTTTAAAACTCATTTTCTGAGAAAACGGATGCAAATTAGAAAACAATAAAACGTGGGTTTTCTTCAGAACGGAGGAAATTAGGTAATCAATGAGCAATTTTATAGATTTCACAACCATTTGGGAGAAATTCAGCGTTCTTCGGAGCTCCATTTTGTAGACTACGTGAGGGGAAAACGATTTGTTTTGAACTATGACACCCTCCAAGAAGAAGAATCCAAGTTCATAACAAACTTTGTCCCACATGGCACGTGATCTAAGAGTCCACTTTGTTTATTTGTTTTGAATTAACAATACAAAACTAATATTTTTTTGTTTGTTAGTTTTTAATAACACGAATTATTTTTGTTTATATATATGTTTTTGTTTTGTTTTATAATAAAACAAAAACAAACAAAGAAAAATAACAACTATTTCTTTCATTTTTTTTATAAAACAAAAGCACTAAAAACAAACAAACAAATTTAATAATTGAAAAACACTATATATATATATATATATATATATATATATATATAGAATAATATAGAATACAGTTAGAGCATAAAATAAAAACAAACAAAAACAAAAATAAAATTTGCAAATGATCATCCCTAAAATCATAACATGTTCTTACGCTTAACATTAATTTGTTTTTCTTAAGACATTCCACGTAGCAATCAACGATGAAATGAGCGCAATGACAACAGGTATCAAAACACATTCTATTTTCTTTGCTTTACCGCATTCGTACTTATTCCTGCAGGATATGTTTTTCGAAAATCTCACAGTTTTCATGCAGGATTTGTACTAAGTTTTTTTAGGTTCAAAGACGCTTGCATTTTGCTGTTGAAGTGATTTTTAAGAATCACAAAATTCTTCAAATAATGCATGTTTTGCTAGACAGCTTGAAAGACCTGTTACACAGAAACATTTTGCCAAATTTTCGCATTTTGGCAAATTTGATGCTGTGACATTGTCCCATTTCTCTTTCAACGCTGATTAGTCATTCTGGTGTTGAAGCCATCTTCAATTTCCTTATCCTTTATGACTTCACACATGCTTATCTTTCTGAGTTGCATACATCATTTCCCTTATCATTTTCAATTCATTTTTGTCTTTCCAGTTTTTCTCCTGAATAAAACAAACCCCCTTTCCATGATTACATTTACTTGCCATAAACCCTATTGCTACTAAAATCTTTACATCTATAGTCCTACCAATCTTTTTATAAACTCGCATTGACTGATGTGGGATTCCTTAAGACCCACCTTTCAATAGTCTTTCCCCATCGACCTGAACACTTTATCTGGGATATAGACTAGAGTTCCTTTTGAGTACCTAAAGGCTTGCATGCCTTAATGGAAAGTTCTCTCGCTAACAATCATGGGAATACATCAATGTCCCTTGATCATTAGATCTTGCGAGTGGCTCAACATCAGCCCATCTATTCGCACTTCACAAGATGTACTCGGGTACCTTGACACTCATTGACATCATTGGTGAGTTTGTCTCGCATTGGTTAACGACATTCATCAATGGTCGATAATCCAATGATTTCTCTTCATGCTCGACATCGACACACTCATTCGCATGATGAGAATTGTACCATCGGTATTGTAGCAGATGAAGACTATACACTTTTTCATGATCCCTCAGCAATTGTAGTAGTTTGATTTCTGATCTATGAGAGGACAACAGTTCCATATTCTTTGCCTTTCACTTCCCATGATCTAGTTACAACAGCAACAGCATTAGCAGTTCCATTTTCCTGATCCTGCAGCAGTGACACCTTCCATCTTCCATTAGTCAGAGTCAGTTATTCTTTGCTTCAACAGTTAAAATAGTTGTAGTTATAACGCTAGTCACGTTTTCTTGATCCAGCAACCACAACAACTATATCTACGTTTTGGGTAAGTGGAGTGTGTTCTTTTCTAAGCTTTAGTCACATAATTCCTTATATGTTGACTTGAATATTTTGGAAAATTTCCTCGCCATGTTCTCTTTCCTTCCATAACCCATGCTAAGTTCCATGAGGATATGCACCTAGTTAAGATGGGGTGGGGGGTGGGGGGGGGGAACTAAACTATTTCACCACATATTCATTACTATTATTCCATTTTACCATCTCATCATTCCATTTATGATTCACTAACATTTCTTTTCCAATGACACTTTGTTGCATTTCTATTGATATACGTATTGGCATGATTCATAAAGATAAAGATAAAGTTTTCTTATACTCATTGATGCTCTCTTATGCACATTGATAGGTTATTATTTTCAGTGAAGTACATGGCTAAATTATTGCAACAAGAAAATCAAAAAGTGAAATGAATGTTGCTAACACAAGAACCAACATCTTTTGTATTCATGGTTCTCACACAAGAACCAACCATAAGAAAATTTCACATGCTGTTACACAAATTTCACTTGATGTTACACATATTTCACATGTTTTTACTCTTGTATCACATACCTTGGAAACATTCCTTGTTAAAAGGACATCATCAATCAATGCCATAGTTTGAATGCCAAAATTTCTTAAGAAGATCCATGCATGGTTGCATGAGGACATGCAACAAGTTGAGTTGGGGGGCATATTGGACCTCAGAAATGTCACATTTATATCCTCTTTTTCCTTCACTATTCCTCACATTTCATTGTCCCATTAACCTTCCATCATACCATTTCCATAAGGATACTTGGGTTTCTCCTAATTATTTTCCATTGTATTCATTTTAGTATTATAAGTGAATTTATGATTAAATCTTAGAAAAATGACATATTTTCATTATATATCAATGTTGGATGAGTTTGATGATGTGTGCAGGCATATGTGAAGATTTCAACAAAGTCAAATATTACCACCTAGGCTCAAATTCAAATTTCATATTCAAGCTTTGAATATTTGAAGAATATTTGGGACAATCATTCAAGCATATTCAAAGGAGAAGATCATGGAAGATTTGGATGGCATATCCTATCTAAGATATGTGAGAGATGTGTGGAGGATTTGAAGGGATCATATCTTCTAATAATGGGAAAGTAGTTGAGAATGGCTGAGGGAATAGTGGATCTGTAATTATGACACTCTTCAAGACTCCCATGTATATAAGAGAGTGTTCTCTCTTCATCAAGGCCATCATGTTATTCATAATTGGGAGATTATCTTAGAGAGTTAGAGATCATGTAATTCATAATTTAGTCTTGTAATTAGGAGAAGGGGATTCTTAGCTTTGTTATTCTTTCATGCTTTGTCATTTGACTCTTGTAATATAATTTGAGATTGATATATTGTGTGAGCTCACATATGTCTTTTGTCATTCAACTCTTCACATGTTGTATTGCTTCCTAGATTAATTTCCTACTTTCCTAGATTAGTCTTTCAATGTTTTCTTAGATTAATTTCATTTCAGCAATTTAGATTAGATTACTTCTACTTCAATCCTATATATATAGTGCAAGTGCTTCGTAATCCTATGAAGCTCGGATTGACAAATTAAATAGTTGGGCAAGCACTACAATGGAATTAAACGACATTATTCCACCTAAAACAAACCACACCCTGGCACAAAAGATTAAAGATACATACGATGATGTGGAGAAGGGGAAGAGAGGCTACAAGGTAGCCTCCATCCAGAACGGCACAATGCGCCTTGGTTTCCATTTGATTGTTGGTAAGCTAGTCTAGAAGAAAACCCCATGCAAGTCACAGGGTTTGTTGTTGACCTTGCAGGAAAATGCACAGAGGGGATACAAATGAACTGGGTAAAGTACTTAGTTAACCAGTTAGAAAAAGACTTCCGTGAAGCTCAAGATCAAGGCTATGAATTCCATTTTAGTTGGTTGTTGATCCTCATCGTTTTCATAGCTTGGGAGATGCTGGAAGGTGAAAAATTCCCTAAAATAGATCCATCTGAATCCTTAGTCATGAAGTTCACCATGCTCTAGTATTCAAGTGATATGGGAAAACAATGGCAGTCAAATGCGGTGTTCCACACCTACTAACTATAGTTAAATAGGGATATTGAGGTTGTCCCTTTTATGACGTCGAACAGCCTACACACATTCAATCCATTTGTGAAGTTCCACACAGACAAACATTTTATCTATATCACTATGCACAAAGATGAACACAAAGAAGTACTACAAGGTTATTACAAACTCACAGAGGAGGACCTAGAAGAAATAACTAAGGAATGGCCTACAAATCTCCTTATCCTTGTTGACCCTGCAGAACTATTCGACCTCGAACTAAGAGGAAGCCCAATGGCCAATCATGAAGTGTATGATACACTTGGAACTAGCAGAAGGAAGAAGACATAAGAGGTACATAAGTTGAACAATGCATCCGAAGAGAATTCTTCAGAATCACCTAGCGGAGGAGATGATGACAAAGTAGGCAAAGAAGAGAACAATGGAAAATAATATCAGTGAAAGTAAGGCGAAGTAACACCACCACAAAATCCATGTGATGACATAGATCCATTTAACAAAAGAAAGGTTTCTCCCATGAAACCCACATCGTGGAAGAATTCAAAAGCTAGTAATACCAAGCTACAGACTATGCTCGCACTTGATGACTTTGACTTCATCATCGCAGTTGTATCAAATGCCTTGGAAGATATTTTGCAGAGAAATGAAGCTAAGCAAGAGACCATGTGTTAGCGATATTTATTGTCTCGGGATCAGGCGTATCCATGTCTGCAGTTGGCGCGGGGAGTACCTGAGCATATCGCGAGGTAATCCCATTTTTTGTAGCAGCAAGTCAAGCAAGCGAGCGGGTAAAGTTTCGTTTTCAGTAGTCGAGAACCATCCTCAAAGCAAATCGACGGTCAGAATCTTACAAGGGAGATCGGTGAAATCTCGTCAACCATTAGATCTCGGGAATTTGCGCCAGGGTTAGTCCCTAGTGTGCAGAGGAGGAAAGTCGGGGTTCAATTCATCGGAGAATCGGAGTTTCTGGAGACAGGGAACTCTTGCATGAGTAAATCGCAATGTGCGATTGCCCGACTAAATCAGAGCCGTCCGTCAGCTGTGGCACGTGGCAAAAGATCCTGCGGAGTCGGGGATCGGGGATACGAAAGTCCCATGCACATGATATTAGGAATCCCGATATCCCGATACCCGATTTCCCGATTTCGGGGGTAGTTTTTCATAGTGGAGGACAGGTGGCAGACTTTGCAACAAAGAGTGGATCGTTGACAAGTCAATGGCCATGAGCCATCGGGTTTCGGGGAATCGCAAGTCCTGTGGAAACAAACATTGTGTCGTCAAGAATGCCGAAAACCCGATGGAAAGTTTGACTACGGTCACACGGAGGCAATGGTCATGTGGTTCAGATTCCAGCCAATAGGTGCTAGCCTGTAAGGAATGGGGCTCATCGCAAATCGGGAATTGGAGTATCGGGAGTTTCGGGTACATGTGCACCTCGGAACCACAAACCCCGAAACCCCAACACATACCCCTGTCATCTATCCTTTGCCGCCACGTCCAATCCCCGTGTTGTGCCATCTCATATTTTCTTCCCGGCCACTGTGTCTTTTCCGCATGGCCTCTTCTCATCTCATATCCACACCGAGCATGTCAAGTCACCCCTGCCTGATCACCGTGCATTCACCGCCTCACGTCAAGTCCCCAGTCACCATGATGGCCTCCACATCCACTTGTCATTCCTACCGTGATTTCTCCAGGCAAGATTCAAATGGCAAAATATGAAGGTTTCCATGACCTGTAGGCATAGAATCGGCTAGGGCCTTTCCCGATTCCAATGAAACAGTTATTGCAATAGCTGAGGGTAGTTGGACATCGTTTCCTCCATAAATGGAAAGCCAAGTAATGGATGCAGGCTGGTCAATTCAGTCACAGGGCCTCTGGAACACGATTGCGTCTGAATGAAGCTCACGAACATCCAGAGATTGCAGGCGCAGTAAATGTGAAGCCGTAATGTCTTCAATACAATGCCTCGGTTTATCTTCCAGTGTTTTTGTTCCAAGTATATGTGGGCATTTTGGCCACTTTTATAAGCATCGATGGTCGAGCAGAGCTCCCTATTGTAATGTTTAGCAGCTATTCCAGTTTCCATCTTATGTATCTGTAGATGAGATTTCTTATTTTATGATAGACAGTTCTTCTTTACCTGTCTAAGTTTTTCATCTTATGCTATGAAGTTCGTGATTGACTGAGTCATGCGAATTGTTGCATTTATGTTATGATAAATGATTTATCGTGGCATTATTGTATTTTCTGGTGCTCTGTATTCAAATGCAAGAAGACCTTGTGTTGGGATGCTTTCTTCTACAGTCTGTTAGGAACTTGCTGTTTGTAACAGACCTTCGCACTCTTCTCCATAAGTCTTCCGCCTGTTCACCCTTTACTACAGCTCACTGTCTGAAGTTTACACAAGACCTCACTTGCTCATGCATGCCTGGCCTGTTTTCAGAGTTGGAAACTACTGTTTAGAGTTTCCTTCCATTCGATCACCCATCTAGGAACAATCGTGACACAAAACTGATGGGCGTCGGGCTCTGCTCCTGATAGCAATCCAGGAGTGACTTCCGTCGCCAACATTTTTGGCGCCGTTGCCGGGGACGAAGTTGAATATTTTCCCTGGGATAGAACGACAATGATCAACTGATTCTGAAGGTGCATCAGATATCAGAACTATTGAGATTGTTGTTGTGCACCTGGAGACTCCATTGTGACGACTCCACTGGGGAGAACCTGCTCTACTAATTGTGGCGTTCAGAGGCAGACACACGTGGTCTCATCCACAGCTGCCCTTAGCTACACCTGAAAATGATCCAGAAGTGGTTCTCAGAAAAGGAAAGGCCCCTAAAGAAGAGGTTTCCACTGCTGAAACAGGTAATCCGCCATCTCCTTTTGTCAAAACTCTGTTTTCTCCTCCTCAGTTTCTTAATAGACCTTCTTCGGAGGTTTCCAGTTTCCTGAACTTTGGGAGTGTTCCTGCTGAGTTTTCCCCTCCTAGTCTGGGATTGGAGGGAGAAATCCTTGTCACTCCCCTCTCCTCTGAATTTGTACCTTGGCGTAGACCCATGACCACGGAGTATTTCCCCACTCCTGCACAAGGGGGAGCACCTGCTGACTTGAGCTCGGTAGACCACTTGTTTCCCACCCCACTCCGAGATTTATTCCTGGTAGCCCCTTCGCGAAATCCTTCACCTCCAAATTATCCTCCATCAAATATTCCTATGGCTGGTGCTAATCCCCCTCTGAATAGAATGGATGCCATAGTTGCTGCTAGGTATTCTCTCTTGATCTTACCACATCCCATGAATCCTTTCCCTGCTGGAGATTACTTGAAATATATGCCCAAGTTCACCGAGGAAGGGGACATAACTGCGGAAGAGCACCTGGTTTCTTTCTATAGTTATGCAGACAACTTGAACATTGGAAATGAAGATGTCTGGATGAGGGTTTTTGTCCAGAGCCTGGATGGTGAGGTGAGAAAATGGTTTAGAGGATTAGCTCTCGGATCCATTGCTGGAATTGACGCCCTGGATAATGCTTTCCTGAGGTAGTGGGGAGATAAGAAGGATTTCATGTATTACATGACAGAGTTTGGGTCGTTGAAGAGAACGGAAGGAGAGTCCATTCCTGACTTCTCCAAGAGGTTTAGTAAAATGTACAATAGGATCCCTGCTGAGATAAAGCCCTCCGAAGCCTCTGCAATGATCACTTATTCTAGCGCTTTTGATCCTGATTTCTGCCTACTCCTGAGAGAGAGAAGAGCTGCTACGCTGGCCCATATGCAGGATGCGGCCGTGGAGGTAGAATCTAACATATTGGCCGTCAACCGACTTAGAAACACAGGTGATAGAAGTACGTCCAATAACAGGCCTGAAGCTTCCTCATCCGGTCCCTCACCACTGCTCCAGCAGACAGATGAGACAGCTAGAACGATAAAATCACTTGCTGCCAAGATAGAAATATTGGAATTAGAAGGGAAACCCATGTACAGAAGTCCCCTAAATAATGATAATAGAGGTTTTAGACGACCTGCTAACAATATGCCTCAGGCCTTCCTGAGGGAGCAAAGGGGAAAGGACAGAGAAGATCAAAGGGTTCAAACCCCCCTCCAAAATATCCTAGTTGATCATGAGCTGAGAGAAGAGATAGACGAGTTTGGCCCTGGAATTCACTGTATTGAGGAAGCTCCCCCTTTTCCTCATTTGATGCAGTCAGCGTATGAATAATCACTGATGAGCGCTCAAATTCATGAGTTGGGGAAAGAGCAGAAGACTAGGCACACTTCTAACAAATATAATCTCAGATCAAGGAAGAAAGAAGGAGACTTTGACAGCCCAGACCAACCTCTCATAGCAGAAGAACCTACTAGAGCTGCAGCAAACACAACTAAAGAAAAGAATACTCATAGTGCTTCACCAGCAACCAAAGAGCCTGTCACTGAGGTAAGAGAAGCTCCTAAGCCTACCCCCTCCTTCAATTTTGAACATGAGATTCAGAAGATTAGAATTCCTGTACCCCTCTCAGAGCTAGTAAAAAACGAAGATTTTAA
>ML802450.1:6451-18976 GCA_009831015.1 Picea engelmannii
GGAAGAGAGAGAGGGATGGAAAGGGGAGAGAGAGTGAGGGAGGGAGAGAGAGAGAATTAGAGAGTGGGAGAAGAAAGAATGTGGAGAGAAGACAATGAGGGTGAGTGGGGTAGAGATTGATAGGGGGGGAAATGGGGGAGAGAGAGAGGTGGGGAAGAGGGACACAAGTAGAGAGAAGAGTCGGAATGCATGGTCATTTTAGGAATGTGTATGCATTTTAGGAATGCACTTGTTATTTCAATTTTTTCTTTTTTGAGCAGGATTGACAACTCTAGTGTACGTGTTTGGTGAACCGGTTTCCTCGTATTTATGTTAAGGATGAAAAAACTAGTGGTTCAGTGATCCATATGGATTTCAGTGGCCTCCCACCTATTCCAACTGGCTCATTTTAGCAGTTTTCCAGTTTGGCAGTTTTTCACTAGTTTTGGGTCCTTGACTTGCAGGGCCATTTTGAGGCCCTAAACAACATTTTTTAAGGTTCTCCACAATTTGAATGACCTTTGATAGGTAGCAAAAAAATGTGTATTCCTCAGATAGACCTTTCCAACGGACTATCAATTGCCTAAAATGAAGATCGCATCCAAAAGTTATGACCTCGGGAATTTGATGTACTAACTTACCCAAACAGGGCCCACATGACATTTGGTGCTTCATCTCCTAGGGTTAGGTTTTTTGCATGTCTAGGGTTTTTGAAATTCCTGTTTATTGTAAAAATGGCTTTAGATCCTCATTGTAATCATATTCTTGCAAATGAGGGCAATCGTCACATCTCTTCTCAGATATAATCCACCACCATTCTAGCATGCTTGTTTCCGCTGCATTTTAGAGTTTCAACTTATTTCCTTATTGAATAGAAACTAGTTTTACTGTATATCTATTATTTTTTGTTAAGCATATTTTGCTAATAATTTGTAGTCATTTCATTCTGCAAATATATTATGGATCAGTGGTATCATAGCGGTCTACTCCTTGTCGTTCTTAATGCATGTCCCCAACTAGGTCAGGGTACAAAGAATTGGGTCTCGAGATTGTTTCTCTTGAGGAAAAAAGATATTGCACGCCTAAACGACCTCTCATGGAAAAAGAAAAGAAAGGAAATGGGACACGAGATCCCTTCAAAATGTTTCTCAAGGAATACCTCACGCAACAGAGGAACGAGATGATGGATAATTTTGTGCAAATCCTTTGGTGGCTACCAACAGGCGACACATCTTCCTCTAATGGAGGCACCACCCCCTTCAAGGTACAAATCAACTTCGATGTTCCTATATTTGAAGGTCAGATAGATTTAGATATGGTAGAAAAATGGTTGACTATGTTAGAAGGTTATTTCTTTGTCCATAACTTCTCGAATAGAGAAAATGTTACTTTTGTACTCCTTAAAGTCGTCCCCCATGTCAAAGATTCGTGGGAAACTTTATGTGAGAAAAAGGAAATAGAGGAACCCTCTTACAGTTGCAATCACTTGGGAGTCCTTCAGGGATGCTATTAAGGAAAAATACTACCCTGTTGGAAGTTATGACGACCTATACACAAAATGGACCATGCTGTGGTAGGAAAGAGGCCAAGCAGTGCCCGAGTTCACAAATATCTTCCATACCTTGCGCACCAAGCTGGGTATCAAAGATTAAGAGAAACATCTGGTGCTCAAGTATTGTGATGGTATGCATTGATACATCCAGGCCAAAATGGAGTTTATGTACATCTTATCCTTAGGCGTGGCCTACCGATATTCTGTAAAAATCGAGCATAAGCTCAAACAAAAGATGTGGAAATTTGGGCCTGCGAACCCCTCATAGCAAAATCTAGGAAATGGAGACCTCAAACCGCAAAACAAAGGATAGAGAAAGTATGCATAGCTTCAGGAAAACCAGTCCAGGCAGCAAGAAAATAAGGACACCATAAAGAAAAATAAATATACTAGGAAGTGGTGTGACTTCCATAAGAGCCCTTGGCATAACACTGATGATTGTTTCTTGAAGGAGTCATTGGTGGCTAAGGTGAAAGCCTTTGAATCAGATGTGGGTTCTGAATCTGAGTTAGAACCAAAAAGGGGAGACAGATCATAGACATAGAACCTAGTGCTATTGTTGCTATCACCAAGCTCCAGCCCAGTGAACCAGACAAGCAAGAGAAACATGAGCACCTTTTTCATTCACAGATGTGTGTGAAGGGTACCTCGTTGCACTTCATCGTTGATAGTGGTAGCCAGAAGAACCTCATCTCAACATAGGTTCTCAAGCGACTTGCCCTGTCGACAGCTCTGCACCCGTAGCCCTACACTATCGGATGGATCCGCCAAGGAAGCGACATATGCATCATCCAACAATGTCGCCTATTGGATGACATTAAGCCCTTCAAAGATGAGGTATTGTGTGATTTTTCCCCTCTTGAAGCTTGTAATTTTCTTTTGGTCCAACCATATTTATGGAAACATCATGTTGTATATGAGTCTAGGCCTCCCATTGTTATTATTACTTTGAACAAGCAATTGTACAGGATACCCGAGGCAGTCCCACCCAGTTCTATTTGCTTGATATCTACCAAGAAATGCAGAAAGGTCATCTCTTAGACAGGGAAGTTTGTCTTCTTCGTGATTCTCTCTTAGAATGAGCGAAAGATCGCAACCAAATCTAGGGTCTTCGCGAATGATCTCTACACACAATAGAAGCAAGTGGATAAGGTTGTGGAAGAATACTTAGATATCTTCTCCTCACTTATCGAGGTACCTCTGCACTGTCAGGTCAAAAACTCCATCAATTTGACCTCCAACGCACCACTTCCCAATGGGCCAGTCTACCACCACTCTCTGTTAGAGAATGATGAGATCAAGCGATAGATCCAAGAACTTCTCCAAAAGGGGCACATCCATCCCAGCTCATTACCTTGAGGAAGCCCAATCATGTTGGTACAAAAGAAAGATGGAACCTGGCAACTCTGCATTGATTACCAGGCCTTGAATAAAATCATAGTAAGAAACTGATACCCGAATCCCTGAATCGATGACCTCCTTTATCATCTCACGGGGGCCAAATACTTCAGTAATATTGATATGACGTATGGCTACCACCAGGTCCCGATAGAACAAAATGATGTATGGAATACTGCCTTCAAGTCAAAGGAAGGTATTTTTGAAAGGTTGTTCATGCCCTTTGGTTTGACAAATGCTGCAACCAATTTCATGAGGATGATGGACGATATCCTGTGACCACTCCCCAATACTTTTGTAGTCATGTATCTAGATGACATCCTCATTTACAACAAGACTTGGGCAGAACACTTGCAACATATTCAATAGGTTCTGCACACTCTGTGGCAACACCAAATCTCCGCCAACTTGGAAAAATGCTCCTTCGGCATGGAAAGGGTTCATTACATGGGATACATCATTGATTAGCATGGTGTACATGTGGATCCAACCAAAATCCAAGTCAGCTGTTACTGGCCAACCCCAACCACATTCACTAAGCTTTGAAGATTCTTAGGCCTTTCCAATTTCTACTGCAAGTTCATGTTGGGATTCTCCCATATTGCATGGGCCCTCAGCTAAGTAACCATGGGTGGTGGTAAGGAGAAATTTGTGTGGGATTGGTCCCAACAATAAGTGTTCAATGATTTGAAGCAACGCTTGTGCGTAACCCCAATACTTTCACTACCGGACCTGCAACAACCCTTTGAGATCGAGACAGATGCTTCAAACTATGTTGTGGGTGTCTTTCTCACTTAGCACGACCACCCAGTGGCCTATCATAGTGAGACATTATCAGATGATGTGCGTAAGTACCCTACTTACAACAAAGAAATGTACTCCATTGTGCAAGCCTACCACAAATGGAGACATTGCATTCTTGGGAAGGAGACAATCATCCAAACTAATCATAATCCACTGTAGTTCATGCGGATAGAAGGAAAATTGTAGAATGACCACCATCAGAAGTGGTCCATGTAATTGCAACAATTCCACCTCAACATCAAGTATAAAATGGGAAGCACCAACTGTGTTTCTTATTTCCTTAGTAGACTACTAGTTGCAACACTCACCACGATGTTGGAATCTTGTGGCCATAAGACCTATGGATGGCCCCAACTCTATGAGATAGACCCGGACTTCGCCACCACCTATGAAATGTTGGGTGCAAACCCAGTTGTTGCTAATTTCCATCTTCAGGACAGGTTTTAGTGTCGTCTGGGCCATATCTGTGTTCCATCAAGTGAGCGAGCAAAGATGATCTGGGAATCCCACTATAGTCGGGTGGTAGGACACTTCGGCATCGAAAAGACAGTGGAAATGTTGCAGAAACATTTATACTGGATGAAACTTCGATAGGAGGTCAACAAGTATATCAGGTCTGACACTACATGCACGATTGTCAAATTGGCCACTAAGATTGAGGGCCTATACACCCCTCTTCGTACTCTTGACAGGCCATGGGAATCCATCTCAATGGACTACATGTCGGGCCTCCCATCCACGAAGCAGGGTAATGACTGTGTTTTTGTGGTTGTGGATCACTTTGCTAAGATGGTGATTATGGTCGCCTGCAATAAGAGCATCACATCTGAGGCCACTTTAAGCTCTTCTTTGAATGAGTCTGGGTGCATTTTGGAATCCCACAAACCATTGTCTCAGATCGGGATTGTCGATTTCTCAACACATTCTTTTCAAGTCTCCGTTCATTGTTGGACACCAAGCTCACAAAATTCATGGCCTTCCACCCCCAGACAGATGGCCAAACCGATGTCATAAATCGAATGATCATGCATATCCTGCACATGTATAATTACAAGAAACCTCACACATGGGATGAAAGTCTCCCCTATGTTTAACATAGCTACAACTAAGCCCTGCATAGCTCAAGCGTCCACAACCCCTTTTAGGTGGGGTTGGAATTCCAATCATTGGGTCCCATAGATGTTGCACTACCCCTTGCATTCACCTCGACTGACTCATATCCTACTCCAACTGAAGTTGACAAATCCACCCGATTCATTGAGCGGATCCAACACATCCTCCAATAAGTTCAAGATATCCTACAGAAGTCCAATGACAAGTACAAACAAGGCCATGATCAACATCGGGTGCCACATAAGTTTTAGGTGGGCAACAAAGTTTGGTTGCACTTAAAGAAAGAGCGCCTTACAGGACCCCATTGGAAGCTTCGCCCACATCATTATGGGTCATACAACATCGCCAAGGTTGTGGGTGATAATGCTTTTGACCTCAGCATTCCTCCTTCCCATGGCTTGCACCTAGTGTTCAACGTGGATATCCTTCGACCGTATTTCCCACCATTATTGGACACCTCAAAGATAACAGAACCACTGACAACAATATAGCTCAACCTTGACTTCATACAACAGGAATGTAGTGATCAAATTGTGGACAAACATATCAAGGGAACTCGCCATCAAAGGATCCAACTTTATCAAGTTGTCAAAGTAAGGCATCTCTTGCACCAAGGAAAGTGGCTTACCTAGGGCCAAATTCAGCAGAATCTTCCTCATCTAATGGGGAAAATCAACATAATGGAGACAATTTCTTCCTAATGGGGGAGAATTAACCCAGATGGATGTCGGTGGCCTCCCACCTATTACAACTGGCTCCTTTTGGCAGTTTTCTAATTTGGTAGTTTTCCCCTAGTTTTTGGGTCCCTGACTTGCGGGGCCGTTTTGAGGCCCTAAACAATGTTTTCTAAGGCTCACCATAGTCAAAATGACCTTTAATAGATAGAAACAAAATGTTTAGTCCTCGGATAGACCTTTCCAATGGGTTGTCGTGCGCCTAAAACGAAGATCGTATGCAAACGTTATGACCCCGAGAAGTTGATGTAATAACTTACCCAAATGGGGCCCACATGACTTTCGACACTGCATCTCCTAGGGTTAGGTTTTTTGGATGTCTAGGGTTTTTAACATTCCTATTTATTGTGAAAAGGCCTTGTGAGCCTCATTGTAATCATCTTCTTGTGAATGAGCGCAACCATCACATCTCTTCTCAGAGACAAGCTGCCACCATTCTAGCAAGCTTGTTTCTATTGCATTTTACAGTTTCAACATATTTCCTTATTGAATAGAAACCAATTTTACTCTATATCTATTATTCTTTGTTCAACATCTTTTGATAATAATATGTATTCATTTTGTTCTGCAAATATATTCTAGATCATTCAGTCTGTAAATACACAAAAACCTCCATTTTTATGAATTTCTCTCCATATCTTTGATTTTTACATTACTTTTCTATAGGCTACATAATTCAGTTATTGACAAAACTATAGACACAGATAGATTTGGCTCTGCAGATTCCAAATATACAATTTTTTTAATTAATAATGTTTACTATTTTAATCTATTGTTGTGTTGACATATATGAAAATCCTAGAATACATACCTCTTTGATTTATGCTATAATTTTTTGTCCACTTAACCATTTATCGAATGATTTATATGTGACACTAAAGGAGACTAATATCTATGATCTAAAAAAATAAATAATTTTTTTTTATCATGTTAAGACCCTCTTACCTTGCATGAACAAAAGACATTGTATATGTTGACCTTGATCATTTAAAAAAAAAATTAATTAATATTATATAAATTTCCAAAAAATACACACCACAAGAAAAACAGGTTCTCTACAAGTATATAAGTTTTTGGAATGAAATTCCATCGTTAAGGTACTCAACACCTGCACTAACAAAAAAATACACCTTATATTTTGTTGAAAAAATAAGATACCACACTATATTCAAATTCATTGTAAAAGTGTCTTGAATAATCCCTCCAAGTTAATAGATTGTTGTTTTTCAAGGTTTTCATTGCCACTTAAGCATCATGAGAGATCATCATTATCTTGCACTCACCTAAAAGAAATCAACAACTAAAGGAAATTTGACAGTTGGTCATGATCTTAAAATCATATAAAAATAGGATATATTGAAAATAAATTAAGGAAGAAAACTATGGAAAGGAAAGAGACCAAACCATAATCAAGTAAGTAAAACATGAACTCTCATCAGAATTATCTATTTCTAAAGAATTATTAGATTTGTGAGAAAATGAGGAACCAAGATCTATACAAACCCAAAATAATGTATTCATAATGTGAGAAAAAAAAAGGTGCCCAATTTTTGTTTAATCTTAATGAAATTGTTGATAATTCAATAAATGATGACAAACTGGATGAACCCATGAATCTTTGAATCATTACTATTCAATCATTATTTTAATAGAAAGTAAAAAAATTCAAAAAAATTATACCTTTCGATTATTTAGTTCCTTTATAACATGAACCCAAAGTATCACAATAATATATATTCAATGATTTAAGGTACTTTACTTTCTTTAAGATACAAAGTATGGAGTTAATTTCCTTTATATATTCACTTTATGTTTGAGGTAACAATCATAGTTATAGGGTTCTACTTAAATGGATCATATCCCGAGAAACATATTGACACTACTACGAAAAACATATTGACACTACTACCCCACAAATGATTGAATTTATTTACCCGATTCTTCAGAAATTAATATATATGTTTCCCCAAAGTTATTTAACGTTGGATGTATGACGAAAAACCTTTCACATAGTGTGCTCATTTAATGTGAATGGACCATATTTTCAACTTGGTTAAATCATCACTTCACTAATTTTCAACTTGGTTAAATCACCATTTAACTCAATTTTCAAAATTTTATTTGATTCATTTGGGGAAGGCTTTAATCCCACGATTACTTTAACTTCTTTAGATAGTGTGTAAGAAATTTATTCAAATCTTTCATATATATAATTCAAATCAAAAATTTTACTAAAAAGTAAAATGGGAGATGAAAAGGATGAACAAGTTTTCATGTCTATCACAATACCTTAAAATTACCCATCAAGGAGATTCCAATCTGGTTACTCCAATTTCGTTAGTGACTATAAAATCCATGCACAAAACATTATTTACCCGTCAAGGGGATTCCAATCTGGTTACTCCAATCTCGTTAGCGACTATAAAATCCATGCACATGCACAAAACATTATTGACAAAAATTAAATAAATGTAAATTAAAATTTTAGAGAAAATATGAATGACTAAAATAGAGTTGAGAATGGAGGTTTAGGAAATGGTTTTAAATTTACTTTTGTTACATGTAGGAGAGTTTATCTATCATTAATGTGAGCGTAGCGTGGCCTTTGAGATAACTAAATCATGAACACCCTTAAAGTTTTCATGTCATGCAGGAACCATTCAATCAAGATTGTGTTCCAACACTATTCTACATGCCTACGTACTCCCATCATGATTCCTAGTTTTCCAAATGTTCTTTTCTATAAAATTCAAAAATTCATGTACAGAGAAATATAATCCATATTCAAAGATTATTTGATTTTTTTTTATTTTTTATTTCCAGTATTGTTTGAGTTATCTTGCTCGAGCATAGAAAACAGACTAAGAAACTAGTTTTTTTATACACTATAGATTTTGAGCCTTTGACGTGAACAAATAATCTTAAGCATGTCATATAGTATTCAATAGATTATTAAATATTTGTCCTCGACCTCAGCATGTAGTTGGTCACTTATTCCCATAGGATCCACTCTCATAATATGATCCAAACCGGAATTTTTGGTTTTCTGTTTGTTTTGAACCCTTCTATATTTAAAAATGCACCTATATCACTCTTAAAAGATATGGTTAGTGGCCTCCGAGTCCCAGGTCGTTATGCTTGTTTACCAAATAATATCATCAAGGGACTATGCATGTTTTTTTATAATACATTAGAAAAAGGTGTAATTCAATGAACCTCGGCATCTTTGTCGCCCCTAATGATTGGTGATAATGAATTTATAAATTCAGGTGTCTTTTAATATTATGAATTTCTCCATCGTAGGAATCTATGAATCGTAGAGTGGTTTTTTTTTTTTATCTTCATTATTTATTTAAATGCATTTTTCAATTTTTTTTATACTTTACATGGATTTTCAAAACATACTTTTGTTTTATCATTAATTTTTTTCATCATTTTGTCTTTTAAATGCATTTTTCAATTTTTTTTATACTTTACATGGATTTTCAAAACATACTTTTGTTTTACCATTATTTTTTTCCCATTATTTTGTCTTTTTCACATAGTATTCTATCTTAAATTATTATTGATCTTTTCTTCTTTTTAATAGGAAGAAAGATCGTTATTGTCTAAATATTTTTTATAATTTCTTTTGTATTAATAACTTTAAATATAAAAAGCCGCCTCGCTCTGGTTTTCGATTGCAGGGGCACGGACTGCAGCAGTCGATCAGGCACCCAGGGCCGCGGATCAGCATCAAAGTGTTCCTCCAGTGTTTCGCCTGCGTTTCCCAAGTTTTTTGCATACGTTTTGGAGCAGTGGTCTACCTCTGCGACTTGCTCCATCCTTTTGTTTGTTGGAGGTCGCCAGCCTGCTAAGATGGCCCCAAATCCGTTTGCCGAGATGGAAAAAGATCATTTGGAAGCATTCAAAGTGTTAGTCCACTCGGCAGGACCTAAATCCAAGCCCTCTCTTTCATCTAAGTTTGTTAAGAAGATGGAGGAGATCCCTTCTCTGGAGCTATCCCCAAAGGGACCCTGCAATCTTTCCCTCCTTCTAGCAGAAAAGGCCCTCATCGAAAAGTTTACGGGGTTATGGCCCAGCCCCAAAACAGTGGAGGCATGGATTGCTGATCGTTGGAAGTCGCTGAAACAGGGAAACGTTTCTCTATGCGCAGTAGGCAGGGTTTTTTTTGTCTTCAGTTTCTCGAGGGCAGAGGACCGTGACCTAGTTTTTAGATATGGACCCTATTTCATGGGGTCGAGAGGGCTGTTCTTAGCCCCCTGGACTCTTGAATTCAATCCAGGAGCTGAGATCACCGCAGCCCCTGTTTGGGTTAGGCTGCCTCATCTCCCCTTGCATCTCTGGGGGAGAAACTCTCTGGAGGACATTGGAAATAAGCTTGGGCGCTTTCTGGACAGTGTGGAGCCGAAAGGGGATCGATTTACCTACGCTCGTATTTGTGTTGAGGTTAACCTCGAGAAAGGACTCCCGGAAGCCATTAAGCTCTCCCTGGGGGAATGGTGCCATATCCAAGAGCTGGATTACGAGAAGATTCCTTTTAAGTGCCTCCGGTGCCATGCCTACAGTCATTTTGCAAAAAGCTGCCCCAAAGCCTCTGAGGAGCCGTGACCAGTCAAAGAAGATGATTTTCAGCCAGTAACAAACCGACGAAGGCAACCAAGGTGAAAGGATCCACTACCCCAGGCTCCGAAGGTGACTCATTCAGCAGAGACAACTCTAGAAAATAAAAACAGCTTTGATGCGTTGAAGGAAGATGAAGCCCAAGAACCAGAAGCAACAACAGTTAAGGAAGACCCTCCGGCAGACGGAAGCCTTCCAGATTCCACTCCCCCAGAATCAGTAGCAGCGAGAGAAATTCGGGCTTCAGATCCGGAACCCTCTGCCCCTGCAGATCTGGTTATTTCAGTTCCCTCTAGTGGCTCTGTGGAAACTTCTGAACCTGAAGACAATTCAGTCCCATCTCCACCCCTTACCCGAGGGCGAAGGACCAACAAAGCGCGCAGAGAAAAGGAGGCAACCTCCAACATTTCTTTAGGTTCTCAAAAAAAGATGGATCCCTACTTTAAGGGGAGAATTTCATCCCCCACGGTTTAATGCTCTGCTTCTGTCTTCTACTGTGCTCACAGTTTGTGAGAATCTACTCATGTATGCACTTTTTGTCATTTTCTCGAATTAGCTCAAGAAGCAGATGGGATTGGTCCCCGACGACACTCGCAAGAAGGTTGGCAGCATTGTTAGAGGTCACCAACCTTCTTCAGATTTGTAACTTTCTGATTCTGGCTCGCCAGAGTGCCACTTAATGCAACATAACCATTCTCATAAAAAAAAAAACTTTAAATATAAAATAGTATCTTTTCAATTCACTTTGTTTTGTAATAATTAATATTCTAACTCATTAGATATCATACTTTCATGATGGATTAATTTTTCATAATTTTTTAATAGGAATTATAATAGTTATTATAGAAGCTCCAATTTAAAACATTCATTTACTTATCTGAGACGTTATCTTTTGAAAACATTTGAAATAATACGATCCTAGATTGATTAAAAGAATAATTGTATTTATTTTCATATACAAAATATCTTTGTTTATTTCTATTTCTATTTCTATAAAAATACAAAAAAAAGCATTGAAACCTTAAATATACGATCTTAGATTGATAAAAATAATAATTGTATTTATTTATATATATAAAATATCATCATTTATTTCTATTTCTATTTCTACAAAAATACAAAAAAAATGCATTGAAACCTTAAATACCTCTTGATGTTAGGTGTTATTAATTTTCTTAGATGTATTAAAACTTCATTCCAATTTCTAATTAAAATAAAAAAATGTTTATTTTCTATTGTAGAACTAGACAATCTATTTGAGTGTTGTACTAGTTTCATATGAACCTACTCTCCAACAAAAATAGAACTTGTCCATGTTAATCTTGTAGATATACATGGACAAGTGACACTAATGTTGAATATAAGCAACAATCTAATACTACATTTCACTCCCTTCTTCACATGCAGCATGAGTGTTCACATTAAAAACTTTGGTCTTGGGAAGAAGACCTTGTTTGAGAGGGATGGTTGTGAATACCATATTATTCTCAATACAAATAGTTCAATAGAACAAATTGCTAAAGTTTGCACAAATCTTTGTCTAGACAAAACATCACTACACTTGAACTAGTTGTATTTGATACAACTTATCTAGTTAGATATATTGATGTAATTGTCACCTCTTATCATAAAAAAAAACCAATATGAGTTGTTCCTTAAATATGGAAACACAAAATATAAAATTGCAATAGTAAATACCTTATGCCCTAAATGACATTTAATCTCTTCTTATTTTTCCATATTTTATGTTTCTCTTTTCTCACTTGTTATATGTTATTTTCTAGTTTAACCAACCATAATTTTTTCGTTCCATTTTATCTATAGTTGAACCATAGAGATAGAAATATTTTAGTTTCAGCTATATGAATAATTAGCTTGGAATAACATTCCAATGTATTGTTTAAGAAGATTGTATGAAATGGACCTAAGGGAAAAAAACCTACACTCTACAAAATCAACTTTTACTCACTAGCTAAATGACAATAGAATAAACAAAAAAAAGTCACAATTTTTTGTTGCTAGCATTGTTAAGGTAAAACTTCTTCTCTTCAACATTGCTCTTCATGCCTATTGCAAATTATTTTCTACCATTGGCTTCTATAAATTTTCTCACATGCATCATTGATACAAATAGATACAAATCATTGACACGATCTTAAAACAAAAACAAAAAAAAATTTGTTTCCATTCCAACCTTTATATGTGGCTAGGGGTTAACCAATTAAAGGCAGTTTAGGTTTTACTCTAGATTAAAAGGTAGTTTAAGTTTAGAAAATATTTGCAAGAAAGTAAACATGAAGAGGCTTAAAGATGAAAAACACT
>ML802450.1:29002-41278 GCA_009831015.1 Picea engelmannii
GGGGGGAGTGAGGGAAGGGGAGAGAGAGAGAATTAGAGAGTGGGAGAGGGAGGAATGTGGAGAGAAGATGAAGAGAGTGAGTGGGGTAGAGAGAGATCGGGGGAAGGGAATGAGGGAGAGAGCGGAGAGATCAGAGGGAGGGGGCGAGGGCGAGGGTGGGGGAGAAAGGTGGGAAAGAGGGACACAAGGAGATAGGGGAAGAGTAAAAATGCGTGGGCATTTTAGGAATGCGTGTGCATTTTAGAAACACAGACATTATTTCAATTTAATTTTTTTGGGCATAAGTGACAACTTTAGTGTATGTTCTTGTTGAGTCTGTTTCCTCGTATTTACGATAAAGATGAAAAACCTAGTGATTCAGTTTGGAAATACACAAAATCCTCCATTTTTTTGAATTCCTCTCCATTACTTTTATTTTGACGTTACTTTTCTATATGCTACATAATTCAGTTATTGAAAAAACTATAGAGAGATAGATTTGGCTCTGTAGATTCCAAATATACAATTTTTTTTTAATTAATAATGTTTACTATTTTTAATCTATTTTTGTATTGACATATATGAAAATCCTAGAATACATACCTCTCTGATTTATGCTATAATTTTTTGTCAAATTAACCTTTTCTCGAAATCTAAAAAAATCAATAAATGTTTTTTATCATGTTAAGACCCACTCACCGTGCATGAACAAAAGATGTTGTAATTTCAAGATATGTTGACTTTGCATTAACAAAAACATATACCTTATATTTTGTTGGAAATAAGATACCACACCATATTCAAATTCATTGTAAAAGTGCCTTGAATAATCCCTCCAAGTTAATAGATTGTTGTTTTTTCAGGTTTGCATTGCCACTAACACATCATGAGAGACCATCATTAGTTTGCACTCACCCTAAAAAAATCAACAACCAAAAAATATTTGACAATTGATCTTGATCTTAAAATCATATAAAAATATTATATATTGAAAATAAATTAAGAAAAAAAGCTATGAAAAAGAAAGGGACCAAACCATAATCAAGTAAGTAAAACATGAAGGCTCATAGCCATTTCTAAAGAATGATTAAATTTGTGAGAAAATGAGGAACCAAGATCTTTACATTCAAGTAGTCTCAAAATGAATTCCATTACTTCCAATATTTTTTTTTTCCACGAGAAAGTTGCACTGTTTTTTTTTTTGTTTGTTAATTTGTGCACCCGGCCTGAGCCACACCAACCCTTAACATGGTTGGATTTTTTGTCCCCGCAGGTTTCGAGCCGGTGACTTTAACATCACGGAGTGGCTTAACAACACACTCCGTCACCGACTATCCTACACCTCGGGGACGAGAAAGTTGCACTGTTATATTCAAAAGGATATAATATTTTACAAAAACAACAACAATTGGTAGCTACAGGAGGCTTGTGTAGTGTTGTTTGTTGCTGGCTGGTGTCATGAAAAATACAATGAAAATACAATGTAAAAACACGCAGATTGTCAAAGTTACAATTTTATCGGCCATGAACTCTGTTCATAGGTGACTCTAGCTAGTGTAATGTGGGCAGCTTGCTGCCTGTCATGTCTTTTTGGAGTGGGTTGCCTGTTGATATCAAAATACATAATTGCCGAAATAGAAATGAAACAGAACAGAGACACAGTGCCAATGGTGGAATCGGTGTCCTAGTGACTGTCGCATCAGATTTTGAGCAGGATTGGGGGGCCTTTGTTGTCGTCCTCCCATCGGGCGATAGTTATGAGACCGAGAGGCCGGGAAAATGCTAGTTTTGATAGTTGATCTGCAATGGCATTTTCTTCTCTGTAGATGTGAGAGGCAGATAGGCTCTTGAAGAAACTTTTGGCTTCGATAGTTTGCTCTTTCCATCATTCCAGAGTTGTTGATCGAAGGTCAGCCTTGTCATTTATCCAATCGATAATGACTTTGGAATCTCCAAGAAGAAGCAAGTCATCGATGTTCAGCCTCTGAGCCAGAATTATGGAAGCCCAAGCCCCCAAAAGTTCGTCTTTGGTGTTGGTTTCTTGTCCTCTGTTGAGAGACCATCTATAGGAGGTATGAGAGCTAATATGGATGTGGCCTCCTGCCCCACAAAGTGATCCACCTAACTGGGCTGCTCCATCGAACCAAGCAATAGATTTATCAAATGGGAGAGTTGTAGAAGATCTGCGGACTTTCTGGGCAAAGTTGGGGGGGGAAGGGTGGTCGATAGCAGAAAGTATGAGGCTTGTCACCAAAATAACCGAGGGGGGTTTATCATCAAATATGGCAACATTTCTTGTCAACCAAACCTTCCAACAGACCGTGGCTGGCAACGAGGGGTAGAGCTGGTGTTTTGTGCACCAAGAGCTGAAGCAGGAGTATGTCGAAGGTCCCAGCCACTGTTCAACTAGTTTTAGTGATGCTATGACGTGAAGCCAGACTTGTTGGGTAAAATTGCAGCTCACAAAGAGGTGAAGTGAGGTTTCACTCTCCCCCTTACACAGAATGCAGCGATTTGGGCCTGACCAACCCCTGCTCTGAAGGATATCCCAGACCAAGATTTTATTCTCCGTCAATAGCCAAGTGAAGAGTTTTAGTTTCAGTGGACAATTCCACTTCCACATGTGTGTGCGCCAGGTCTATTCTAGGATGGGCTAGATCTCCTTTGTCATTTCTTTGTAGATATTTCAGACTGATATGACTCCCAATTTATCGCCTCCTGTCCAGATTAGAGTGTCTGGTTGTTCCTGTAGGCGGATTCCAACTTCTTTTAGGTGATGTGTGTAGCTGTTCCATTCAGCCAAGAGTTCTCTGTCAAGATTCAGCGTGGAGCTAGTGACCCAGGATTCGCCAAGTGATCTGTTGTTGAGCGGTGCTTTTAAATGAAAAAGATAGTGTATGCCTAAGTTATGTAAGAAATCTAGTAGTCTAGGAGAGAGCAGGGCTTTATTGCCCAATCCAAGGATATCATCTTTACCTATTTCAATAGCAGTACCATTGCCAGGCAGCCACGCTATCCAGTGTAGGAGAATCGGTAGTGACTTTAGAAGGTGCTTCCATGTTTGTGAGCCCCCCGATGGAGAGGTGGTGGCAGTTCTGAGCTAATAATGAACTGGCAAGTGGGATAAATATTTGTCATTTATAAGGTTGTTCAATATGCCTGGTACCATCAAGATACGCCAAAGAGTGTTTGTCGATAGGGCAAGATAGGTGAGATGCAGATTTCTCAGGCCCCAGCCTCCAAGAACTTTTGGCTTTGAGAGGGTTACCCACCTACAAAGATCTCTACCTCTATTTTGTTTGCTGCCTTTCCAGAGGAAGGCAAAGATCATCTTGCGGAGATTTGTTAGCACCGATTGCGGGATGTGTGCCACTCATGGATAAACATTTGTTACACCAATGTTGAATTCTGCGTTCAAAATTTTCATATAACCAACACCAGTCCTTTGCTTTGTAGCTAGAAGGTTTGATAAGGTAACGAAGATAGTTGAAGCCCACCTCTAGGTCTCGATAATCAATGTTGTAAAGAGTTTTTAGCTCAAACAGGAAATCTTACTTCCAATATATATATTCGATGCCTGGGTGTGTATATGAGTTAATTCCACCATGTTGAATGGGTTTACTAAGTATGTCTATATATATATATATGGAATATATATAGAAGAAATACATAAAGAGTTTACTAAGTATGTCTAAAGAGGTCTCGATAATCAATGTTGTAAAGAGTTTTTAGCTCAAACAGAAAATCTTACTTCCAATATATATATTCGATGCCTGGGTGTGTATATGAGTTAATTCCACCATGTTGAATGGGTTATATATATATATATATATATATATATGGAATATATATAGAAGAAATACATAAATAGATATATATGGATTGAAGAATATGGAGAAACATCCATTCCATTTCCTTCGAATATATAAATATAAACATAGCATTAAGATTAGGGCCCTCTCCCAAGAATATGTATAAACAAAGAAAAAAAAGGCTAACTTGAAAGACATGTATTTACTTTTTAAAATATAGTTTTTATATAACTTATCTGAGCCAGATATCTTATTATTTGTTTGCGGTTCGCACAGCTGGCTTAACTGGAGTCGGTACATGGGTGGCATGCAGGACATAAATTTATTATTTTAATCATAAAATTATCGCTGTCATTTAAAATTGGCACATATTCATATTTGAGGGCTGATTATTTAAACTGTGATGACTTTTCTTGGAATATTTTAGATATTTTAACACCCCGTGATCTATACTTGTTTTTGACTTCCGTGTTCTTTCTCCATCGAGATGGAATAGTGGCGTTGCAAACGGATGTAATAATAATAAAATATATATTATATTTTATCTTTAAAACTTATTTAAAAACTGTTTGCGCACAGAAAGCCCAGGCGTCCTTTTGGTATTCTTATCGTCTAAAAAACATAACCATTTACTCATCAAGATCGATCGAGTAGAAAAGAGTAAGAGAAATGGAGAAACCTTCTGTGGAATCGATGCAAACAGTTGTTGCAAAGGCACCTGTTACTTCACGTGGGAAACTGAATACAGAACTAGATGAGCAAATGCCTAAACCCTGTATGTATGTTTAACGGTTTGCCAGTTGGTGGTACTGAGAATAATTTAGATTGAATATTTGCCTGAATTCTGGAAATTCATGTTGCTTGTCTTATGTCTGTGTTGGTGCAGATATGGCAAGGGCTCTGGTTGCTGTTGATCCGGAGTGTTTGAATGGATCCAAGGGACACCATCACAATAACATGAACGGTCTTCAACAGCACGTGGCCTTCTTTGACAGGAACAATGATGGCATCATTCATCCCTGGGAAACTTACCAGGGTATTAATTTAGTATAATAGCATCCTTCGTCGTTCTTCCCATTCCCATTGACTTGTCTTTATAATTTCTATTTGAAGTCATGACACCGTTCACATTGATAGATTGTGTATCCATTAATGGAATTGTGAAATCGTTTTTATATTCTTGTGGGGTTGAGATATCTGTTGAGATTATGGTCCTCATTTTTTTATTTGGGCATTCAGTAACCAAAAAATATTTGGTTGAATTCCTAGGTTTCCGTGCCATTGGATTTAGCATAACGATCTCCCTGGTAGAAGGACTGCTTATCAATCTCACTGAGCTACCCAACATCATCTGTAAGTATATTTCAGGTGGATATGTTAATTCCAAAAAGGGATATCCAATAATGTAATTTGTGAATCAATCTATCCATCTAGCTTATGAATCCTGGCACTTATACCGTTGCAGAGTTGGATACCCTCACTGTTATTACCTATACACATCGATAACATTAACAAAGGAAAGCACGGAAGCGACTCAGAGGTGTATGACACTGAGGGGAGGTGTTTATTCCTGATAATTTTGATGCCATCTTCAGCAAATATGCCTGCACATTTCCAGACAAACTTGTTAAATATAATGTAACCTCAACAGTCTGACTGTACACTGACTGTTTTGGACAGCTGTATTTTTGTTTCTTGATTTGCTTGAGCCTATTTATCTCAACTTTTTTCCATTTTCTCAATGTACTCTTTTCTGATATACTCAATATACTGAATATGATTTCAACTCTTTCTTTGTATTCTCTGCTTCTTATTTTATCATGGTATCAGAGCTTCAGACATAAGCCTCTTCACACAGTCTGGAGAACAACCTGACCCTAAGGAGCGTAGAGCTTACATTGTGAACGAGAGCACGAGATGCAGATTTTTTAAAAAGCCTAGAGAGAAATCCGCAGTCTGCCATACACTTAAAAGATCATTGCAGAAAGCAAACGCTAGGAAGCAAATCACAGTATGCTCAAAAGTTTGAGGAAATAGAGCTACAGAAGGGAAAGAATCGTGAAATTCGTAAAATCTTGAGGAAACAAAGATGCAGAAGAGAAAAACTTCGTAAGTTCTTTAAAGAATTCGTGAAATTCCATCTTACGGAGAGAATTCTACAAAGAGCACCAAAGGACAAGCCAAAGCAACAAAGGACAAATAGAACAGCCGTAAGATCGGCCCTACAAACAAATCTGAGCCATCGATCGAGTTCAAAAAGTATGAGGAGCGTGCAAAAAAGGAAAAATATTTTCAACCGTCAGATTTAGCACAGAGGACCAATAGCCGTCGGATCCAGGAGAAAGTGCACAAGGCTTAGTCCTCTAGAGCGCACAGGGGAAAAGCTGACTTGCGAAGTCACGAAATCCTGAAATCGTTGGGACCATCCATCAAGGAGGACACGTGGCAAGATCTCGGCATTTTGCTGACTCGCAGGGAGTAAAGATCAGAGATCATATCGGTGAGAATTCGCGAATCATGAAATCATGACTCCGTCTGAGCTGTTGGATCGAGAAAGATCGTGAGCCGTCAATTTGACGCGATCGGGAAATCAGGAATCAGAAGGATAGAGGTGTGCCATCCTCCGAGGTCGCGAAGCACAAAACCCCAACTCGATCGCAGTAGTCGATTAAAGAGAGGCCTAGACCATTGATCTAGTGCCATCGACATTTCAAGGATTGGGAGAACAAAGGTGCAAGTCGTTCGAATTCACAAAACACAAAATCCAGACGAAATATGGACCATTAGATCCAGAGGAGCGTGAACCATTGATTTGGGAGGCTCCAAAATTTTGGCATTTCGGAGTTCGAGGTTTGGAGAACATCATGATGAGAGTTCAAAGGTCACGAAATACCGATCCACGAAATCTCGAAAGGATATAGACCGTCAAATCATAGGAGGATCTGGACCGTTGATCCGCAACAGAGGATAGATCGGAGTTTCGGATTTCGGTATTCCAAGGAGGAAAGGTTGGAGTTGCATCACAACGTCACTAACCGCAAAATCCCAAAAAGTGGACCATGGTCATAGTGTTGTGGTCGTGTGGAGGAAGGATACAAGAGGAGTTGAAGGCTCGTTAAGCCCCTTTCAGAGTTTGGGAGTTGGAGAGTCAGGAGTGGCTCACACACCTATACTCTCGAGGTCATGAAACACGACGCGCTCTTTGTGAGCTAATCCGGTGGTCACAGGTAGTGGTCACATGAGGAAGGAGCTCGTGCAGAGTTCTTATTCGTGCGGGGCTAAGTTTGCATTTGGACCGATTCTACCATTACAATTGCTACAGTTGCAAAATAACAGAGCTCAAAGCCCTACCAAGAAAATGACAGGGTCAAAATAGGCCAAGGACATTCTTAAATAAGCCTACCAAGGAAATGATAGGGTCAAAACAATCAAACTGCAGACCTTGCAGACACAATTCGATACTTTAAGAATGACAGAGTCTGAAAATGTTGATCAGTTTATGACCAGAGTCATGGGAATCGTGAACCAGATCATATTGACTGGTGAAGCCATCCCTAATGAACACATTGTTGAGAAAGTCCCCAGAAGTTTACCAAAGAAATTCGAAATGGTCATTACAAGAATCCTTGAACCCAAGGATCTGTCACGTTTTTCAATAGATGAACTAATTGGTTCCCTGTTGACACACGAGACCAGAGTGCATCTGACAGATGAGTCAATCGCCAATGCCTTCAAAACTCAATTCTCTTTCAGCAAAGGGAGAGGCAGAGGAAGAGACAGAGGTCACCAAGGAAGAGGGAACAATCCAGGTAACCCTCACTCAAGTGGAGGTCACAGACAACAGAACCTGAATCAATCTTTCCAAGGTCACAGACAATAGAACCAGAATCAGATTTGTCAGCCTCAAAGAGGCAGAGGGAGAACATCAAATGAAAAATCAAACATACAATGCTATTACTGCAAAATTTTTGGATGATATGAATCTGAATGCCGGAAGAAGCAAGAAGATCAACTCAGGCAGAGCACATGTCTCAAATCATACAGGAGAAACCTCAGAAGGTATGTTTCTCTATTGTCACAAGACTGAAGAGCAACATAAAGATCTCTGGTTGCTGGACAGTGGATGCAACAATCACATGATATGTAACAAATATTTACCATCATGCATTGATTCTTCAATTTTCTCTGATATTACACTTGGAAATGATTCTTTAGTCAAAGTTCAAGGAAAAGGAACTGTACCTATTCTTACTAAACAAAATGTAAAGAAAGACATAAACAATGTCTACTATGTTGTAGATCTGAAACATAACCTATTAAGTGTAGGAAAGATCATTGAACATGGATATAAGGTATATTTTGAGGGAGCATCATGCAGGATATATGATAAAACTCCCAACAGAAAATTGATTTCTGAAATCCACATGACTCAGAATAGTATGTTTCCCCTAAACCTCAGAACTGCAAATTTGATCTAAACATATGCACAAAGTGCATCCACCCCCAATGAAACTATGGTTTGGCATACAAGATTTGGACATCTACCCTTTCAGAGTCTAAGTCTTTTACAGAATCACTCCATGGTCAAAGGTCTCCCTGTCTTCAAAGATCCAAATCCCCCATGTGAGTCTTGCATACTTGGAAAACATAAGAGAACTAGTTTTCCACAGTCCTCCACTCAAGCCAAACAACATCTCGAACTTGTTCACACTAACCTATGTGGCCCAATGAAAACAAATTCAACATGTAGTATTTTTTATTTTCTAATGTTTATTGATGACTTTAGTAGGAAAATCTGGATCTATGTTCTCAGACACAAGTCTGAAACTTCTGCAAAATTCAAAGAATTCAAAGTAGAAGCTGAAAAACAGAGTGGAAAATATGTAAAAGCAATCAGATAAGATGGAGGAGGAGAATACAACTCCAAAGAATTTGCAAATTTCTTCAAATCACAAGGCATCATCATGCAAACTACAACCATGTATACTCCACAATAGAATGGAGTGGTTGAAAGGAAAAATCAGACAATAATGAACATGACAAGAAGCCTACTCAAAGAGAAATGTCTATCAAACACTTTTTGGGCTGAAGCAGTAGCATGCTCAGCTTATCTCTTGAATAGATCTTCAACCACCAGTCTAAAGATGAAGGTCCCTCAAGAAGCATGGAGTTGGACAAAGCTAAATGTTTCTCATCTAAGGACATTTGGATGCATAGCATACGCTCACATACCTTCCGAATTAAGGAAGAAACTGGATGACATAAGTGATAAATGTATCTTTACTGGATAAAGTGAAACATCAAAATCTTACAGGCTTTACAATCCAATCTCAAAGAAACTAATTCTCAGCAGAGATGTAAAATTTCTGGAAAATCAACTTTGGAACAAACCTGAAAATCAACAAATGGACAGTCAAAATCCATTGCTGCCCAGTCCTAAAAACACAGAAGACTTAGGACAGCCAATACCTCAACCTGCCCTTCCAAGATTGTAGGTACAAGGACAATCTGAAAATTATTAGGATCACTCAACTTCAAGAAGAGACTCATGCTTTGAACTTCAAAATTAGAGAACTCGAAGTTTGAGAGAAATCCATCAGCAGTTGGATGACATTGAACATCACACTCTTTTTGGTTTAATGTCATGTCAACCTACATCTTTTAAAGAGGCAACTAAGGAGCCACATTGGGTTCAAGCCATGAACCAAGAGATTGAATCCATTGAGAAGAACAAGACATGGGATCTTGTTGATTTGCCCAGACACAAGAAAAGTATTGGTTTCAAGTGGGTTTACAAAACTAAACTCAATGAAAATGGGCAAATTGAAAAGCACAAGGCAATACTTGTTGCCAAAGGATTCTCACAACAACCAGGTATTGATTATGGTGAAACTTTTTCTCCAGTAGCAAGGTTAGACACTGTAAGGACTCTCTTAGCCATAATAGCTCAACAAAAATGGCAAGTATACTAGATGGATGTCAAGTCAGCTTTTCTAAATGGTGTCTTAGAAGAAGAGGTCTATGTGGATCAACCATCTGGATTTGAAGTCAAAGAACAGCTAGCCAAAGTATATCGGTTGAAGAAAGCCCTGTATGGCTTAAAACAAGCTCCAAGATCTTGGTACAACAAAATTGACACTTACCTAATCAAAAGTGGTTTCAGTAGAAGCCAAAATGAGCCAACTTTATACACCAAAAAGGATCAGCATGGTAAAATTATGATTGTATGTTTATATGTTGAGGACATGATATATACTAGAAATCTTGAGTTAACGATTTTTAAACATGGCGTGCAATCTGAGTTTGAGATGACAGATCTTGGCATAATGAAATATTTTTTGGGTATTGAAGTTGATCAATCAACCAAAGGCATTTTTTTCTGTCCGCAAAAGTATGCAACAGACATCATCAAAAGATTTCACCTAGAAGACTGCAATCCAACAGAAACTCCTATACCCCTAGGCACAAAATTGAGCAAGCAAGATGAAGGACCTACAGTGGATTCTACCCTGTACAAAATCTTAGTAGCAAGTTTGTTGTATCTTACAGCAACTAGGCCTGATATAATGTATGCATCCAACCTTATTTCCAGGTTTATGGAATCCCCCAAAGATTCTCACTGGAATATGGAAAAAATGATTCTGAGATATGTTGCAGGAACTCTCAATTTTGGCTTATGGTACACTCAGTTTGATGATAATCATCTCTCTGGTTACACAGATAGTGATTTTGCTAGAAGCCTAGATGACAGGAAAATCACCTCAGGACATGCTTTTCACCTAGGCACGAACCTGATTTCATGGGCATCAAAGAAGTAACCCATTGTATCAATATCTTCTACAGAGGTAGAGTATGTCATTGCTACCTCATCTTCTTGTCAAGTTGTGTGGCTAAGAAGAATATTGAATGATATATCACATACAGAAAAGGAGCCAACTCCTATCTTTTGTGAGAACACCTCAACAATTGCTCTATCCAAAAATCATGTGTTTCATAAGAAAAACAAGCATATTGTCACTCGATTTCACTTCATTCCTGAGCTCGTCAATAATGGTGAAATAAAACTTCAATTTTGTGGCTCTCGAGATCAACTCGCAGATATTTTCACAAATCCACTGGGAAAATTCGTTTTTGATTTTTAGAGACAACACTTAGGCATTATCAGTGCCCATGTTTGTAACTTTTGAGTTTAAGAGGGAGTGTTAAATATAATGTAACCTCAACAATCTGACTGTACACTGCCAGTTGTCCTGGCCAACTATACTTTTGTTCCTTGATTTGCTTGAGCCTACTTAGCTCAACTCTTTTCCCTTTTCTCAATGTACTATTTTATGATATACTCAATATAATTAATACGATTTCAACTCTTTCTTTGTATTCTCTTCTTCTCATTTGATAAAACTCACATATTCAGAGCTGCAAGCCATGCTCAAGGCCAATACAAATGTAAATGATCTCTTTGGATGGTAAGTTGCAGAACTGGGCGACTTCAATATTCGATTATGTGCTTAAAATTTTGGTGATTGAATTGATTCAACGATGTGTATGTGTATGAATTCATGTGATTTGATTCAATTATGAATGGTGGGTATACAGGGGTGCAACTAGAGTAAAATGGAGCTTCTTGTACTGCCTGGCTAAGAACAAGGAAGGATTTCTGGAGAAGGAATCCATGAGAGCATTGTATGATGGGAATTTGTTTGAGTACCTTGAAAAGCAATACACGTCTCACAAGACACACTAAGAGAATTGTGGATCTTCCTTCCATTATTGTTTTTTTCATGTAGGGTTGTTTAAGACATGTGCCAGGTTTAATCAAGATCAATAAAATGTGTATGTTTATTCATTTAACTGAATGTATACCATAAGCAAGTTAGGGTGCGTTAATTTAAGGCCCCAGTAAAGGAAAACATAGTCAACTACGTGGCAAGATGTCTAGAATGTCAGGGAAAGATGTCTAGAATGTCAGCGGGTGAAGGTTGAACATAGACATCTGACAGGATTAGGATTACTACAACCACACGTCATTCCCAAATAAAAATGGAAAATCATTTCGATGAATTTCATTGTTGGATTTCCACTGACAGCAAGGAGACACGACTCAATTTTTGTATTGACAAAGAGTGCTCAATTTATTCCTGTAAGTAGGATGTTCGAGTTTTCATTAGTGAGATTGTGAGGCTGCATAGCATGCCTAAGAGGATTGAAGAATATGGAGAAACATCCATTCCATTTCCTTAGAATATATAAATATAAACACAACATTAAGATTAGGCACTCTCCCAAGAATATGTATAAACAAAGAAAAAAGACTAACTTGAAAGACATGTATTTACTTTTTTAAATTTAGTTTTTATATAACTTATCTCATCTCTTGAAAATTGTAGGCATCTGAGTATTTTTTAATTTGATCAATTTAGAATTTTGAAAGGTGGAATTGTTAGTGGATTACTTTAAATAAAAATTATATATATATATATATATA
>ML802450.1:47467-62194 GCA_009831015.1 Picea engelmannii
AGGGGGGAGTGAAAGAGAGAGATGGAGATGAAAATTCAGTGACTTAGTGGGAGAGAGAGAGGTCAACGAGTGAGAGAGATAGAGGGTAAGATAGAAGGAGGGAGGGAGGGAGAGAGAGAGAGATGGGGAGAGTTAAAGAGAGAGGGAGGGGGATACAGAGTGAGGGGAAGGATGCAAGAGAGAGAGAGAGGTGGGTTGATATATATCTATATATCTACACACACACACACACACACACACACACACACACACACACACACACACAGAGAGAGAGAGAGAGAGAGAGAAGTGGGAGAGAGAGGGAGCAGGAGAGATTGATTGATCGAGAGATAGAGAGAGAGGGGGAGGAGAAAAACAGGGTAAGAGAGATATAGAGAGGAGGCAATAGAAAGTAGGAGAGAAAATGAGAGTTGGGGGGGGAGAGAGGGGAAGAGAAAGAGAGAGGGAAGGAGGGGGACAAAGAGGGAAGAGAGAAGGGGGTAAGAGAGAGAGAAGGATGGAAAGGGGAGAGAGAGTTAGGGGGGAGTGAGGGAGGGAGAGAGAGAGAATTAGAGAGTGGGAGAGGGAGGAATGTGGAAAGAAGATGAAGAGAGTGAGTGGGGTAGAGAGAGATTGGGGGGGAATGGGGGAGAGAGAGAGGGAGGGAAGAGGGACACAAGGAGATAGGGGAAGAGTCGAAATGCACTGGCATTTTAGGAATGCGTGTGCGTTTTAGGAATGCGTACGTTATTTCAATTTATTTTTTTCTGGCATGAGTGGCAACTTTAGTGTATGTGTTCGCTGAGATGGTTTCCTCGTATTTAGGATAAGGATAAAAAACCTAGTGGTTCAGTCTGGAATACACAAAAACCTCCATTTTTCTGAATTCCTCTCCATATCTTTTATTTTGACGTTACTTTTATATATGCTACATAATTCAGTTATTGACAAAACTATAGACACAGTTAGATTTGGCTCTGCAGATTCCAAATATACAATTTTTTTTAATTAATAATGTTTACTATTTTTAATCTATTTTTGTATTGACATATTTGAAAATCCTAGAATACATACCTCTCTGATTTATGCTATAATTTTTTGTCAAATTAACCATTTCTCAAATGAGTTATATGTGGCACTAAAGGAGACTGATATCTATGATCTAAATAAATAATTTTTTTTTTATCATGTTAAGACCTGCTCACCTTGCATGAAGAAAAGATTTTATAATTTTAGGGATATGTTGACTTTGCACTAAAAAAAAACATATACCTTATATTTTGTTGGAAAAATAAGATACCACACCATATTCAAATTCATTGTAAAAGTGCCTTGAATAATCCCTCCAAGTTAATAGATTTTTGTTTTTCCAGGTTTGCATTGCCACTAACGCGTCATGAGAGACCATCATTAGGTTGCACTCACCCGAAAGAAAACAACAACCAAAAGAAATTTGACAATTGGTCTTGATCTTAAAATCATATAAAAATATGATATATTGAAAATAAATTAAGGAAGAAAGCTATGGAAAGAAAAAGGACCAAACCATAATCAAGTAAGTAAAACATAAAGGCTCATCAGACTTATCCATTTCTAAAGAATGATTAGATTTGTGAGAAAATGAGGAACCAATATCTATACAGACCCAAAATAACCTATTCATAATGTGAGGAGAAAAAGAAGGTGCCCAACTTTTGTTTAATTTTGGTGAAGTTATTAATAATTCAATAAATGATGACACACTATGTGAACCATGAATCTTTAAATCATTACTATTCAATCATTATTTTAATAAAAAGTAAAAAATTTCAAAAAATTCATACCTTTGGATTATGTCAAATGAATTATTTAATTCCTTCCTTTATAACATGAAACCAGAATATCACAATAATATATATATTCAATGATTTAAAGTATTTTCTTAAAGATACAAAGTATGGAATTGATTTCCTTTATATATTCACTTCACTTCACTTAATATTTGACGTAACAATCATAGTATCATAGTTATATGGTTCTACTTAAATGGAACATATCCCTAGAAACATATTGACACTGCTACCTCACAAATGATTGAATTTATTTACCCGATTCTTTAGAAAATTAATATATATGTTACAATGGGTCCTTACAACTACGTAGGGATGATGCCTATTTTTAAGCAAATGATTAGACATGCCAATGATAAGAATATTCCCCAAACTTATTTAACGTTGGATATATGACCGAAAACCTTTTACATAGTGTGCTCATTTAATGTGAATGGACGATATTTTCAACTTGGTTAAATCATCACTTAACTAATTAACTAATTATCAACTTCGTTAAATCACCACTTAACTAAATTTTCATTTTTTTATTTTATTTAGGGAAGGCTCTAATCTCACCATTACTTTAACGTCTTTAGATTGTGTGTAAGACATTTATTCACATCTTCCATATATAATTCATGAGAAAAATAAGGTAAAATGGGAGATGAAAAGGATGACCAAATTTTCATGTTTTTCACAATACTTTAAAATTACCCATCAAGGGTACTCCAATCTGGTTAGCAACTGTAAAATACACGCACAAAAAATTATTCACAACAATTAAATAAATGTAAATTAAAATTTTAGAGAAAATGTAAATAACTAAAATAAAGTTGAAAATGGAGGTTTAAAAAGCAAGAGGAATGATGTCTAATTTGAGGGTTGAATTTGAATGCTTAATAATAATAATAATGTCCCTTTAGATTTTGGTTCTTTCTAAATTTACTTTTGTTGTTTTAAATTTACTTTTGCCACATGTAAAATTTACTTTTATGGTTCTAAATTAAACAATTAAATAAATGTAAATTAAAATTTTAGAGAAAATGTAAATAACTAAAATAAAGTTGAAAATGGAGGTTTAAAAAGCAAGAGGAATGATGTCTAATTTGAGGGTTGAATTTGAATGCTTAATAATAATAATGTCCCTTTAGATTTTGGTTCTTTCTAAATTTACTTTTGTTGTTTTAAATTTACTTTTGCCACATGTAAAATTTACTTTTATGGTTCTAAATTTACTTTTATCACATGTAAGAGAGTTTATCTATCATTAATGTAAGCGGAGTGTGGCCTTTGAGATAACTAAATCATGAACACCCTTAAAATTTTCATGTCATGCAGGGACCATTCAATTAAGATTGTGTTTCAACACTATTCTACATGTCTATGGTACTCCAATCAGAATTCCTAGTTTTCCAAATCTCCTCTTCTATAAAATTCACGTGAAGAGAAATATAATCCATATTCAAAGATTTTTTTTTTTTTTTTACCATATGCAATATTGTTTGAGCATATGTAATATTGTTTGAGCATAGAAAACAGACTAGTTTCATTATACAATGTAGATTTTGAGTCTTTGACGTGAACAAATAATCATAGAAAACAGAGTAGTTTCTTTATACAATATAGATTTTGAGCCTTTGACGTGAACAAATAATCTTAAGCATGTCGTATGGTATTCAAGAGATTATTAAATATTTGTCCTCGACCTCAGCATGTAGTTGGTCGCTGATTCCATAGGATCCACCCTCCTAATATGACCCGAACCACAATTTTTGGTTTTCTGTTTGTTTTGAACTCTTCTATATTTAGAAAGGCACTTACATCACTCTTAAATTATATGGTTAGTGGCCTTTGAGTCCCACAAACTCAGACACTATACGTCGTTCTCCATATGCTTGTTTACCAAATAATACCACCAATGTCGTTCTCCATATGTTTGTTTACCAAATAATATCACCAATGGACTATGCATGTGTTTTTATAATTTATTAGAAAAAGGTATAATTGAATGAACCTCTACAGTTTTGTCGCCCCTAATGATTGGTGCAATAACATAATATATTATGAAATCTAAAATATTAAAGAAGACTTCATCATAAGAGTAATAATGAATTTAGAAATTCAGTTATCTTTTGTAGAATTAGACAATCTATTTGAGCGTTGTACTAGTTTCGTATGAAGGTATGAACTTACTGACAAGAAAAATGTAACTTGCAATAACAATAGAACTTGTCCATGTTGATTTCATAGATATACATGGACAAGTGACACTAACATTGAATATAAGCAACAATCTAATACTACATTTAACTCCCTTCTTCACATGTAGTATGAGTGTTCACATTAAGAAATTTGGCCTTGGGAAGAAGACATTGTTTGAGAGGGATGGCTGTAAATACCATATTATTCTCAACACAAATAGTTCAATAGAACAAATTGCTAAAGTTTACATTAATCTAATATTTGTCTAGACGAAACATCACTATACTTGAACTAGTTGTATTTGATACAACTTATCTAGTTAGATATATTGGTGTAATTGTCACCTCTTGTCATAAAAAAAAATTACAATATGAGTTGTTCCTTAAATATGGAAACACAAAATATAAAACTACAATAGTAAATACCTTATGCCCTAAATGACATTTAATATCTTCTTATTTTTCCGTATTTTATGTTTCTGTCTTTTCTCACTTGTTATATGTTATTTTCTAGTTTAATCAACCAAAAATTTTCTTTCCATTTTCTCTATAGTTGAACCTCATAGATAGAAATATTATAGTTTCAACTATATGAATAATTAGTTTGGAATAACATTCCAATGTATTGTTCAAGAAGATTGTATGAAATGGACCTAAGGGGCAAAAAAAAAAAAAACCCACACTCTACAAAATCAACTTTTACTAACTAGTTAAATGACAATAGAATAAAAAAAAAAGTCACAATTTTTTGTCGCTAGCATTGTTAAGGTAAAACTTCTTCCCTTAAACATTGCTAGTCATGCCTATTGCAAATTATTTTCTACCATTGAATTTTATAAATTTTCTCACATGCATCAGTGATACAAATCATTGACAGAATCTTAAAAACAAACAAAAAAAAATGGTTTCCATTCCAACCTTTATGTAGTGGTTGGGGGTTAACCAATTAAAAGTAGTTTAGATTTTACTCTAGATTAAAAGGTAGTTTAAGTTTAGATAATATTTGCAAGAATGTGAATATTCTTTATGGTTATCATCAAGGATGAAAGAATCTACCATCTTTATGACATGAAGAGGCTTAAAGATGAAAAACAATTCAGATTAGAATGTCCACCCTATACTCAAATTAGATCTCAATTTAAAAATATTTACCACAATACAAACATCCTTAATCTCCTAAGTCATCAAAACTATCTCCTAAATCATCATTTTAACTTCTATTAATCATCATCATCATCATTTTCTTGTTTAAATTTTTTTTCTTAATAAACTTCTCAAATTTAAACAATTACAAATACTAATTTAATTATTTATTTTATAAATTCTTAAAACATTTTCTTACACTAATTTCATACATGACTTCATAACTAGTGGAAACATCTTTATTTATAATAATATGCAATTCCATACATCACATCATAACTCATGGGAACATCTTTATTCATACTAATATGAAATTTATTATATAAATAAAATGAAATTTATTATAGCAATACAACACAAGCCTAGAAAGATCAATAAACCACCAACAAAACCGAGGACACCACCGACAACAAAATCACATAATCCCAATGAGAAACTCACCTTAAACGGATAGATCACTCTGCTAAAAATTATTACTAGGAGAAATATGGGTTATTCGTATGTGAACTATGAGAAATATGGCTAGTAATGGTACACAGTCACGGTACACAGTCACATTATGCTCCACCGTTGCATTGCCGGGCGATGAAGCGGCGGTGATGGTTTGAAGGAGTGCGTAGCCTCGAGCCAAGCGAAATACTCCTCTTCCTCCCACGATCGACATTTCTCTTACTGTTTCATAAATAGATATATATGGATTGAAGAATATGGAGAAACATCCATTCCAAATATACAAAGAAAGAAACAAAGAAAAAAATAAATGGATTGAAGAATATGGAGAAACATCCATTCCATTTCTTCAGAATATATAAATATAATCACAGCATTAAGATTAGGGCACTCTTCCAAGGATATGTATAAAACAAAGAAAAATGGCTAACTTGAAAGATACGTATTTACTTGTTGTTATTATGGCTTGGCCCTGACCTTAAAAATAGATTATTATTGTTATTATGATTATGATTTGTTTGTTGTTTGCACTGTTGGCGTGCACATAAATTTATTATTTTAATCCTAAAATTATTGTTATAAGGTGACAATGAATTCCTCTTATTTTTCAACCTTGGTTGTAACTAAGAGACCAAGTTAGAATATGGATGTGAACGCATTTAATAGTTAGTTTAGTTTCTTGTTGTAATCTCCATGATCTGAATAATAAGACAATCAATACCTGCTTGGTGGACTTAGCCCAAAGCGAGGGTGAACCACGTAAATCTCTGTGTTTTTTAATTCTGTGTGACTATGCTTAGCTTATGATATTTGTGTTTCCGCATTTTCAAATATAACAAGTGGTATCAAAATGTTTTTGGTTGGAGATCTGTGAGACCAGTAAACCAGCTGTCGTAGCTTGAGATTGAAAGATGGCGAGGACTCAAAGCACGAAACTTGAGATTGAAAATTTCAATGGCAAGAAAAATTTCGAGATCTGGAAGGTTAAGATGCACGATCTGCTCGTGCAACAAGGTATGGTGAAGGTATTTCTGGGAAAAGAAAAGCAACCTGCAACCATAACAGATGAAAAATGGGATGAAATCGATGTAAGAGCACTGAGTGCCATATGCCTATGTTTGGAAGATGATGTTTTGTTCAACATTGTTGCGAAGAAGACAACAATCGATGCGGTTTGTGGATGAAGCTGGAAAGCCTGTATATGACAAAATCCTTGACAAACATGATCTTTCTGAAAACATAATTGTACAGTTTGTGCATGAAGGAAGGTACGAAAATAGTTGATCATTTAAATACTTTTAATACCCTCTTAGTTCAGTTGGCTAGCATGGGAGTAAAATTTGATTATGAAGACAAGGAAATTACATTATTGTGTTCTTTGTCCACATCATGGGATCACTTTGTTACCTCTATTAGTTTTAGAACAACAGAAAGTATTGAGTTTGATTTTATTGTTGGAGCACTATTGTCTGAGGAAACAAGGAAGAAAACAAATTCAGAGACCTCTACATTTGAGGCGATGATGGTCAGAGGCAGACCTAAAGAAAGAGGACAGGGTCAAAGGGATTTCTCTCGGTCAAAGTCGAATGGAAAAAAAGCAATCTTAAGTGTTGGTTTTGTGGCAAATCGATACACCTGAAGAACGACGGTTGGAAGTGACAACAAGCCTCCAAAGACGACCCCCCAAAAGAAATGAAAGAAGCGAACGCAACTAAAAGAGGTTCAACAACAGGTTTATGTATGATTGATGAAGTTTTATCAATTAGTATTGGTTCACGTCATGATCAACAATGGTTATTAGATTCTGGTGCTTCAAATCACATGTGTCTTCATAGACATTGGTTTGTTACTTACCAGTAGTTGATGGAATAATTTACATGGGAAATGATATCTCGTGTAAAGTTGTGGGAATTGGTAGCATTCGAATTAAGATGTTTGATGGAACTGTTAAAATACTAACTAATGTGAGACATGTACCTGAGCTTAGGAGGAACATAAATTCTTTGGGAGTCTTAGACACTGGAGGATATAAGAGTATTGTTCAAGGTGGAGTTATGAAAGTCTACAAAGGAATCCTACTGGTTATGAAAGCGAAGAAGGTTGGTAACATGTTTTTGTTAGAAGGAAGAACTGAGTCAGATCATGTGACAATAGTATCTGAGAACTACAGTGATTCTGTTCGACTGTGGCATCAACGGTTGGGCCATATGAGCGAATAAGGATTGAAGGCATTATCTGACCGCAAGTTACTTTCTAGTCTAAAGTTTTTAAAGTTAGACTTATGCAAGCACTGTATCTATGGAAAATAGAATAGGCATAAATTTAAAAATGGAAGACACACTAGTGAGGGAATCCTTGACTATATCCATTTTGATGTTTGGGGACCATCCCCTACTATTTCGTATGGAGGATCATCATATTTTGTAACTTTTATAGATGATTTATCTAGGAAGGTTTGTATCTATATGTTAAAAAGAAAGGCTGATGTATTTACTGTTTTCAAGTAGTTTAGAGCTTTGGTAGAAAAGAGAACTGGTAGGTCTATTAAATGTTTAAGAAGTGATAATGGTAGTGAATTTACGTCGATGGAATTTGAGAACTATTGCAAGGAGTTCGAGATTGATAGGCATAAAACCACTACCTATACTCCTCAGCAAAATGGAATTGTTGAACGCATGAACATGACTCTTTTAGATAGAGAAAGGAGTATGCTTAGTAACGACAACTTGAAGTAGGAACTATGGGAAGAAGCAATAACTAAAAATTCTTATCTGGTGAATCGATCACCATCAACATGAATATAATGAAATATTCCTAAAGAGGTATGGAAAGGTCACCCTTGTAATTATTTTAATTTTAAAGTTTTTGGTTGTGAAGCCTATGCTCTAATTCCAAAACATGAGTGTTCTAAACTAGATCCAAAATAAAAAAAGGCTTATCTTTGTTGGATATGGTGATGGCATTAAGGGGTACAGGTTGTGGGATCCTACTACCCACAAGATCACCATTAATCATAAAGTTTTTGGTTGTGAGGCCTATGCTCTAATTCCAAAACATCAGCATTCTAAACTAGATCCAAAATAAAAAAGGCTTATCTTTGTTGGATATGGTGACGACATTAAGGGGTACAGGTTGTGGGATCCTACTGCCCACAAGATCACCATTAATTGAGATGTAATATTTTATGAATCATCTCTCATCAAATTAGATGTAGATGTTCAAATGAAACATGAAGAAGTACTAAGTATCAACATATTCAGTTTGAAACTAGTTCAAATACAGATGAAAGTGAACATGAACAAGTTTCTGGAGATCTTCATGAAGAGTTTCTTGCAGAAGAAGATATGGTTAATGATAACAATCAACAGAATGTGGATGAACCACAAAATTCCATAAGGAGGTCTACGCGGGTCAGAAATCCTCCAAGAAGGTATGATGATTTTGTTTCATCAGTTTCTTTAAGTAATAATGACGATGAACCGTCATGCTATTAGGAAGATGTGAAGGGTTCTAACAACGATAAATGGAAAGAATAAATGAAAGATGAAATGAAGGCATTAGAGAGGAATGCCACATAGGACCTGGTAGAACTTCCAAGAGACAGGAAAACTATAGGTTGCAAGTGGGTCTACAAGTTGAAGAAGGGTGTTGATGATAAGGTGGAAAGGTACAAAGAAAGGATGGTTGTGAAAGGATATTCTGAGAAAGAAGGTATTGACTTTCATGATATTTTTTCACTAGTTGTTAATATTGTTTCAATTCGAAGTGTGTTAGCATTGGTTGCATTACTTGATTTGGAGTTGGAGCAGGTAGATGTTAAGACTGCTTTCTTACATGGAGATTTGGATGAGGAGATTTACATGGAACAACTTGAAGGGTTCATTCAGAATCACGACAAGAAATTTGTTTGCAGGCTCTAGAAATCATTGTATGGTCTGAGACAGTTGCCTAGACAATGGTACAAGAAATTTGACTCTTTCATGGTGAGACAGAATTATACAAGGAGTGAGTATGATCATTGTGTCTACTTTAAGAAATTGAATAATGACATATTCATTATCTTAGTATTGTATGCTGATGATATGCTTTTAGAAAGAGAAATCATAACTGAGATCAACATGTTAAAGGCTTAGATTGCTAGGATGTTCGATATGAAAGATCTAGGAGTAGCAAGACAGATTTTGGGCATGGAGATATTCAAAAATAGGAAGAATGGTAAGCCTTGGTTGTCACAACATAAGTATGTTGAGAAGATATTTTTTAGGTTTGGTATGAATGATGTGAAACCAGTTTCAGTCCCTTTGGCTTCCCATTTTAAGATTTCTTCAAGTTTATGTCCTAGTACAAAAGAAGAAAACGAATATATCCCTCGAATACCATATGCTAATGCAGTAGGAAGTCTAATGTATGCGATGGTTAGAACAAGGCCAGACATTTCACATGTAGTTGGGGTTGTCAACAGATATATGGAAAATCCAGGTAAAGAGCACTGGGAAGCAGTGAAATCGGTGCTTCGGTATCTGAGGGGCACAAGTGATTACTGTATCACCTATAACAGTGGTCGTGAGTTAGTCTGTGGATATGTTGATTATGATTTTGCAGGTGATTTGGTCAAGAGAAGGTAGACTTCAGGGTATGTCTTTACTCTTGCAGGTGGAGCTATTAGTTGGATGTCAAAGCTACAAAACATTGTTTCTTTATCCACTACAGAATCAGAATACGTATCTGCTTCACATGCTTGCAAAGAGGCAGTTTGGTTGAAAGGTTTGTTTGGTGAGTTTGGAAGGATGCAAGACAAAGTGAAGTTACTTTGTGATAGTCAAAGTATTATTCACTTGGCTAATAATCTAACATACCACAGTAAAACAAAACATATACCTATCAAGTACCAATTTGTAAGGCAGGTCATCGATGAACGTGGAGTCTCTCTTGAGAAAGTGCATACAAAGGAGAACTGCGCAGACATGTTCACAAAACCAATACTTTTAGAGAAGATGCAATGGTGCTTGGCTTCTCTTGGCTTGCAGAAAAGGTGATGAACGAAAGAAGGAGCAAGGTATCAGGTTAATTGTTGTCAAGGTGGATATTGTTATATGGTGACAACGAATTCGTCCTATTTTTCAATGTTGGTTGTAACTAAGAGACCAAGTTAGAATATGGATGTGAACACATTTAATAGTTAGTTTAGTTTCTTATGTAACTTGCTATTAAATTGATGTATTCCCGTAGAGGAAACACACAGATGTGTAAAAGGAGTCTGCCGTAATATCCATGATCTGAATAATAAGACAATCGATACCTGCCCAAATCTGGGGTGAACCACGTAATCTCTGTGTTTTTTAATTTTGTGTGACTATGTTTGGCTTATGATATTTGTGCTTTTGCATTTAGAAATATAAAAATTATCACCGTCATTTAAAAAATTGGCACATGTTTACAGGAGTGGGCTAACTCGGGAGCAATCTTGCCTACCCGCTTCAGGTTCTCTAGGAGCTCCATTTTAAATTTCTAGTCAATTTAGAATCCTGATCGATTTTCTAAGTATCTAGGTTGGTTTAAAATGAGACAAAACCCCGAGGATAAAATTTTGAAATGCATGGAACTTTGATCCATGTGAAACTCAAACTACCCCTCAAAATATGGCCCAATTCATGCCCATTTTTTTACCTAAAAAGCTGATCTGTTTACTCCCAAGTTATCCTACTCTCATGTTTACATGTGAGGTTTTCTTGGAATATTTTAGATATTCTAACACCCGATGATCTATACTTGTTTTTGACTTCCGTGTTCTTTCTCCATGGATATGGAATAGTGGCGTTGCAAATGGATGTAATAATAATAATATATATATTATATTTTATCTTTAAAACTTATTTGTTGAATTTCACTGTAGGGAAGATTGACTATAGACTAATAACATCTAACTTACACGGTACGTTAATGATATAGAATATGAAATTTCTCGGTCATGTTTACATGTTCGAGAGCCAAACCCACTTGCCTGAAATTAAATTAACGCTACCCAATTTTTAAAGGCTCGTCAATCTTAAATTTGTTGACGATGTCACATACTCGAGAGACAAAGTCGCTGGCATGAAATCAAATTAACACTACTCAATTTTTAAGGCTCGTTAATATGAAACTTGTCAATGATGTTTACATGCTGGGGCGTTGAAACTGCTGGCATAAATCAAATTAACGCTACCTACATTTTTATCAGCTCATCCATCATGAAAATTTGGAAGCTTGTTTGTTGCATTGGTAAACCTATTTATAAAAGTGCGTTGTCAAACTGTTTTATGTTTTTTTTTTTTTTGGGGGAAACCTGCTACATAAATCTACACAAAATCACAATTATTTATTGTTTAAATTGCATTTCTTAATGCAGAAATGGATTCAACATGTTGAAAAACTCATGCTAGAAGAAATCAAATTAAGGCTACTTTCATTTTTATAAGATGGTAGAGCATGAAAATTTGAAATCTTGTTTGCTTGTTGGTAAACATATCCATAAAAGTGTGTTGTCTAACTGTTTTATGTTTTTTCTCTTTTAGCCATAAGTTGGCTACATAAATCTGCACCAAATCAGAATTATATATTGTTTAAATTGCATTTTTGAATGCAGAAATGGATTCAGGGTGTTGAAAAACCCTTGGAGTACTTTGATTATACTTAATTAACCACTCGAATCTGCAAATACAACAATTTCTGACAAGATTTCGTGCAAATATCCCTGAAAAATATCCCCAAAAAGGGGCAAAAACTTAGAAAGTTTAGACTATTGTCCATAAAAGTATAGACTACCATTTCAAAGGTAGTGCAATGCTAGTCAAAGGCAATGCAATGCAAAGGATGTCATGTAATCAATAATTTTTTTTTGTTTATCTAAATTCATCCTTCTTCTTTTAGCCATAGTCTAAACTTTTTATGTTTTTTTTTTTTTTTTGGGATATTTTTTGTTTAATTTTACTAGAAATTATTGGATCGGCAGAAATGAATGGTTAAGTGTTTCAAAGGTTTTTTTGGATGCTAAATCCATTTATACATTCAGAAATGCAATTTAAAAAACAAAAACTTATGATTTCAATCATTTCAATAAAAATACCAATACTTAAAACACCTTTATTTTATAAAAAAAATTCTTTCATAAAATTTATTATAAATTCTTTTTTTATTATTTAAATAATAAAAATAAGTTAGATAATTATTATTGGATCAATAAAAATTAACTCATAAAAAATGCAAGTAACTTAAAATATTTGAAACAACAGGAAGAAGACAAATTACAAATCTTGAGTTGTTAGATGTTTCCTTGAATCCTAGAAAAACAAACTGAAACTCTTAATGTTTCCTTAAATCCCAGAAAAATAAACTCAAACTTTTAATGTTTCTTTAAGTCCAAGAAAAACAAACTCAACTCTTAAATTTTAAATCTGAAAAGTCATCTAATCTACTTATTTTAGTAGATTTTAATCTGAAAAGTCATTTAATCTACTTGTTTTTTTAATTATTTTTATTAAAAACATAAGTTTAAACTCATTCGTGAATTAATAAATTATCCATTCATTATGCAACTTGCAACGAGATGACAATTTAAAGACTTATGAATGAATGTGAAACCTCTATCCATTCATCATGCAACTTGCAACGAGATGACCATTTCAAGGCTTTGACTTATTGGTATTGAAAAATATGATACACAATTTATGTTAAGGATCAAGTTATATAAATTAGGTTTTTATCATTTTAATTTACAATGATTCCACTTAGAAACGTAATATATTTACGCTCCCTCAATCTCTTGAAAAATTGTAGGCATCTTCGAGAGTTTTGAGTATTTTTTTAATTTAATTAGTTTATAATTTTAAAAGATATCTATATATATATAAATAAAGGAGGTGAACAATTTTAATCTTAAAAAAAAAAGTATTTTAATATTTTAAATAAAGTAAAGAAGAAAATTAATATTGTTAAAATAAAAATGAATTATCACAAGCTTTATACAGAAGTTAGGAGTTGGACAATTCTCAAAAAAATTTGGGATGAGAGAATTTGACATATTTGTGACACTAAGAAAATTGAAGATGAAATAAAGTTTCTCTTAAAATGTCCTATGCATATCCAAATTAGATATTATTTTCAAAATATAAGATCTTTCACAATATCAAACCTTCCTAATCTTCTAACTCATGAAAACTATGGTTATCTTGGAACACTTGTTTAAATGATTTTCGAGCACAAAAATAAAACCATAAATAAATCCAACCAATCCCTTACCTTTATTAAGGTACCATAAACCAATTTTGGTCTTAGTGGATGTTAACCATAATAATTATCATCATCATCATCAAATGAAAATAAAACATATATATTTATTGAATTGTAATAAAACGAAAACAACACATTAGTGTGTCCACGAGAAGTTAATGGAAAAAACAGTGGCAATGGGGTGTGAAGGAATGCACGGACATAAGACCATGTCTGTGTTATTAGAAACATACATGTGTTCCTAATCATATAGCCTTGACACTCACCAAACCACCACACACACTTTCCAGCTAGGATTTTTTATGAAAGTTCAGGAGTAAAAACATGCACACATTCATGAGTAGAATTGCGCACTCGCTTTAGGAACACACACGTGTTCCTAGAGAATGTGTGTTTGTACTAACAAAAAATATTTTTGAAGTGACCTCTCATGGTTCCCTATGACCCCCTATGAACAGAGTAGGGGGGGGGGCTAGCTGATCCCCCTGGTGATCCCTTAGTGTAATGAACAACGTTTTCTTATTGTTTCAAACACCTTGGAACACATACCAACGATTGAAAACCACCTAGTGGGACTGAGATCCCCAACTATAGGCCAACGCCATAAACACCACCTTCAAATCATGCATCTAGGGTCACAAACAACACCTTTAACCTACATGCATGACCTCCCAAATGTTCCATTTACCTCTTAGTGGGAATATTGGTACCATTACAGGCTTTGGAGAAGTAGGTATCAGCCTTAAGATTGAGAGAGGGAGGGAGGGAGAGAGGGGAAGTGTCAGAGAAAGAGAGAGGGAGAGATAGTGTGAGGGAGGTAGAGAAAGAGAGCGAGAGAGGGGTAGAGAGGAGGGGAGAGAGAGAGAGAGAGAGAG
>ML802450.1:62244-75179 GCA_009831015.1 Picea engelmannii
GGGGGGGAGAGAGAGAGAGAGAGAGATGGAAGGAGGGAGAGAGTGAGAGAGGGGCATGGGGTGTAAATCCCTAGACAAAGACACATGTTATGTGTTGATTATTGGGTTAGTTTTCATTGATTTCAACCCTTAAAGCAAGTCTAGTAGCAAATTTTGGTAGCCCCAAAAGTATGATTAAGTGAATTGATTTTGTTTGATGTATAATGGTATGAAGGTTAGTATATTTTTAGGTAATGCTATTCTAGATGGATAGTACATGTCATTCCATTTTCGGTGATATGTGGAATGTCACAAAACTCCTCACAGTTAGAGAGTTATGGACTTGTGAAGTTGGAGAACCCTCGTGAGTTATCTACAAGGTCAAAGAAGTTAAATTATTCTAGAATCTCCTAGAAGAAGTGGACTAGTCAAGTGGGTGAAACTAGGAGTTTGTAATGTCCCCAGCCACCAACAGGCCGGGAAAATCCACTACTCTGACATTTCACTTATCTCTGATACCAAATTTTCACACCCCATCCACCCGGGCTAGTGCATGCTACTCATAGAAATGACAATTTCCATATGCATATAAATATAAACCTAAACAAACAATGCATTTTCTTCATACATAGATTAACGTGGAATAATAGTAAAATCAGGCATACAGTACTTCACAGGCGAAACCCATAATATAACAACATATATAGGCAATATTCATCAATTATAACACATGTACATATACACAACATGTAATGATCACAAGAATAGATAATCATCTTTCAATTGAATTACACCAACTGCGTGCATACCTTACATGAACCTCCCAGCCTTAGACCACGCTGCTCATCACGCTCAACAATGAGTCACCCCCGAGCTGGGACTAAGATCCACCGAGGGCAAGGGAATCCTAGACTTGGTTGAGGTTACAGGAAACTGCACAGTGCAACTGGAAGGATTCTCTCCAGGAGCCTTCTTATGCCCACTACTCATGGAATCTCATTCCTCACATGCCTGTTCCACCCCGGGAATATGCACCTTCACTGTTCCACAGTCCATCGGTTGCTCTACTTCCCTTTTCAGGGTCTTGGAAATAGGTCAAATAAGTAATTATCAGAGCTCTGTAACTGGTGTTGGACTCTCTCTAGGATAAAATCACTTCCCAGAAAACTCTCTCACCTAGAGAGAGCTACTCATAGGCCTAACAACCTGCCTCTTCAACCATGAGCCTGACAACCTACTTCTTCAACCAACTTCCACTCAGTTTCAAGTGAGGAGAGGACAACAACAAAGCTCAATATAACTTAGGGAATGGAAACAACCACAATTCAGTAAGGAACAACACAGTTTTGGCAAGTGAAGACATGCTGGGCTTCATAGGAAAACACAGATCAACTTCATGGGTTACTGGTTTTAGAGATGCGAGAAAGATGCAGAGGTCCATGATCGAGGCCCAAATGAGTTAGGCGAGGGATGAAATAATTGAAAGATAACCCCCAACACGAGTTGACTCTCCAACTTTAACTTCATACGCCCAAGTCGACACCTGTCTTCCTGGAGCTGCATGCACTCCATTTAGCATTTGTTCCCTTTTCCAGGAACTTAGGATAAAACATATCCTTCTGATCAACTTTTGGAAGAATGATAAATTATTATTCTCTTGGACTTAAGCCCTTAGGCTTAGCCCCTCTTTCCGACCTCTCAGCCCCCTCTTCCTTACCCATCCTAGTGGAATCTTAGTCCCCCATCACTCTTTCTTCGTGGTCGGTCTACACGCAACGATGTTGTTATATTAATGATATAAATAGTTACATGTACAAAAAAAAAGGCTCCTAGCCTTTAACACCTAGGTTCTTCGGCCTTATAACACATAAGCTTACCATCTTATAATTTCTTGGCTCACCATCCTACAAAACATGTTTACAATTCATAAATACAATTGGGGCTCATCCTTGGAGATATTACAATCCCCTCCCCTTATTTTTGCACTATCCTCAGTGAAACTTATTTTCACAACATGAGCAAGGTTTTCAAAATATTCAAAAAGACGTGGGTATTCTACCCGTATAGCATCCTCATGCTCCCATGTCACGTCCTTAGGACCATACCAAGTCCAGTGGACCTTTACATCCCCTATGGCTCGATTCTGAAGCTATTTTCTCTTCCAGTCCAATCTGCACACTGGATGCACCTACAAGACACCTTCTTTCTCCACCTAAATCACATTCCAATCAATTACATGATTAGCATCAGGTATATATTTCTTAAGTAATGAAATATGAAACACATTATGTACAGTCATGGATGTAGGCAATGCAAGAATATATGCAACTAGTCCAATCCTTTCTAGGATTTCAAATGGCCCACAATATCTGGCTGCCAACTTGGAACAATTTCCCATATTCAGGGAACTTTTGTTGGCTTTCACTTTCAAGAAAACATGATCACCCACTTTAAACTCCCTGTGGGTCCTGTTCTTATCATCATAAATTTTATTTCTGTCTTGGGAAACCTTCAAATTTTGCTTAATATTCAACATTTGTTCTTCCATTTCCTTGAGAAAATCTATCCCAACCATTGCCCTATCAGTTGGGTTATCCCGGCTTACTAGGGTGTTGCACTTTCTGCCATAAAGTTCTTCAAGTAGGCTCATCTTTAGCGATTCTTTATACCCATTGTTGTCGACAAATTCTACCAAGTGTAGGTAGTCTTCTGATTCAGATTTTTTTTCCATCACATACATCCTTAGCATGTCCTCTATTACTTGGTTCACCCTCTTTGTTTTCCCATCAGACTCAGGATGATAGGTTGTGTTGAGGTTCAGATTCATTCTGAACGCTTTGAATAACCCTTTCCATCACTTTGAGGTGAATTTTGGGTCTCTGTTAGACACAATTGTCTTGGGAATACCGTGAAATTGTGCTACTTCCTTAATAAAGATATCAACAACATTAGTTTCCTTGAGAGTAGTTTTCAATGGAATAAAATGGGCATCTTTCGTAAGCTTATCCACCAATTCCATGTACTGCAAATCCACATTTGCAGCTTCCGAAATTATTCGTTTAATATCAATTTGATACATGTTAATGGTCGTAGCATGTAGTTCATGCACTATTTTGTTGAGTGCATCAACCACTTTGTTCTCCTTTCCTTTGATATGATTGATATCAAAGTCATACTCACAAAGGAATTCCAACCATTTACTCTTCCTAGCATTCAAGCTTGGTTGATCAAAAAAATACTTCAGACCGTTATGGTCTGTCCTAAATTCAAACCTCCTTCCCATGAGGTAATTCCTCCATTTCTTCAGAGCATGCACTATGGCTTCCAAATCCAAATCATGATTTGCATAGTTCTTTTCATGATCCTTCAGCTTCTTGGACTCATAACATATTACAAACCCATTCTTACTGAGGAATCCTCCCAGTACCTCTTTCCATGCCTCTGTACATACTACAAAATATTTGTTCGGATATGCAATCCTTAGGACTGGAGCACTGGTTAACAACAGCTTCAATAGCTAGAATCTTCTCTCACATTCTTCTGCCCATTGAAATTTCTTCTCCTTCCTTTGCAAGGAAGTGATGGGGTGAACTATCCTTGAGAACCTTGCAATGAACCTTCTGTAATAGCCAGCCAGACCCATAAAGGATCAGACTTTTGTCACATTCTTCAGCATTGACCATTCTTTGATGGATTATATCTTCTCAGGATCCACGACTATCCCATCCTTTGAAATGATATGCCCCAAGTAATGGATCTTCTTTTGATAAAATGAGCACTTTCTCAATTTGGCATACAATTGGTGCTCTCTTAGCACCTACAAAACCATCTTTATATGATGTTCATGCTCTTCCTCCGACTTGAAATACACCAGGATGTCATCCAAAAAGACTATGACAAACTTGTCTAGATATTCTCTGAATATACCATTCATTAGGCACATGAAAACAGAGGGTGCATTTGATAACCCAAATGGCACCATTGTGAATTCATAATGACCATACCTTGTTCTTAAGGCGGTCTTGTTGATGTCTTCATCCTTTATCCTTACCTTGTGATACCCTGACATGCGATATATTTTTTAAAATATCTTGGCATCCTTCAACTGATCAAAGAGATCATCGATCCTTGGCAAAGGATACTTGTTCTTAATAGTCACTTTTTTCAACTCCTTGAAATCGATGCTCTTAATGTTGTATTTATTATTCACAAATAGGACCAGGGCACCCCAAGGTGACACACTTGGGAGTATATACACCTTCATAATTTCTTCAAGCTGCAATTGCAATTCTTTCAGCTCTGGTGTACTCATTCTGTAAGGAGTTTTTAACATTGGAGCTACTCTAGGCATCAAGTTTATAAAGAAATCAATATATCTCTTCGGGGGTAGTCTGAGTACCTCTTGGAATAGATCTTCAAAATCCTTTAATATTGCATGGCCTTCAATATTTGACACCTTTTCCTTAGGTGCTTCTTCCATATGGGCTACAAATATTTGGCAATCCTTCCTATAACACTTCTTCAGCTGCATTGTTGATATTTATCTGACAGTAACTTCCCTTGGGATTCTTTGCACTCTCCTTAGGTTTCCTTCCTCATCCAGGCAAGTAAATGCCTTTTTATGATAGTCTAAGAGGGAATGGTGTTGGTCCAACCAATCCATCCCAGTTAGACAGTCATAGGAACCTAAAGGAAGGATGTTCAATTCAACCCTTGTGCTCAGTCCATTCATGTCCACTGGACAAGACTTAACCAACTCAACAACCTTTCTCTTGGCTCCTATAGCCAGTTGCACTAACCAAGATTTTCCATGCTTTCTTCTTGGAAAATGAAAACTTTCCACCATTCTAGGATCTATGTAACTATGACTAGCTCCCAAATCAATTAAAATAATAATGGTTTGGTTGTTGATCATACCTTTAACTTCAATCATGTGTGATTGAAATTTAGCTTGCTTGTTGTCCAGGGTTGCATAGATCCTTGGTATTCTACTGCACATTTCCTCCATTGTTTCTTCTTAGTGAACATTGTGTACATCTCTCACTTTGCCATTTTTGTTGGGACAATCTCTGTACTTATGGTTTCCCTGAGCCCCAACATTGAATGGGCGTCTTCCTTGGCCTTTGTTCCCCTACTTCAACCATTCTTTGCTCTCTAAAAGATGGTTTTCCTTGAGTATTGTTTTTGAAAAAGGGATGTTTGTTTCCCTTCTACCTATGGTCTTTCTAGAACTTCTTCTTGTCATCCCAAGCCTTCCGGAAAGTGGTATTTTCTCTTTGTTTCTCATATAAGAATTTTTCTCTCCTTGTAGTTTCTTCCATAGTTTTAGGTTCATCATACTGGATCTTGTCACCATTGGAAGGTGGCAGTCCACTCAGATACCTTTGAATTTTCTCAGTCCATCTTTGATGAAAGGAACGTACTTCAGCAATTCCAAAAACCTTCGCTCATATTCATCAATGGACATACCACCCATCTTGAGTTCAAAGACCTCTTTCATATTTCTGTCATAGTATCTCTTAGTTAAGTATTTCTTTTCCAAATAATTCTTGAATTCCTTCCAAGTAACATTTTTTTCTTTAATGTGTTGTGTTGTTCTTGAGATTAAACTTAAGGCTCAAAGAATAATGTCTGGCATTAGGAATTAAAGAAAGTTGGTTTTGAACGTGATCTTTCTTCCGTTAGTTGTGTAAGAGTTAAATCCTCAAATGAAGTTAACATTTCAACAAACCAGAGGTCGTATTTCGTCGTCTGAGTCAATTTATCAAATTGAGAGAGGAGAAGAAAATTAGAAAACTATAAAACAAACTAAGTCATCAATGACATAAGAGTCTTACCTTATTTTTAATAGAAGAAAATGTAGAATGCATTACTAAAAGGATATAATATATAGTGATCCAAATAACAAGAATGTCTTGTATTTACTGATAGAAAATATAGAGGAAAAACTGCTTGCTAATCAAATACTAAATGAAAAGTAATCACAGTAGATGTTGTACTAAATTGTAACTTAAAGAGAACATGAGATATGAAACACAAAGAGGGCACATAACTCAAAGAACAAAAAATTTGGAATCCCTGTCTTCACTTGTATTAATACTCACAAAGAAGGAGTTTTCTCAGTTACAATACGACAAGAAGTAGCCTGGTTTCATTCTTTGAAATGTGTATTTATACAAAAATTTCTCAACCTGAAGCGGTTGGAATTCCTCTATTTCTAGAATAATTAAAGTTACAAAATATGAAGTCTGAAAAGATTCACTTTCATTTCTTTTGGTCTCCTCGTCATGCTGGCAGAGGAGTTTTTTTTTCTTCTAGTTCTTCAGTTCTGAAACAGATAACGTACATAGGTTATCTCATTAGTTTCCGGAGGTGCTACCTTTTCCGTGCTTAATAAATTTGATGCATTTGCTCACAAATTGCGCCATTGGCCTCGATGGCTCTGTTAAGTTATTAGCCTCAGATATATATAATTTCTTTTCCAATTGAGACAATCTCTCTTCCATTCGCCTATCTTCTGAAACTATAGACTGTAGTTGTAGATTGGGCTTCACTAGCCATCTATTTATCCGAATAATATCAACCTGTTTTATCTGTGAGAATTCGGCCTGAGCCTCTTCCATATTTGTCTTAATGTCAAGTCGATGTTTTGTTATGTCAATCTGTCCCAGTACTCTAGATCTATCTTCTTTATCAAGGCCTATGATTATTTGTTGAGTGAGTGGAAAGCCTCTTCACAAGACTCCTTCACTTCCTTAGCCATTTTCCTACTTTCAACTATGCTAGATTCCTAGGCCTTTAGTATTATATCACCTCTAGTCTGTTCCGAAACGGAAAACCTAGAAGCCATAGCTACTCCTTATTTTGTTGATGACACAACTGCTTCTTGGAAGGTAGTCCAGGAAACAATATCTTCTCTCTCTCTTAAACAAATGTTATTTAATCCTTGATCTATCACCTGAAAATGATCTTGGACAGTTTCAACATTACTGAGAAGGATTTGTTGTGCTTCTTCCAGTTCCTTTTGCAATTTCAATGCTTGAGATTGGAACACTGTTATATCCACAACCATGTTTTCGGTAGATCTTACTTTGGCTTGTAGTTTCCTTACCAACTCATCTTCTTGGATGAACCGTGATTTATGTGCCTGTACATTCTTGTGCATCTCCTCATGGCTGGATTTGAGTTGTTGAATTTCCTGTCTATCACTGTCTCTAATCTGCTCGAAGCTCTTGTTAGCCTCGTTCCATAAATTATTTTCTACAGTCTTCATTTGATTCTGCAATTGGCTTGTTTGCAGATCTTTCTGCTTCAGTTGTTCTTTTAAATTTCTGATTGAAAACTGGTTGGCTATTGCAAAATCCCCCAATGAACCTGCTACTTATTTAGCAAAGTCTACCTCCTCCAAGTCTTCTCCATCAATCAGAACCCTGTGTCTTTTGACAGCTGAACCTTCATTTTGGTGTATTTATCTCTTCACCACAACCTTCCTTTTCTCGTTGTAAAAAAAATTGGAAGGAGACAACTCTTCAACAGAAATGGGTGTGAGGTCCTCTATGAACACTACCTCTGCATTTGGATTCCCTTTGGTGAATTGTAAAGGTGTGATGAACTAGATGGGGCTATCAATTTCGGTGGATGACTGTTTTTTGGACGCATATGTAGTTGATTTATCTGGTGTAAACAATGTCCCTTCTTCCCCTTTCTTTGTCAATGTCTCAGTCTGGTCTTTAACTTGACCACTTGGTATATCTATAAATATAGTATAGTATCCCCTTCCTGAGTCGAAACCTCAGTCTTCTGTAGGCTTTCTTGGATTCCCTGTCCACTGGAACTTATTGCTTCTGATCTTCGGGTCTCTGTTTGTTATGCAACTGGAGATTTCGAGGTCCCTCCTTGTAACACTTTAAGGAGGCTACTTCTTTGGTGCCTCTAGAAGTCGTAAAACTCAATCATTTTATCGGGTCAAAGAGCTCGAACATGACTCAAGACCTCTGGATAGGATCTCACTCCTTGGAAAATATCGTCTCGAGGAGAATTTTTGTGTTCATACCTTTTCAAATTGCAGTTGGCCATGTGATTACCCATGACCTTCTGTGGGTCGTTCTTCCTGAATTCAATGTTGACCAACTTTATTTATTCCAAGGCCACAACCTCTAATTTAGAGTGACTGAAATCCAGTAGGGAAAATGTACCAATCTGCAGGGGAAAATAAGGCCATACCTTTTTGTGTACTGCTTTGAGGTACTTCCTAATCCCGCCAAGCACAATTTGTTGTGTGACCTCTCGACACACTAGTGGGTCTGGTAAAAATTGAGATAAAGCATGTGCAGGAACTGAACAACTGAAAACCCTAATATATGAAAAGTTTTCTTGAACATACCAATCTTCTATCTTGCCCAGATTAGTCACAATTTTGTATGAAATTATAGGAGGTGGATAGCCATATATGGCGGTGTGCATCAATACCACTACCCAGTTGCAGATCTCGTAAAATAATTATTTTTCCTTTTCTTCCCAAAGCTTCGAATGATAAATATGTATGGGTTAGGCATTATTTGGAGTCTAGCTCCATTCCATCAGCGAAAAAGGCGTCATGAAACAAACAACGTCCATAATATAAGCCGACATGAAAAATTGGGTTGGTTGCCCCTTGTCTCTTAGTGATTGATATCTTGCAATCTCTTGAACCAAACTGTCTGACAATATCTTTGCCCAGTCAAAATATTACCCTTCTACTACTCTGTGTATAATAGGTACCCACGGTAAAAATAAATGAGTTGTGTTTTCCTTCCCATAGAGCCTACACATCATCATTTATATGTACAATATGTGAGGTTCTAGTGTAACAACTGGGTATATACCATGGGATTTGTCTCTGAACTTCTCGGGGTGAGAATACCAGTCTTTAATTAAATCGAGAAGGTTTTTTTCGTATTGGTCGCATTCCTTCTTGTTGAAGTCTACTAGGAAATTTGCATTGTAAATGAAATTGGATAACAAAGACAATTTGTACATCACCTGTAGATGTTCTAGCCTGAAAGACCTAATTGCGACCTTTTGTGAATTGAAAATAGTCCTGGTTGGGATATCTATGTGGTCTAGCACCCAACTGATCATATCATTGTAGGGAAAGAGCTTAGGCCTTGTCGCTATCTTTTGTAGCTCTGACTGAGCAACACTATTATATTTGGTAGATAGGTCCTCCTTCTCGTTGTCGCTTGAATCGTCTGAGAAATTTACCAATTCATATTGTAAGATGTTGAATACTTGCGTCTAGGATTTGACGGTGTCTATGCTTCTGGGTGAAGTGTCGGAGAGAACATCTGCATTCTGGCTTGAAGTCTCACCGATCGCTTTAGTCGCTTTTCATGGAGGAATGGTGTCATATCTCAGAGTTTTTTTATTTGTCATGGAAAATGCACAAGACTGATTATCTCGCTAAGTCAGCTCTGTGAAAACGCGAATGTAATTCAAAAATGAAAAAATCTTCTTTTCCTTAAGCGCATCAATTTGCATATACCTTCACTGACAATGCGTTTAATTCCTTTAGTAAAAAGATTTGGGCGATAAAGAAAGATATCATTTGAAATCATTTCCCTAGATCAACTATTAATGCTATTAATTATCGATGTTTTGTGATCAGGAAAAGCATAGATAAAATTTGAATTTACCTAAAATGCAAATTAACAAAAACTTAATCATGATATAAGATTGTTCGATGTGTTAATGAATCAAGTTTATTTTGTTAATTAATCATACTTGACCTTAATTCATTTCAGGGTTTTGAACCTCAAGTTATCCCATATTAGTTCAATCTATGATTTCTGAAACACGAAACTACGATGTAATTAATTAATTTTAATCATGTTTAACCTTTTGAATAATCACGATTAACTTAAAGGGTTTCCCTATTTTGTATATTGGGACTTTTGGTGGTCACTCGAGGCAGGATCCCCGAATCACGAAATCGTGATATAATTAATTAACATTAATTGCTTTTAATCCTTTAATTAACATAGTTTTAAAGCTTAAGAGAGTTTCACGATTTCATATATTGGGACTTTGGAGTTCTTACATGTTGGACTGTTGGTATCGCGAAACCATGAAACCCGACATTTCGAAGGTAGCCTTTAGTGATTTGAACTTTTAATGAGTGGGAGGCTCCATAACTTTTAAGGATTTCAGATCGTTGGATTCAATGGAAGACTTCATCAACGGTGATATTCAAGTGCGCGTTTGTCCTTATTTAAACAAGAATGAAACTTATCTAAGTCTAAAGTTTAGAAAAATATATATATTCCAACATAGGCTCCATATAGGGATTGTGTCTCCCTGCAAGTCGCGAAGAACAGTAGACCAAGTGCCTTTATTGGGTAAATGGAGTCATTATTGCATTTTGTGGAACTTTTTCATAAAAGGATCGCACTAAGTAAAGGGTTTCAACTGTAACTTAGAAAACCTTCATAACACATCAACTCATGACTTTTAGTTTGGCTATTTGAATTTTCTCTTTCCTGAAACTGTATTCAAATTTGCTTAAGATAATCAAAACAACCTTAACCTACCTATCAGACTCTGTTCGATCTTATTCGTTTCAAGGAAAATTAATTTTAATGATTTAATTAGGGAGTCCTTAGTTGGCTTAGAATGTAAATCTTGTCGAGAGGAAGACTAACTACCAGAGTACATTATAATACATGTATAACAGCCTTTCAGATATCATTGACATTTCTTCACTGCCAGTGAGCCTATTCAGTACCCCGGTGATGTTATCTAATTCCCAAATTGAATTTCCTTTCACCACTTCATCTTGTAATCTTGCACTTAAATGCTTGAGATGAGGGCAATCATTTAATGAATTTCCTTTCATCATCTCTTTTTTTGAACTAGATGGGGGCAATCATTTAGATGAATTTCCTTTCACCATCTATCTTATATATATATTTTTAAGCATGAAGTGGTGGAAATCAATTTGTATGTCATATACCAAGGATGATATCTGTTTATAATTTACCAACAGAGGTATGCTAACTAACTTTGATTACTTTGGGTTAATTTCCTTCCAACCTTCAAGACACCTTCGCCTACAAGGAATTTTTTCACGGGGGATTTTTACTTTTCAGGGAATTGCCTCGAGTGAAATCAATCAGTTTGAATCTGTTAGAAAGGCTAAAGTAGTCAGGATTAACCTAGACATAATTTCTTCCAGTTAAATTGAGAGGTGCGTATAAATATTTTCCTAACATTAATTTGAGATATGTTTTTGAGTTTTCAGAGTTAAGGCGAAATCTTCTCTCTATGGAGACCAAGGGAGAAGATGAGAACCAAAGGGAACATAAGATTTAAGATGGGAAGATTGGAACATGAAGAGTATTCAAAAATTCTATTGCGAACAGGATCAATCTCACCTAAGATTTTCAATGATTCTCGTATTTTCTTAACTCTTTTATTTGTATTTCATTTTTATTTAATTAAAGTTTAATTATTATTTATTTATTTATTTAATAAACTTTAGAGAAAACTTTTAAGATTATTCTATAATTCTCATATTCCTCTTATCGTTGATTAGGTGACAATATTTATATGAATGAGACCTCTTTCAGATTTAGCTAGATTCCCCTAAAAACTTCAACTTGGTTCAATAGGTTTTAGAAGCTCATACCTTAAAAATTCTTCATATTTTCAACTAAGCCCACTATTCATTTATCACCTGTTTTGGGAGAATATAGCTATTCTGAAATGTTTTTCTGATATTTCGACTATCAGCCAGTATCCTGCGATAAATATAAACATGAGCGCTGCCAGATACTTATCAATAGAAATAATAACTATTACCTATCTTTTTTTTTCTATTTTCTTTTTTAAAAACAACAAACATGTTTGTATTTACAATGAAAGTAGCAACTCACCAAAGAAATGAAAAACTGTGAATCAAAGTAAAGAAATCATGTTAGGATATTTAGACACTTAGGAGTTAGTTAAGATCTACTTGGTCTAATATGTCGTTAGGTAAAAGTGTGTTTCTTTAGTATGCATTAGTATGCATTTGTAGTTAGGAAATCCGACGGTCAGGATATGTTCCCGACATAGAGTGATTCGATGGTTCATACTCTCCTCGATCTTAATGGCCATTGATCCGTGGCTTAACACCCGATTGGTCCATGATCTGTATTTAAAGATCATGGAGGGTCATTTTCCGATGATCGATTGTGAGAAAATATCTTGTAAAATCTCTCTGTAATCTTTTTCTTTGCATTAATAAACTGCTCCAAGTGGCCGCGTTGGCTGGGGCCATGGATGTTTCCCCGTAGGGGTTTTACCACGTGAAAACATCGGTGTGTTGATCTTTGCTCTGGTTATGTGAGTGGTTACTGAAGGTGTTCATCCTCTGTTGGAATACCTGTGTTGTCGAACATGGTATCAGAGCCTGTTTGAAGACCCGCTCCTGTTGTAGATCAAGATCCTGAAGCTGAGTTGCCTCATCTCCATTTTCTGGCATTTCTGTACATTTCTTGAATGAAAGGACTGTTCCATTGCATCTGGAGCATGCTTTTCATTCAGGAACACTTTTCGTTTCATTCGAAAAGGTTTCCTTTTGCCCAAGATACGACCATTACAGTCAGAATTCGGAGGTATAAAGTCTGAATACGCATTTTTAAATTTTTGCAAAGTTTTGATTTTATTTCGGTTTGTATTTTTTTTTTCCGGACTGCTACTCTTTTAGATCTGCATATGCTCTTTTCCTCGTGCCTTGTGTGATCTTGGCAAATCAGAAACAGATAGGAAAAGGTGCATCTTTCGGGTAAGCTAACCGAGATCTAACCCTTGTTGTCATCGAGAAGCGAAATTTTTTTTCTTGTGTGAAAAGAGTTTTTTTGGAGCATGCTCTCCAAGGCCGTCTTCAACAACAACAACAACAACAACAACACCCCCAATCCTCCTTCTGAACATTA
>ML802450.1:77716-130554 GCA_009831015.1 Picea engelmannii
AATCTCTCTGTAATCTTTTTCTTTGCATTAATAAACTGCTCCAAGTGGCCGCATTGGATGGGGCCGTGGATGTTTCCCCGTAGGGGTTTTACCACGTGAAAACATCGGTGTGTTGATCTTTGATCTGGTTATGTGAGTGGTTATTGAAGGTGTTCATCCTCTGTTGGAATACCTGTGTTGTCGAATAAATCAAACTAGTATATATAGTGAGAGTTTGGAAACTGTTTATTTCACAAAATGCTTCATGTAACACCCGTTGATAGGGGCGTTAAGGATTTTTCCATCCATATTTTCCAATAAAAATGAATTATTTCCTTTGGAAGTTGTGATCTTGACGGGTCCATGCCAGATATGGTCAAATTTGTCATCTTTTCCTGACTCTTCCTTCCTATCATCCCACTTTAAAACCAAGTCACCAGGAAGGAATTCCCTATCTTTAGCTTTTTGGTCAAATAGGGCTTTCATGTTATCTTGATATTTTTGGAGCTTCTCATCTAATTCATCCCTATTTTGCTGGACTTCAATCAATTGATTTATTCTCCTAGTGACGTGATTTGGCTCTTCCTTGGCATCTTGCCAGAGTTTCATTATGGGTAGAGAAACAATGATGGGGAGAACAACATCGATATCATATTGCATTTGAAAATGGGACATTCCAATTGATCTCTTAGTGCCTATCTGATTAGCCCACAAATCATATTTCAAATGTACATGCCAGGCTTTCTTATTTTTAGTCAGCAATTTTTTAATTATGGTGATTAGACTCTTGTTGGAGGATTCAGATAACCCATTGCCCTGAGGATAATAGGCTATGTAATTCCCTAGTACAATGTTGTACTTCTGACAAAAACTTATGAAAGCCATGGAATTGAAAGCTTGGGCATTATCAGTAACTATCTTCTAAGAACATCAAAATCTCGACAAAATGTTTTCTTCCAAGAAACCGATCACCAATGTATCTGTTGTGTTTCACATGAGAATAGTCTCTACCCATTTGGTGAAATAAACAGTAGCGGTCAAAATGCACTTATGTTGTGCACTTGAATGTGGATGTATTTCACCGATGAAATCTAGACCTCATTTCTAAAACAAAGCTTATGTTTTGACTGGGACCAAAGGTAGTGCGAGAATCTTTTGCTTGCCTAAAAATAGTTGACAGGGGTTATAGGATTTGACTTTAGTGTTCACATCAGTAACTAGTTTCGACCAATAATATCCAGCTCTTAGGATTTTATATGTCGTTTCTCTCCATGCATGATGCCCTCCACACACTCCTTCGTGGAATTTTTCTATTACCCTCTCCATTTCAGATTCTACTGGACAGCTTAGTAATAAACCTAGAGGATCCTTCCAATATAGTTGACTGTCTATGATACAATATTTTAGTGCGTTCAACTTCAACTTTCTAGCTTTGGAAGGAGTCATACCGCTCGGGCACTACAGAGTGAGAATGTAGGAGACTATGTCTTTATACCAAGATGAAGAAGAGAATTTCTCCTATATTTGAGTCGTAGGTATATGGTCATCGAAATATTCGATATCTAGAATATCTTCGTAGGATTGTAAATGATTTATCCGAAGTGCCCGGAAATTTGATTTGGCTAGTAATTTAGCCAAACCTTGACCTTTGACCAGTTTGGTTGGTTTTACTTCTAAGTCAAATTCTTGAATCTTGGCTAACCATCTGCCTCTTTTTCTGTCACTATCTATCTGAACTAATATGTCCTTGACAACGTTGGTTGATACATAGGCGATTACCTTAGAATGGATCACATAAGTTCTGAAAGCTTTGAGTGCTTTCACCATTGCATATGCTTGTTTCTCTAATATATCATATCTTAGTTCAACATCTCTGAGACATTTACTAAAGAATGATATTGGTTTCTCAAAACCTTCATCGCTCTTTTGTAAGAGCACAACTGCAATAGTATGTTCGGAGTCAAATGAGAAAATCAAGAATTCCTTCGTATAATCTGGACTAGCCATCACTGGTGCTTCACCTATAAATTTCTTAATACGTTCGAATGACGCTTTGGATTCGATTGTCCATTTAACTTTGTTGTCTTTCTTGACCATGTCTGTAATCAATTTTACAATTTCGATGAAGTTTGGGATAAATCTTCTTAAAAAATTATTTTTTCCTAAAAATGATTGAATCTCTTTTCTATTCCTAGGAATATTTATTGTATCTATAGATTCAACCCTTTTCAGGTTGATTTTAATTCCATCTTTAGATACTATGTGGCCCAAGAGTTTACCTTCCTACATAGAAAAATGAGATTTATTGGGATTCAAAGACAAACCGAATTTTCGACATTTCTCAAACATTTGTTTGAGGTGCACCAGGTGCTCTGCATCAGATTTAGAAAATACTGTTAGATCGTCAAGATAGATCACAATGAAATTATCTCCTTTGCCAACAAAAACGATGTCCATAGATCGTTGGAATGTGTCTCCTGTGTCCATCAGTCTGAATGGCATTTTGTCATACATGAAGGTACCTCATGGGATGGTGAACGTGGTTTTTTCCTTATCATCCTCATGGAGTGGAATTTGATTATAGCCTGAGAATCCGTCAATCATAGACATTCTATTTTCTCCGACCACTTTTTCCAATACATGATCCATTTTAGGTAATGGATAATTATCCTTGAGAGATGATCTGTTTAAATTTATGAAATCTACACAAAGTCTGTTTTCATTGTTTTTCTTCCTGACCGGAAGAATATTGGATACCCATTTAGAGTATATGAGAGAAACAATGATTTTAGTGTCTAAGAGCTTCTTTACTTCTCTTTCTATCACAGGTAGTTGTATAGGATTTATCTGTCTAAGATTTTTCTTGAAAGGTTTAACTCCTTGCCTTAGGGGAATCTTGTGTTTGATTACGGTGGTATCATAAGTTCTTAACTCATCATAAGACTAGGTGAAAACATCTTTATACTGCTTGAGCAACTCGACATGCTTTCTTTTCACTTCAGGGCGGAGATATTTAGATATTTTTACTAGCTTAGGAGTTTCCTTGGTACCGATATTACAATCTTCAACCTCTTTAGGTTGAGGCTGCAAAGTGGACTTCAAAGGAACGTCATCATGATGAAATAACCTTTCCAAAGGAATCAGGCCTTTGGGAATCTGATTATTTTTTAGTACCAACATACAGTGATTAGCGATTTTATCTCGGAACTCCTGAGGTTCTTCACCATCCTGCATAATCCAAAAAGGGTCGTTCTGATTTTCCTGATCAATATGCGTTTTGGAAAATTTGACTACCATTTCTAAAAATTACCTAATTTGCTCATCATCTTCGAAGACCTGAAAATGTTGTACATTGTTTGGTATTGAGGGTATGTGCCTCATTTCTATGTGATTCTTCATTTTGAGGACAGTAGGAGGTACAAACATTGCAATTGCTTTGGCCAATGAATCTGCCTATTGGTTTTCCATTCTGGGGATCTGGTGGATATTAAACGATGAGAAACAATTCTCAATTAGATCCTAGGCACAATTTTTGTAGGACCTCAACCTTTTGTGTTTGGACATGTACTATTGCTTTATTTGTTTCACGATCAATTCTGCATCACAATAAACTATTAGATTTTCAATCTTTAACTTTCTGGCAGCTTCTAATCCTAAAACTAGGGCTTCATATTCACATACATTATTAGTATAATCAATGTCCCACTCTAATATGTAGGAAAAGGGAATAATGAAATTGTCTTCGGGTGCCACAAACAACACTCCATCTCCTGCTCCTTCAGAATATGAAGCACCATTGAAATACATTTTCCAAACTCCAACACTATTTACATTTTTATTTGTTTTTTCTATCTTTTCTTTTTCTGTACAATTTTCTTCTATACATTCATCTAAATCGTCATCAAGAGACAATATATAGTTTCCTAAATACTGATCGATGACATATACAGGGTAATTATTCAGATTTTATGGGTCACTTATAGTGTATTCCAGACTTGTTTCTCTATACAGGCGAGTAAACTGTCTGTCGAAGATCAAGATTGTAGCATACGTCATGTCCAGTTGAAGGGATCCTCCAAGTTTGGCACCTCAAGACCTGGATAACAGCATGCCATACTTTGCAGGGATATCAACAACAACCACATCCATCAAAATACTTTTCACTAGAATCTGTGCAAGATTAACCACTAAATATTTAATCATACCCATACATTTAACCTTTCTCGAATCAAAAGAATACAAATCTTTGTATGGTCTAGTAATTTCAAGGTGCAGTTTTTCCATAATAGCTTTGGGCATCACATTGTGGGAGGATCCAGAATCTAACCTACAATTATGGAGCAGATGATCATGCATAGAAAACATAATATAGAAAGGAGCGACAAAATATCTGGCATTCTCAAAATGCAGACCAAACATTATAGTCGGTTTATCATCTTCTAAATTTATAACATCCGCCTGACTTTCAATATCTGAGAAATTGATCATTTTGGAAATTTGTTTTCTATATGTAGGGTCTTTTGCCAGTTCAACCAGAGGTACATGGATCTTGATTTTATTAATTTCGTTTTCTAGATTGAAACTCCCTATTGTCCTTTCGGCTTCTCTCACTCGGATTTCTATCTCCTTTTTATCTGATCTATTAGTTTGTGTTGCTTTCGTTTCAGCTGCTTTCGTGTTGGTAGTTTTCATTTCAGTTTCTTTCATTTTGGCAGTCTCTGTTTCAACTTCTTTCATCTTGGCAGTCTGTGTTTCAACTGATGATTTATTTGCCTCACTCGTTTTACTTCCCGTCAAGATCTTCTTCGGTTGGGCAATTGTGACATTTTTATCTCTAGGCCTTAAATTATACTTTTGTTGAAGCTCGACCATTATATTATCGACAATTCCTTGATAAGCAAAATCTTTTGTAATATTTATGCTACCATCATTAAACGGGTATTATGCGCCTAAAGACCTTTCATAATATTGCCTTATCAAATGATGTTCTTTATCATCATCGCTAAGATTATTCATGTCTACTTATAACTCCTCGAAGTTTCACATGTCATCTCCTACTATAAAAGTTTCATTTTTAAAGGGGGTCTGAATCTTTTGATCTTCAATTTTTATCTATATTTGTTGCACTTGAGGGTTAGGATTTCTTCTGAAATATTTTCTAGTGAACTAATCTGTTTTAGATTGGTCCAGTTCCATCCTCGAGATTTTTTTTGATAATTATTTAACTATTTTTTCCATGTCATCCATTTTGTCTTACGCAGACCTCCCAGCTCCGGAAGGTCCTGTTTGTTCTCTGAATTGTCTGGTTTCTTTATTTCCCGTTTCATATTTATCTTTCAATTTTCCCAATGCCATCATATTTGATTTAATTTCTATAGCATGGTCCTGCATTCATGTGAGGTTTGTAGATCTCCTTTCCCTCAACAGTAAGGCAAAGTTAGGCTCGAAAGCCCCGACGAAAGTCACCTTTGCTACAGGTTGGGAAGGTTTAACCTCAGCTGGAATTTTGTTGTACAATTTATTAAATCTCTGAGTGAATTCAAGAATTGTTTAAGAATTTTTCTTTCTTAAAGATTCGAACTCGGTTAAATAATAAAGGTGATCCTTCCACTCTCCCCATTGTCTCAGAAAAGTGTTTTCTAACTCGTCGTATGTTCTTATAGAACCTGTTGGTAGCCCTCTGAACCTGGTTCTCAAATGTCCTTCGAAAGTTTGAAGTAGGAGTCTTGAATAAACATCCTCGTGCTCAAGGCCAAGGATATCGACAAATTGATTGAAAAAATTTATGTGTTCAGTGGTCGTTAAGTCTCCCTCTCCTGTGAACTTTGGCAGGTTTTTCATATAGTTTTCAAGTAAATCATTGAGATGAACTGGGAGGACTAAAGGAGCATACCTAGCAGTTACTTTAGATAAAATTCTAGGAGGCGGGGTTGGTCCTTGACCACCTCCTCCTCCCCCTCCAGCACCAAATCCTCTTCCACCTCTGCCACCTTCGACACCACCTCCTCCAACACCACCTCCTCCAGAAAAAACCATTGATAATATAGGGGATGAAACTTGGAGATTATAGAGAGGATTTTCAAATATGTGTAGTGAGCTTTGGGCTACTTCGGGATGAAGCAAAAGTAGTTATAGGAATTGATCGCCAGGAGATAGAAAATCAGAAAAGGGGGGAAAAGAGAGATGAGGGCTAGGTTCTTCAGACTTGTAGGATATATAAATGGGAGAACCTACAGGGGTTGAATCAGAGGGTAAGATATACTCTTCGAAACTTCGGGAAGCTGGAAATTTTATTTCAGAGACTAATGGAATATCAATCAAAGAAGGTATCGAGATGGGTATTTCTCCTTTATTAGAAAAGGAGGAAATTGAATCGGTCTCGGTTTTTATATTGGGTAAAACCAACTCGGGGTCTATGAATTTGGATTCAATTCTATCAGTCGACATTTCTCCAAAATGGATTTGGGTGGAACCTTCTTGCGAAATTAACTGTTCAGGTGGAACCTTAGCATTAGACTATGTGGGTTTGGGTTGATAAACCTTACTTGTATATGCGGTGGTCATCTTCAGGTATCCCCTTAGTTTTAAAAAAATTTCAGGGTCAGATACGAGCGTGGTCTGCTTATTGTCCAAATTTTTTCTGGTATTCCTTCAACTGAATGCCAATATATTAGTGGTGGAATTTCCAAGTAAAAAATTTAAATTATCCTTAATACTATATTCTATCTTTGTTCACTATCAAAGAAAGAAACTTACCATGTCATTCTCCTAGGGAAAAATAACTTTGTTTCTCCATCCCTGACAATGGCGCCAAAAAGATGTTGTTCCTGAGATTAAACTTAAGGCTCAAAGAATAATGTTAGGCATCAGGAATTAAGGAAAGTTATTTTTAAAGGTGATTTTTCTTCTGTTAGTTGTGTAAGAGTTAAATCCTCAAATGAAATTAATAACTGAACAGAACACAAGCTATATTTCCTGTTCTAAGTCAATTTATCAAATTGAGAGAGGAGAGGAAAATTACAAAACTATAAAACAAATTAAGGCATCAATGATAGAAGAGTCTTACCTTGTTTATAGTAGAAGACAATGTAGAATGCATTCCTGAAAGGATATAATATATAGTGATCCAAATAACAGGAAGGTCTTGTATTTACTGATAGCAAATACAGAGGAAAAACTACTTGCTAATCAAATACTAAATGAAATGTAATCACAGTAGATGTTGTACTAAATTGTAATCATTCACTTATTCAGGAGTAACTTAAAGAGAACAGGAGATATGAAACACAAAGAGGGCACATAACTCAAACAACACAAAATTTGGAATCCATGTCTGCACTTGTATTAATAGTCACAAAGAATGAGTTTTCTTAGTTACAATATGACAAGAAGAAACCTGGTTTCATTCTTTGAAATGTGTATTTATACAAAAAGTTCTCAACGTGAAGTGGTTGGAATTCCTCTATTTCTAGAATAATTAAAGTTACAAAATATGAAGTCTGAAATGCTTCACTTGCATTTCTTTTGGTCTCCTCGTCATGATAGTAGAGGGATTTTTTTTTTTCTAGTTCTTCATTTCTGAAACAGATAACGTACACAGGTTATCTCATTAGTTTCCATAGGTGTTTCCTTTTCCCTGCTCAATACATTTGATGCATATCTTCACAAATTGCACCACCAACTTGGAGGGCTCTCTTAATTTATTAGCCTCAAAAATATATAATTTCTTTTCCAATTGAGGCCATATCTCTTCCATTCGTATATCTTATGAAACTATAGACTGTAGTTGCAGATTGGGCTTCACTAGCCATTTTTTTATCCGAATAATATCAACCTGTTTTATTTATGAGATTTCGGCTTGAGCCTCTTCCATATTTGTATTAATGTCAAGTCGATGTTTTGTTATGTCAATCTGTGCCAGTACTCTAGAGCTATCTTCTTTATCAATGCATAATGATTCTTTGTTGGGTGAGTGGAAAGCCTCTTCATAAGACTCCTTCACTTCCTTAGCCATTTTCTTACTTTCAGCTATGCTAGATTCCCAGGTCTTTAATATTATATCAACTCTGGTCTGTTCCAAAATGGACAACCAGAAAACCATAACTACTCCTTCTTTTGTTGACGACACAACTGCTTCTTGGAAGGTAGTCCGGGAAACAATAGCTTCTCTCTCTCTCTTAAACAAATGTTATTTAATCCTTGATCTATCACCCAAAAATGATCTTGGATAGTTTCAACCATAGTGAGAAGGATTTGTTGTGCTTCTTCCAGTTCCTTTCGCACTTCCAATGCTTGAGCTTGGAACACTGTTATATCCACAACCAAGTTTTTGGTAGAGCTTACTTTGGCTTGTAGTTTCCTTACCAACTCATCTTTTTGGATGGCCCATCATTTACTTTCCTGTACATTCTTGTGCATCTCCTCATGGCTGGATTTGAGCTATTGGATTTCCTGTCTGTCTTTGTCTCTAATCTTCTCGAAGCCCTTGTTGACCTCGCTTCGGACATTCTTTTCTACAATATTCATTTGATTCTGCAATTGGCTTGTTTGCAGATCTTTCTTCTTCAGTCGTTCTTTTAAATTTTCGATTGAAAACCTGTTGGCTATTGCAAAATCCCCTAGTGAACCTGCTACTTCTTCAACAAAGTCTACCTCCTCGAAGGCTTCTCCATAAATTAGCACCCTGTGTCTTTTGACAACTGAACCTTCCTTTTGGTGCATTTCTCTCTTCATCACAACCTTCCTTTTCTTGCTAAAAAAGAAATGGAAGGAGGCAACTCTTCAACTGAAATGGGTATGAGTTCCTCTATGAACACTAACTCTGCATTTGGATTCCCTCTCGTGAATTGTAACGGTGTGAAGAACTAGATGGGGCTATCAATTTCGGTGGACGACTATTTTCCAGTCGCGTCTGTAGTTGATTTATCTGGTGTAAATAATGGCCCTTCTTCCCCTTTCTTTGTCAATGTATCAGTATGGTCTTTAACTTGACCACTTGGTATATTTTTCAATATAGTATCCCCTTCCCAAGTTGAAACCTCAGTCTTCTCTAGGCTTTCTCGGGTTCCCTATCCACTGGAAGTTACTGCTTCTGAGCTTTGGGTCTCTGTTTGTTGTGAAGCTGGAGATGTCAGGGTTCCTCCTTGTAACACTTTAGGGAGACTACTTCTTTAGTGTCTCTGGAATTCATAAAATTCAATAATTTTATTGGGTGACATAGCTCGAACCCGAATCAATACCTATGGATAAGATCTCGCTCCTCGGAAAATCCCATCTTGAGGAGAATCTTCATGTTCATACCTTTTAAAATTGTAGTTGGCCATGTGATTACCCACGACCTTCTATGGGTCGTGCTTCTTGAATTCAATGTTGACCAACTTTACTTCTTCCAAGGTCACGACCTCTACTTTAGAGTGACCGAAATCCAGTAGGGAAAATGTACCAATCTGCAGGGGAAAAGAAGGCCATACCTTTTTCTGTACTACTTTGAGCTCCTTACTAATCCCGCCAAGCGCAGTTTTTCATGTGACCTCTGGGCACACTAGTCGCTCTGGTAAAAATTGAGGTAAATCATGTGGAGGAACTGAACAACCGAAAACCCTAATATAGGAAAAGTTTTCTTTAACATACCAGTCTGCTATATTGCCCAAATTAGTCATAATTTTGTCTGAAATTTTGGGAGGTGGATAGCCATATATGACGATGTGCGTCGAAACCACTACCCAGTTGCAGATCTCATAAAAGAAGTATTTTTCCTTTTCTTCCCAAAGCTTCGAATGATAAATATGTATGGGTTTGGCACTATTTGGAGTCCATCTCCATTCCATCAGTGGAAAAGGTGTCATGAAACAGAAAGCGTCCATAATATAAGCCAACATGAAAAATTAAGTCAGTTTCCTCTTGGCTCTTAGTGATTGATATCTTTCAATCTCTTGAACCAAAATATCTGACAATATCTTTTCCTAGTCAAAAGAGTACCCTTCTGCTACTGTGTGTATAATAGGTACCCACGGTAAAAATAAATGAGTTATGTTTTCCTTCTCGTAGAGCCTACAGATCATCATTTCTATGTACACTATGTGAGGTTCTAGTGCGAAATTTTTTTATATACCATGGGAGCCAGCTCTAAACTTCTATGGGCGAGAATACCAGTCTTTAATTAAATTGAGAATGTTTTTTTACGTATTGGTCATATTCCTTCTTGTTGAAGTCTACTAGGAAATTTGCATTGTAAACACAATTGGATACCAGAGACAATTTTTACATCACCTATATATGTTATGGCCTGAAAGACCCAACTACAACCTTTTGTGAATTGAAAATAGTCCTGGTTGGGATATCTACGTGGTCCAACGCCCAACCAATCATATCATTGTAGGGCAAGAGCTTATGCCTTGTTGCTATCTTTTGTAGCTCTGACTGAGCAAAAAATTTGTATTTGGTAGATAGGTTCTCCTTCTCGTTGTTTCTTGAATCATCTGGGCAATTTACCAATTCATATTGTAAGATGTTGAATACTTGCGTCCAGGATTTGACGGTGTCTATGCTTCTGGGCGAGGTGTCGAAGAGAACATATGCATTCTGGATTGAACTTTCACCGGTCGCTTTAGTCTCTTTTTGTGGAGGCATGGTATCAAATATCAGATTTCTATTATCCATCACAGAAAATGCACAAGACTGATTATCTCGCTAAGCCAGCTCTGTGAAAACACGAATGTAATTCAAAAATGAAAAAAATTTATTTTCCTTAAGCGCATCAATTTTCCTATACCTTCACTGGAAATGTGTTGAATTCCTTTAGTAAAAATATTTGGGCAATAAAGCAAGATCTCATTTGAAATCATTTCCCTAGATCAGCTATTAATTATATTAACGATCGATGTTTCGTGATTGGGAAAAGCATAGATAAAATTTGAATTTACCCAAAATGAAAATCAACAAAAACTTAATCATGATATAATATTGTTCGATGTGTTAATGACTCAAGTTTATTTTGTTAATTAATCATGCTTAAACTTAATTCATTTCAGGCTTTCAGACCTCGGGTTATCCCATATTAGTTCAATCTATGATCTTCGAAACACAAAACTGCGATGTAATTAATTAATTTTAATCATGTTTAACCTTTTGAATAATCATGATTAACTTAAAGGGTTTCACGATTTCATATATCGAGACTTTGGAGTTCTTACATGTTGGACTGTTAGTATGGCAAAACCCCGAAACCCAACATTTCGAAGGTAGCCTTTAGTGATTTGACCTTTTAATGAGTGGGTGGATCCATAAATTTTAAGGATTTCAGATCATTGGATTCAACAGAAGACTTCATCAACAATGATATTCAAGTGTGCCTTTCTCCTTATTTAAAAAACAATGAAACTTATCTAAGTCTAAAGTTTAGAAAATAATATGTGTTCCAACATGTTGCACCTGCACAAGTTGATTCCACCACATGGATGCCTTTCCTCTTAGTTGATACATTGCAATTCTTCTTTCTGCATGAGAGGAATAATTCTACAGTTGGAATATTTCCTCATGCCAAGTAGCCATGTCTCGACATCTTCTTCCTTCTTGTGCTCTCCATAAAACATAGGAGGCTTAATTTTGTTCATTTATCCCTTCAGTTCATCCACTCCAGATATCCTATGCTTTCTGATAGGAGATGTGCTTGAACTACTGTGTGCACTCCTCTTGGAGTTCCCTTGGGAGTGATGATGGTGTCTGCCAACACTCCTTGATTTCCTCTTTTAACCAGGAGACCCATGACTTCCTGATTTACTGGAGTCACTCTCCTTATCCAATTTCTTTTCTATCATTTCGAGGCTCTGTATCAACTTTACGTTGAATTCTGTCTGTTGTTCCCTGGCTTTCATGAGCTTTTTGTTATCTGCTCGGTGAGTCTCGACATTTTTCTGCAATATTTCAATGATTTTCATCATGTTTCCTTCCTTATCTATCTCTTCTCCATGCCCATTGGAGTTTGATCCTTCAACTCCAAAATGGACATCCATTCCTTTAGCTTCATTCTCTGAAATGGAATCATTACGTGCATCATCCATTTCTCTTCACTAAATGACAAATAGGTTCGATTCTGACAATCGTTAATTCTGCAAACACAATGTGCAGTCAAATGAAATTTTCCAGGCCATCCGTCCTTAACAAATTTCACGGTATTCATAAACTAGTATGATTCAAGAAAAAATTCATATTCCATTTTCTTTCTGAGCTCTGCTCTGCAATGATTTTTATTTTTTTTTGGCAGTAGCCCCAACCCATGCGACCACGGGCTGTCGCCAAGCACTAGATCGATAGGCACTTGTTCGGGACTTCAAGCCTCCAGCTTCGGAAGTTTTCAAAGCACATCCCAACAAATCTCTCAGAGTTCCGAATCACCGAACTAATGAAGTAGGGTGGATCAACAATCCACGTCTACCCAACATCCAACGACTGACACTCACTATGGAACCTTAGGCATCCAAGTTCTGGGACTTCAGAGCTTTGGGACTTCAAGACTTCAGAGAATTTCACATCCGCACACCCCCAACACCCAAAACCATTAAACTCCAAACACGTCCATGTCACCTTTGGCGACGTCCTTATGTCATGTTACTTCGACGTTATGAAACTTCATAAGTTTCTTCCTTTCGTTCTTTACGAGCCATCCTTCTGGAGTGTCAAGTCTCCAGACTTCACAACTGGTGGCACGCATCCATCGGGATCCACGACTTCCATGCTTGAAGTAAGATATCGAATAGTCAGATCACTTAACACTTTTCAAATTGTGGGGGCATGCATCCGCAGTTTGGAGTAACCCACCATTCGTCCTGCAATTCCTCTTACGCTGACACGTAACCCCTTGGTGAAACCGTGGTTTGGATTGTGGAACCGTCTTAGAGAATTAACTCTCGTTCAACTTGGGTCCTCGCAATGCCTCCTAGTCCTCGATCTTGATGTATCATTATCAATGCTAGTGTGGGTCTGTCGACCTTTAACTATGTTATGTAACCTCAAGGCCCACATAGTACAACTGACAACATTCCAGGTGGGGGCACATTGCAGGTAGAGGAGAAGTCCACATCACCTCCGGGTGACATCATCGTGACTCACCATTTCAGCTCTTCCGGGCTTTAGAGCTTCGGGCTTCGGAATTTCTCGCCTCAGCACCCACTACTTCTCCTGAATGCAGAAATCCTGAACAAGCCAATCTGCTGACACATATCCCTTTGGATAGACGGTTCAGATTACTTCAAACTTTGGAGCTTCAGGAGTTCTCTATCCTTCCTACTACACCATAAATTCCACCCTTGGCTTGATCCAACCATCGAGCTCTTCTCCCAGATCTATGGTGTAGATCTACTTCGGGGACTTCGGGGCTTCAACCTCTTCCCCTCTATAACACATACTTCACCAAAGTCACGAATTCTTAAGGACTTGCATATTAACCCTTCTGCACTTTTCTCAAGATCTAACGGTTGGGAATTATCCTCCTTCTCCTGAAAAAATCCAACGACCCACAATATTGTGCAGCCCATTACCATGTCTATTGTGGTTTTATAATACCGCTACACCTCCTGAGCTTTGTAACATAGCCAAGGTAACCTCTTGGCACCATTTCTCTCTAAACCTTGGTTCTAATGACCACTTATTCGGCCCATACAGGATTAGTGATTGAACCTTGACTCTGATACCAATTTGTAACATCCCCAACCACCAACAGGCTGGGCAACGCCACTACTATGACATTTCACTTAGCTTTGATACCAATTTTTCACACCCTGACCACCCAGGTCGGTGCATGCTACTTATAGAAATGACAATTGTCATATGCATATAAATATAAACCTAAACAGACAATGTATTATGTTCATACATAGATTAATGTGGAAATAACAATAAAAGCATACATATAGTACTTCACAGGCGAAACCCATAATATAACAGCATATACATGCAATATTCATCAATTATAACACATGTACATATACACAACATGTAATGATCATAGGAATAGATACTCATCTTTCAATTGAAGTACATCAACTGCGTGTAGACCTTTCACAAACCTCCCATCCTTAGACCATGCTGCTCATCATGCTCAATAGTGGGTCACCCCCGAGCAGGGACTAAGCTCCACCCAAGGCAAGGGAATCCTAGACTAGGTTGAGGTTACAAGAAATTGCACAGTGCAACTGGAAGGATTCTCTCCAGGATCCTTCTTACGCCCACTACTCACGGACTGTCATTCCCCACATGCCTGTTCCACCATTAGAATATGCACCTTAACTGTTTCATAGTCCATTGACTTCTCTACTTCCATTTTTAGGGTCTCAGTAAAAGACCGGATCAGGAATTCTCAGAGATCGGTAGCTGGTGCTGGACTCTCTCTAGGAGAAAATAACTTCCCAACAAACTCTCTCACCTGGAGAGAGTTTCTCATAGGGCTGACAACCTGCCTCTTCAACCACGGGCCTAACAATCCACTTCTTCAACCAACTTCCACTCAGTTTCCAGTAAGGTGAGGACAAAAACAGAGCTCAATATAACTCAGGGAATGGAAACAACAACAATTTAGTAAGGTACAACATGGTTTTGGCAAGTGCAGACATGATGGGCTTCACAGGAAAACACATATCAAATTCCATGGTTACTGATTTCAGAGATGTGAGAAATATGCAGAGGTCCAAGACTGAGGCCCAAACGAGTTAGGTGAAGGATGGAAGATTGGAAAGAGAACCCCCAACACAAGCTAACTCTCTAGCTTTAACTACATGCGCCCAGGTCGACACCTGTCTTCCTGGAGCCGTGTGCACTCCATTTAACATTCGTTCCCTTTTCTAGGAACTTAGGATAAAACATATCCTTTTGATCAACTTTTGGAAGAATGGTAAATTATTATTCTCTTGGACTTAATACCTTAGGATTATCCCCTCTTTCCAACCTCTCATCCCCACCTCCCTTACCCATCCTAGTGGAAGCTTAGTTCCCCATCACTCTTTCTTCGTGGTCGATCTATACGCAATGATGTTTTTATATTACTGATATGAATAGTTACATGTACAAAAAACAAGGCTCTTAGCCTCTAACGCCTAGGCTATCTGGCCTTATAACACACAATCTTACCATCTTATAATTGCTCGGCTCACTAGCCTACAAAACATGTTTACAATTCATAAATACAACTAGGGCACGTCCTTGGGGATATTACAGAGTTAATCATGGGTTAAATTGTTGCAATAAGAAAATAATTAAAAGTAATTTAGTTACAACTAGAAGTGGAGATTTTAATATTTGTGGTTAAAGTGGTTATAAGTGGACAAGTGGTTTGAAGTGGGTTAGCCCCAACAAGAAGGAAATTGGGTTAAGTTGGTTAGAAGGTAACCCCTTGAGGAAGCTACATGGAAGTATAAATAAGATAGCAAGGCTATCCTATTAGAACCTATTCATCACATTGAATATCTATTATTGTGTAAGGTTTATTACAAGTAGTCATTGATACATATGAAGTTACGCAAGTCTAAGGTAGCATGGAGGGTTGACGAAAAAAGTTTTGGAATTGTAGAAAATACTAAAAAAAACATAGTTTTTGAGGTGTACACGGGCTGCAGTGGAGAAGGACGCGCACGTATGCGGGTTGGTAGTATAACAACGCACATACATGTGGGAAAAAACATGAAAAATTGAGGAGATGAAGATGTCATGTCTTTAGAATTTGAAAGAAGCTCTCAAGAAGGTGTACAGTGGTAAGGTACAATAGATCTATCTATAGGTTCAAAAGGTATGTCTTATTTCTATGAGTAGTTGGATTTTGTTGTCTACATGATAAATCGTTATGGCGGTTTGAGGATTTTCCCTAAAGAGGCTATTGGTTGTATGGCACTTACTGTATAATCCATATCTACAGAAATATAGTGCCAATATATTTCATATCTATCATTGGTACATCTTTTTAGTGTTGAGACACATCTTTTATTTCTTGGCATATGGTTAATGGTTTTTGTGGTACATGGTTGATAGCTTGTAGTTGTGAAGTGGTTGTGAATTTATTGATGCAGTGTGAGGCTGTATATCAATGAGGGTTTGATTTCTAGTCATGTGAGGGTTATTAAACTTGTTCATGATTATACACACATGTATGGCACATGACTAGAGAAATATAAATGCACAAGTGGTTAAGGGATATGTATGAGGATGTACGCATAGGGAACAACTACAGTTTGGACATAGTGTCAAGTTGATATGATAGAGTCGACAAAAGGTCAAATTTTTTCAGGAAGGAGAAAACCCTAGTTTTCATAAGGCATACGCAAGCTGCAGTATAGACAAGACTCGTACATACGCAAACTATAGTATAGACAACTCCCATACATACGCAAGATGCAACACATATAGGTCACTTACCTTTTGGTTTTTGTTGTTACAATAAGCTTATAGGTACAGGTTGATCACATGCTATTGGTAGAGGTTAGTTATATGTAGTTGGAACATATTGGTAGACGTTTACATTGGTATATCTCATAGTGACAGTGTAGTAGTGGTTTCATCATTTCACTTGTATTTCAGGGCGGTAGGATGGGGCAAGGATATGTGGTTGTAGACACCTTCCAGTTGTAGCTGGATAACATAGGGGGTTGTAGCTAAATAATTTCATGGTTTTCTCCCACATTGGGTTTTCACGTAAAACTACTTGTGTACTGTGTATGAGTATAATTATAAATTTTTCATAGTTAATCTGCACTTATTGGATGATAATGTTATATTCATCATAAAGATAAATAACAATTGCATATTGTGGTTAAAACGATTAAAAATATCTATCACTGATTCACCCTGCCTTTCAGTAATCCAACAATTGCTATTGGAGTAGGTTCCTTCATAAATCAGTTTAACCATTGAAAGATAGATCATGGAGAGAAACAATATGTATAAAAATTGAATACCACAGTTTGATGGACAGAACTATACATTCCGGAGCAGAAGGATGAAAACATGTGTACAAGAACGAGGATTTGAGATTTGGCAATCAGTTGTAGATGGATATAAAGAACTAGCAGTTCCACCAACAAATGACAATGGAAGGAAACTCAGTCTAAATAATACAAAAGCCAAAAATTCACTTATGAATGGTCTTGGTGATTCAGTATATGGCAAAGTTATGCATTGCAACTCCGCAAAGGAAATTTGGGACAAACTTTAGAATATTTATGAAGGAAATGAAAAATTCAAGGCAACAAAGATTCAAACTTACAGAGGTCAATTTGAATAGTTGAATATGAAGGAAGATGAGAATATTGCAACTTACTTCTGATGAGTTGATGAAATAGTGAGTGCAATGAGACGATTAGGAGAAGAAGTTGATGAATCTATAATTGTTCAAAAGGTAATAAGATCTCTTCCAATGAGATTTGATCCTAAAGTCTCAGCGCTAGAAGAAAGACCAAGTCTGGATTCAATAAGCATGGATGAACTACATGGATTTTTCACAGCCTATGAAATGAGAACTAAATAGGAGAATCCAGATACAAAAGAAGCAACATTCAAAGAATCCAAGAAGTCAAATCCAAAGGCAAAGAAAAAGGAAAAGCAAGATAACAACAATAGTGACATCTCATAATACGATGAAGAAGTAGCTAACTTCATCAGAAGATTCGAAAAGGGAAACAACGACATATATAGAGGTAATTTTCCATTGATTTGTTTTAATTGTGATGGTATTGGTCAGGAGGATAAGAGGTTCCATTCTTTTGCATTGTATCTTTTTCCACAGTTAAGCATAACAATTGAGAGTTTCATTTTGTGAAAATAATAAAGAAGGAGAGATTGTCTAGCAACCATACAAGCCACACTATCAAAGACAACTCCATAGAAAGTGCCTCTTCCTTTATACTTATATTTGAAGAAAATAGAGCAAAGTGACCTCACCTTCTACATGGATTTTCTCCTGTATTAGTTTCTAAGATCATATCTTGTGTTTATTTGTGAATAATGTATGTATTACTTATGTTTTCTATTTCTCACATTTCAACTATATCATTCATTAAAAAAAAAACTAATAATTAAAAAATATGAAATGTAAAAAAAATTAACCTTCACAATAAAAAAAATTTAAGCATTTCATTATATTTATGGTGATGAACTATAGAATAGAATATTACAAATATATATATATACTAGCACAGCCACTCAAAACCGCATATTTTTTTAATGTGGCTGACATATTGTGACAGCGTGCGTGACCAAAAAAAGAAACGCGCGTTCCTGTTTATTATAGGATTGTCGCGAGACAAATCCGAGCAGTAATGAAAAACAATCTTATATATCAATCTCAGGGATTTCCATTGTATTCGTAAACACAGGTAAAAACGTGATTGTTATCGACACCTGCCATTCTACGCGCTTTACCTTCATAAACAGAGGTAAAAACGTGATTGTTATCGACGCGTTTTACCTTCATAAAAACATGGCCACTACCTGTTAAAAAGAAGGCGGCTAGGTCACACCTGTCAATCTAGAATTGTTTTAAGTATAATTAAATTTTAATCATTGAACGTGGTAATCTGGTGGTGAGTAAGTAATTTTTTAATCTTATTTAGTAAATGTGAAAAAGTAATCACATAAATGTATGTCTTTATAAATGAGCGGAAGTTAATTTATCAAAATCTCATTCATTGATTTGAGAGGACGACTAAGAATATGCCAGCATCTTCAATTTTTAGCCATTAGATTATAAGACAAAAATTGTACTATTCAATTTAATTATAAATTTTGGTTTGCTTAGTAATTTTATTTTGTTTTCTAAATTGTGCTTGAGACTTTAGTAACCACATCAACGTAACAATTTATGTTGTTCCTATGAAGTGATGTAGTAGGTGGCATGCTTTAACCTTGGGTTTGTTATATTTAGATTTACATTAATGCCAAATAATATTTATTAAATATATTTTAATTATCAATTACAATATATTAGATTTACTTATGTTTTCATCAATATTTTTAATCATTATTATTATATATGTTGGGATAATATTTTACATAAATAAAATTTATATATATGTTTCTCAAAATACAAATAAATCAAATAAATCGTTATACGTAATTACCAATAAATCAAATATTCCTCCATATGCCTTCAATATTGTACTTTTATTAAAATAATAATTGATTTATGGATCCCATAGAAGCCTTGCGAACAGGATGGGCCCTCTTAGATATACATAGAACCCACATGAAATTATTCCTAACTCAACGTTGATCAACCTAAACAATTTCACGCCATGCAGCTTCACACCCTACAATTGCCATGGACATATCTTCCTGCCATAGCTGTCTTAACGGAACCTATCCACTGCAAAATAACATGTACAAGGAAAGGAAATATGACTAAGCACAATGGCCAGATGCTTAGTAATGGAAAACAGTGACGGTATACTCAACAATTGCATTGCCCGTGGTAAGATCGAAGGAATGGGTGCGGGCGAGTGCGTAGCCACGAGCCAACCGAAACAATCCGCTTCCTCCCACGATCGGCATTTCTCTCACTTTATCGAAAACCGCATTCTTCCCCACCATGGAGAGGGTGCTGCCGTTGTACTTTCCACTGTCGAAGACAAACGTCGTCGCCATAAGCAGATGGAGTTTCTCTTGGCAGGAAGAGACGTAGATACCCTGCGATCTGCCAACCGTTTTGGAGGTCGCTTCCGGCCCTTCCGTCAACCAGTCGTCCATAACCATCACCATGCCGAACTGAGTAAAGGAATGGTCGGTGGTGGGAGCAGACGCCACCTCCACGGCCGTCACATTTTTGCCTGACACTATATCGTGAAAATAGAAATGAAGGTRACTTATTTTCTCCTCCCKCATCTGATGTCGTTCAAATATTGATAATGCTACCCAGAATAACAAAGTAGYTGCACYCGCTGCAACTGCAATATTGTTAATATTTGAACATGCATTATCAATGAGCTTGCCCATCTTGATACCAAATATATTAATACTGGTGCATACCAAATATATTAATACTGATAGAATCGCAAGATTAGATTGGGCAGCAAAAGAAGAAAAAATAGATTTTCTGTTGAGCACAGTCGCGTAGAAGACATGTCTGCTCTTTCATAAATTAATATCAATATATAGAGAATTATGTGAATAAACATTTGTGAAGGCAAAAGTGTGCATAAAGSAAAACCAAAYGTATGAATATTAAGGCGAAATCATSCATAGTTCTTGTGTCTCTATCTCCACAACCTTCCAAGCAAATAAACTTAACTTGGAAAYGATGACACTTCRCGTACACTACACTCTCTGAATGAAAATCGTTTTCATTTCTTGSTTTCAGCGAATAGACGGGAGACGCTGTCCAGAGTAGGATTGGGAGATATGCAAAACACTTCCCTTGCTCCTTAAGATGGGAAATGCGAATTTTTCAGCAATTTATTTCTTAAGGAAGACATGTAAAACACTCCTCTTGTTTGTTAAGATTGGGAAAAATTGAATTCTTAAGAAGGAAGGTAGGGAGAGAGACATCTACGCCGGTTGCCCCGTTCTCGGCCGATTATTTAAGTTATTCGATGATTTTTCGACGAAAATTAAATACCCTTACAAATTATATGATTCCAACTTATATAATATTTTACTTCAGAATTGTGGATAAAATTGTGAGAGGGTTATAACTTTCACTCCCTCGATTAACTAGTTTTTTTATTAATTTATGGATGCAAACTTTATGTGCTCTTTTTTGAAATTTGTTTTTAAATTTCATTAGAAGACTTATGTAAATGGTATAAATGATTCTTTTGAGCTCAACTATAAAGAAAAATTGTGTTTGTTCGTTAAAACAACTTTTTTAACCTGGGTCGTTACAAGGTGGATTTGTCAATAAAAAGATAGCTCATTGAATTGACACTGATTTGTCAATAAATTAGTTATCCTGGTTCAGCGAAAACAAAGTATCTAAGTGATTATTGTTTCTGTATTTTTTGGGTTGCGTCAAATTACTTCTCTGCGATTTCAAATTCTCAGTTATCATGCGTACGGCTGCAAACATTATACATTTAACAAATATTATGTAATCAGTAATAATAGTGTAATTTACTGTAAATCTAAAGCTGTATATTTTAATTTATACAATATTTATTATTTTGATAATATGTATAAGCTATTTTACAAAAACTTTTTAAACAGTGTAATAGTTCTCCATGCATAATTGCTCTTGCTCTCTAACCAGGGGTTGTGCGCCCAATGTTTAATACCATTATATTAGCCAGCCTCTTTGTTATCTCTTATAGTTTATATGTGGTAAGTAGGTTCATCAGGTTAATAAATAATCTGCTTTAATGATTCACATAATGTCATGCTTAGGGATTGTCTGTGTTAATTAGTCTTTAATTTATGAATATGACAAACAATATTCTTCTATCCTTAAATTTTACACATATTCCATATTTTTAATTAAAAAACTGATTAATCTGAAGTTTTCAATAAATAAATATATATAATATAGATATTTAATTAACTTAATGAAGTAGAGCTCCAAGTTCTCAATAAGTATATATAGTATACATACTTAATTAACTTAATGAAGTAGAGCTCCATGCAAACAAGTATACAAGATCATATAATATGCATTTGAATGTATTTTTTTTTGGATGATACGATATCTTTAAATTCTTTAAATTGTTGGGAGTTTTGGCAAATTTGTATTTCAAGAAAAACACAGATTACAAAGCTCGGAATCTGAAAGCCTTTAGCCTAACTGTCTCCACGCAAAACACGTTGAAGAGGCTTATCTCAATATAGTTATCGAGAAAGCTGAGTAAATACTATCCTCTGCAACTAAAATTCAGAGCAGCAAAGTGAGAATACAGTTGGAAGCTAGTGTGCAACATTAGAATTTGATATATAACAAGAATATTCGCTAAGTAAGGGCGGCTTAGGCAGTAAAGGAAGCTTCAATGCATCCAAGGCTAATAATGATGCATCAAACCACAAGACATGACATCTCGAGGGGATCCTTGGTTTCAAAATAGGGATGTGGGGAAGCTAGGAGGCTTTTAGCACTAGGTATGGAGGAAACCTAGGTCTGGAAGAAACCTAAACTTTAGGCCCTAAGAAAAGAATTTCTAGAGTATATAGTCACAAGAATATGTTGATATCTTAGTACACCTTAAAAAATTTTAAAATTTTAGGTACCACCCTTTTTATATTCTTTTCATTTCATCTCCTCTCTTTTGGATTTTTTTGTTTTTTTCAATTTTAATGAAAATTTTACAGTAAACAAATCTTTTTTGTTTTATTATTTTTTATTATTTAAATTTAAAAAAAAATTGATGTCTAAATAATTAAAAAATCAAGTTCCTAAAGTGCACACTTTGAAAGTTGAACTCATCCTCCTAATAAGTTTTAGGTTTCACGTTGTTAAATAAAGTGTATTGAGGTATTTCTCATACTTATTATGGCGTTTGTATCACTATAAATCTTCCTAATTACTTATTTTATTCATTATATTTACTCATAGTTATAATTAATTAGAAATTTCAATTTAAGTCGTACTATTAAATTTATGAATGATTATAAAAAGTAGGTATTTTTCAAAATAATATTTTATGAAGATAACAATTTTAAAATCCATTTTTTTTTAATCAAAGATAGTATGCCTCTTAGAAGATCCACCTCAACAACTTCAAAAGAGTCTTCCAAATCTAGTTGTTGAATTCGTAAAGCTAATAGATAGTGACATGGAAACACCTCCAAAATACGTCACACTTATGATTAAGCTAAAAAAACATGAAATTGAACCAATAGGACCCCTCTTCAAGGAAACTAATTCCCTTATAGTTTCTCAAATAGTTTTTCTAGGATGAGGGTAAATATAGGAAGTTTAGAGAAGAATATTACCCATACATAATCTTCCCAAGTGATCTAGCTATTGAAAATTTTGATGACTTTGTATCTCCAAAATAAGAAGGTTTCATTTGCACATTATAGATACAAAAAAAATTATAATGCCATGCTATGAAACTATAGAATGAGTTATAATGCATATTGATATAAAGAAAAAGACAATTGTTAAGGATGAAGGAAAATGAATTGATTCCTTTCAATCTTTCGAGTTATAGAAATATTATAGACTACATCAACTCAAGAAATACTTGATAATTGATTTTGTAGAGAAATTCCAGCAAGATAATGGTATTAGGAAAATATTTGTACGATGGTGGGTAGAAGATAATATATTTTTTGATAAAAGTGATGGGGTATATACAATGACAAATTTAAGAGACCCCTACATCCATGAAATGGTTTTAATGTGAAAATTATATGGTGAAGCCAACTATTTTCATTTCAAAGATGCTTGAGTACCAGTTGTACATATTATTATTACAACTGGTGCAATTTTCAAATTGGAAGCCATGTTAGCCCATGCTTTGAAGAGAGCCATTGAAAAATAAAAGAAGCTAGCTACTGAAATTATCTCCATGTTTTATATGGCTTCTTACATATTAGATATTATTTTTGCAAGTAACTCCTTTCAATGTTTAAAATGGAGATGAAACATACATGGAAGTCCAACCCATGTGTATTGTCAAATATTGTGAGAAAATAAATATAAAATAAACTATGCTCAATTGTGTGATTTCTTTTGAGCCCCTCTACACAAGTTAATTTGCTACGAGGAATGCTCAAGTTTGAATGAAGAATCCATGAATTGGATAAAAAGCATTACCATTTGGTATTTAAAACAAGATCAAACTTATTTGATAATTTATGGTGTTACTACTCCCCCTCATTTGTTGCTCAAGTATGTGCCAAACATACTAGTGCTTAGAGAAATAACATATCATACTATTCTTTTAGGCTTTAATGATTCTATGGAAAACAATTCAAGGAAGAGAACCTTCATCCCCTACGATATATATATTGGTCATTATGGGCTATGCAAATATAAATAGGCCAGAAAAGAAGAAAATTATATGCTTGAATACATATTTCATTAGGTACAATTCAAGAGACATGATCTTGAAGGGCTTGTTATTATAAAAACAATGTTTTTCTATCTCTTAGTCATATGCTCATGATCAATTGGATCATGAGATGCCTTATGAAAATTCAACCTCATGGGAGGAGGTACAAGAAAGATTGAAACATAAATATCTAACTCCTTCACAATTTGAACAAAATAAGAAAGAAGTTAAAATCATTAAACAAAATCTACTTGTGGATGAGTAGTTAAGAAATAAATAAGAAGAAGAAAGAGAAAAAGTAGAAGTAGAAAAGGAAAAACTTGAAAGAGAGGAAAAATAAAAGAAGAAAACAACTAAGTTGGGGAATAAAATTGAAGAAGAAAGAGAAGAAAAAGAAAGAAAATTAAAGTAAGAAGTGGATAAGGAAGATGGTCAGTGCTAAAAATGAGGAAGAAAGACAAGAACAACAAGGTACCAATGAATATAAAGAGTGGCCTATGTGTAACATCCCTCTCTTGCGCGCACTAAGAGGACTTATTCTTTAAGGACACTTGCGCGCAAGTGATTCGGTTCATTATATGATTGGTTGTTTTGACAATGATTATGAGATGTTGTGGATCTGATGATATGTTATTTTTGCTAAGTTTTATATCGACACATTCTATTGACTAGTTTCTCCTGAGTGTGCAGGTCTCTGGACGTTAGAGGATGCCGATGGAATCGATGGATCTCCTTGGACTCCAGATCGAGCCAGGGAGTGGAATGTTATGATTTGAATGTTCTTGATATTACAGATGCGACATATGACTAGATATTATGATGTTGATTGTTATAGCTGACACATTTTGTTGATGGATGTAGGCTAACGGTAGCTTGCTAACCAGACTCACATAGGATTAAAGGGATCACGCACAACAACTAGAGACTTAAAGGGAGAGGTGTGGCAACAAACCTACAATAACGCACAACAACTAGAGACTTAGAGGGAGAGGTGTGGCAACAAACCTACCATAGCCTACTAGCACTCTTGTTGTGGCTTGAACTGTAGGTTAACGATTACCTAGTTTGAGAAGACCCATGATGTCGTGAGGGAAGACTGTGACAGTCGCTCACAATGATTCTAAGGGGCACACAATAAGGTAGGTTCTTTATTCCTTAGAGGCCCTTAGTATCCCACAAGGTCACCTGACCGAGTATTGACTCCAGGGGTTTGACGTCTACCAAATTCAGTCAAGAGATGAGTGCCACCCTTGGAGCACATAGTGCGCCTTGAAGGGCATGTTGCCCAAATAAAACATAATGCATGTGAGTGGCACCCTTGAAGCACGTAGTGCATCGTGAAGGGCACGTAACGATTTTAGCTATGGTAAGTTAATAAACCTAGTACCTAGAAAACTATGCCTCCTTAGGACTGGGTCAGCCTTAAAAATGAATGATGGTATGAGTAAAGTTAATAACAATTTTTTCCCTTAAAAACTATCGCCAAGCCTAGTGAATTTAAAACCTAGGTTTAAGTAGAACATGTGATGCATATAGAGGTCCAACCTATCACCCCGCAGGGTCTCTTTATCCGACCTCCTGCTCACAAGATCGTTCTCAAAATCCCCTCTGATGAGACGAAGTTGCTCTTTAGATCCCCTCGGTGGAATCACTGTGCAATACCCATTCCACAGGCCCTTATTTCCACCCCCTCGGCCTTCTGTACTTTACCGTTATCCCCGACTCCAGTATCGGGGTTCAGGGTTTTGCGGTTCCCACTGTCGAGAGTTACAGTCCTCTCGAATCCCAATTCGCGATGAGCTCCTTTCACACGCGAGCCCTCCTAAGCTTAGCTCCAGTCACATACGACCACGCCTCCGCAACCGTGGCCTTACCTCCCTCGTGACCTCGCAACTCGCTATACCAAGCTCTTGATTTTCCAACTCTCGACAGCCGATGTGCCGAAGCATCGAGGCACACGAGAGTTGACCTTTCAACGACCCTTTGTCTCGCCGAGACTTCGGACCTCGCAACTCGCGAATCCTAACGCCAATACTTCAGGGTTTCTCGCGGTGAGATCCCGAGGTCTTTATGCCACCTGTATTCCACTTCGCTACTTTGTTATGGCCACCTGTCCTCCAACGGTCGAAATTTCGCTCTCTGCGACCTCGCAATTCCCGTGACCAAACTCTCGAGCCTTTTCTCCCGAGGCTCCGATGCACGATCCCACGTGCGGATCCAACGGTCTTTCCCGATCCAAATCCAACGGCTATCTCTTTCTCGCCCCTCGCGTCTTCGCGACTTGGGACACCCAATGCTTGGGCCTTCAACCTGCGAACCCTCGAGTTCGTGAGATCTTTCAATCTCTGCCACGTGTCCTCTTTAGATGGACAGTTCTCGTCCTCTCGCCTCTTCGTCCCCTCGCGACCTCGCGACTAGCGACTCTTAACGACAAATTCTCAACCCTTCCACTCGCGATGTCCTGAGTTTTCGATGTGGGTGATCTCGTGACACGTGTCCGCTCCCCAATGAATGGTCCAGATCAACTCACTATGTTGAGACCCTTGATGTCCCGGGGACTAAACTCCGTGCAGCTTCTCGGGATCCAACGGCTGTCTGGTATCTATCCCAGATCTGACGACCCATATCTGTTCTCCTCTGCGCCTTCCCTAGGCTGCCTCCTGGACACGAATCCACGGTCCATATTTCTCAGCTAATCAAATGGCTGATGTCGCTCCTCCTGAGGCTTAACCTCTGCGCAACTCCTCCCGATCCAATGACTGTTGGGATTTCCTTGTGAGATGCGATGGCTGTCGGTCTCCTCTTGTTGTAGGCTCCTCCTGAGCTCCTTCTGGACGTAAACTCCTCAACGGTCCAGATCCCTTTACCTACCGATCTGACGGTTGGTGTTGCTCCGCTTGAGCATGCACGCGCTTTCTTCCTGCACTTGGAAGAATCCTCGAGTTCTCTCAAAGGTCTCAGCCTTCGTCTGCCTTCTTCTCTGCGAACTCCCGAACCTTGAGCTTTATCGCGCATATGACAATGCTGCCCCTCCTGAACTTCTTTTCCTTTGATTCCCCGAAGGATTCCCTTTGACTCCTGTGCCTCTGCAGAGTCTTTACGCACCAAAGTGCTATCTCTTATGAGCTTTCACTAACACTCAAACCCCTTAGGGGATTTTAACTTCCTTCCTTCTCCCACAGACGGAGAATGAAATGGATACCTTCCTGGTTATCCTTCTGCTCAAGCAACCCCTTGTTGAGCCTTCTGGGTATTCGGCAACCCAGCAAAAGTCCCTCAGTGGACTCTTCTTTTAGCTCCAGAACTCAAAGAGTTCTCTTCTCCTTATGTGCCTATCTTCACCCCTCCTCGACGCCCTCCTAGCGGAGTATCTTCTCTTCCACTGAACACTCCAATGGTTCTGTCTCCTTATGTGCACCCTTTGCACCTGCTCAATGCCCCTCTAGCAGAGTCTCTCAGAATCCTCAGCGATTCTGGTCTTCTCCGAACTCATAGCAGAGTTCTTCTTCAGGACCTTGTGCTTACGCTCAATGCCCACCTGGCAGAGCTCCTACATAATCCTCAGTGATTTTGTCTACAACAGTGTTCTCGTACACAACCTTACCTCCAAGGTGTTCAACAACCTTGAGGTCTTTCTCTTGAGTTGTTGATCTCAGTTCCTGTGCCTCAGCACGTCTTTGTCTGACTCCTCAGAGTTCATAAGTGCATCCTCTGTGCACAGCCCTCAGAACCTCAGCATTCTGTCACACCCTCCTGGTATGAAGCCTCAAAGACCTTCGACCCTGAAATCAAACACAACTCCTGCAGAATGCATCAACAATCACATACATTCACAGCATACATAGAGAACACCACCCGGACATCCATTCAACACAGAACATGTGTAGGAAAAACTGTTGTTTGTATTTATAAATGGCAACAATGCCTGTATCTTTACAATGGTGTTCCTGAGCTTTCTCTAGCTCCTCTACAACCATGCTCTCTCCCGCTCTAAATGAGATCTAAAATCTCTTTTACACTGAGGGGCTCAATCGAGCGCTTCCCTCCAGATTCACCTACTCTATTAAATTACATTCAATTACAATGAATGGGCTGTCTAGTCCACACCTGGACCTAGATCTCAGCCATTCTTGGCATTAAAGCAGATCTACCTAACACCTGCTCAAAGGCACGGCTTCCCTGGCTCACCAGCCTAAGCACATTTAATTACATTCATTTCAAATATTAAATGAGGCTACGCCTCCCTTTTAGCATATGAATGCATGTGCGCTGACGTGGCTGGCGGGTTGGCTGGCTACATGGAGATATGTTCCTGCATCATACTCCATAGCTGCAAAAATCATGAGCTCCTGCTCATGAGCTTCTCCTGTAGCTGTTGGAAATCCTCCTGGATCCTAAACAAGCCTTTGGAGCTTTGCATCGGCTCCAACTTCCTGCTGCTGCTACTGCTTCTGTTGCGCTGCTGCTACTTCTGTTGCGTTGCTGCTGCTTCTTCTTCTCTTCTTCTGCCCAGCCTCTCCTTGCTGGCAGTGTCTGCTGACTTCAACATCATCTCCCTGATGTCCTTTATCACTTCATCCAGCTGCTCTAGTGGCTGGTCCAATTGTTGCAGTCTCCTTAGCTGCAAAAAATTTTGGCACATGAGAAGATCACCATGATCTCCCACACCTCCTTCCTTATTTGCTTCCAACTTTACCTATTGGATGTGCATGCTTTGCACTTTTACCCTTTCCTCCAGGGCTTTAATCTATTCCCACAGACCAGCAAAACATATGTTGTCCGTGTCTTCTTCATCTACTACTGCAAGCTCTTGTGCTGCAGTGTTTTCAGCTTCTCGGCTGAAAACATCGAGCCACTCCTCGGAATGCTCGTTTTCCTCTTCTGCTCCTGCGTCTTTTGCTGTCAGCTTCAGTGCTACAGCTTCTTCAGCTTCCTGGTTAAAATCGTTGAGTCTCTCCTCAGAACGCTCATTCTTCCTTTCATCCGCTTGGGCAATCTCCAATGTTTGCTCCAATTCCTTCCTGACAGTCTCAGTTGACTGTTCTGCTGCTGCACCATTTGCAACACAATTTTCTGCCTCCTCCTGGGCACATGGTAAGAATAATTGTATTCCCCCAATCATCAGAATATCATTATGATCTTTCTCCTCTGTCAGTTGCACCTGCTGATCCTAATCTATCTTTGAATTTATGAGACTCTCAGACAGTCTCATCTGCTCGGTCAGCTCCTCGAGCTGATCGAAATCCCTGCCCAACTGGCAATATGGGACACTTTCGCTGCCTCCCTGGCAGATTTTGAGATCAATCGATCCCATTTTCATCAGCACCCAATGCTGGATTGAACTCCCCTTCGAGTCCATGAGACCTTCAGATGGTCCCAAATTTTTATCTTTGCCCACCTGGCAGTTTAAAGTGCTCCCGCTGCCCTCCTGGCAGTCTTTGAGATCCCCCGACGATCTTTGTTCATTGCCCTCCTGGCAAATTGAAATTCCTCGACTATCCTCCTTACAGTCTGTGAGATCCTTAGCTGATCTCAACTCGTTGCCCTCCCAGCAAACTGGAATTTCTTCTGCTCTTCCCTTCTGGCAGTTCTTGAGATCATCAGTCGATCTCATCTCTGTTCCCTTGCCCATCTGGCCATTTGGAGACCTTCCACTACCCTTCTGGCAGTCTATGAGATCCCGCAGTGATCTCTGATCATTCTCCTCACCGAGAATGTCTCCAATTTCTGGTTCACAGATGTGAACCATTTCGTCCTCTTCAGTGTCCTTGAGGTTTTCTACATACCTCAGCCATCTTCTCAACAACCTACACTGTCCTTTGATCATCAACTCCCTGACTGGCCATTTCACCTTTGGCGTCTTCATGGGCCATTCATATACCCATCTCGGCTTTTTACTCTGCCGCATCTTCAATTCGAGCTCCTCCATCTCTCGCTTTATGTCAGCAAGTTCTTTATACATTTTTGTTATGCTTATCAGCTTTGAGCTCTTCCTTTCAGCATGCTTATGGCCTTCAGTAGCCATCTTGCTGCATTTGTCTATCTCCCTGGAAGATCTGCTGCTGTCACTCCACATCCCTGAGTGTTCCAGCGTCATCCTACAGTCCTGCTGACTGTCTATAGACTGCTGCCTACTCGCAAACAATCGTCACAGAGTCCTTAGCATCTCTGTCTTCTTCCGCTCCTCTTGCTTCACCTGAACTGTACAGATGAAGATTCCCGCTCTGATACCACTTGATGCATATAGACGTCCAACCTATCACCCCGCAGGGTCTCTTTATCCGACCTCCTGCTCACAGGATCGTTCTCAAAATCCCCTCTGATGAGTTGAAGCGGCTCATTAGATCCCCTCGGTGGAATCACTGTGCAATACCCATTCCACAGGCCCTTATTTCCACCCCCTCAGCCTTCTAGACTTTACTGAGGTTATCCCCGACTCCAGTATCGAGGTTCGGGGTTTTGCGGTTCCCGCTGTCGAGAGTTACAGTCCTCTCGAATCCCAATTTGCGATGAGCTCCTTTCACGCGCGAGCCCTCCTGAGCTTAGCTCCAGTCACATACGACCACGCCTCCGCGACCGTGGCCTTACCTCCCTCGCGACCTCGCAACTCGCTATACCAAGCTCTTGATTTTCCAACTCTCGACACCCGATGTGTCGAAGCGCCGAGGCACACGAGAGTTGACCTTTCAATGGCCCTTTGTCTCGCCGAGACTTCAGACCTCGCAACTCGTGAATCCTAACGCCAATACTTCGGGGTTTCTCGCGGCGAGATCCCGAGATCTTTATGCCACCTGTATTCCACTTCGCTGCTTTGTTATGGCCACTTGTCCTCCAACAGTCGAAATTTCGCTCTCCGCGACCTCGCAATTCCCGTGACCAAACTCTCGAGCCTTTTCTCCCGAGGCTCTGATGCACGATCCCACGTGCGGATCCAATGGTCTTTCCCGATCCAAATCCAATGGCTATCTCCTTCTTGCCCCTCGCATCTTTGCGACTTGGGACACCCAACGCTTGGGCCTTCAACCTACGAACCCCCAAGTTCGCGAGATCTCTCGATCTCTACCACGTGTCCTCTTCAAATGGATAGTTCCCATCCTCTCGCCTCTTCGTCCCCTCGCGACCTCGTGACTCGCGACTCTTAACGACAAATTCTCAACCCTTCCACTCGCGATGTCCCGAGTTTCCGATGTGGGTGATCTCGTGACACGTGTCCGCTCCCCAATGAACGGTCCAGATCAACTCGCTATGTTGAGACCCTTGATGTCGTGGGGACTAAACTTCGTGCAACTTCCCCAGATCCAACGACTGTCTGGTATCTGTCCCAGATCTGACGACCCAGATCTGTTCTCCTCTGCACCTTCCCTAGGCTGCCTCCTGGACACGAATCCACGGTCTAGATTCTCTCGGCTGATCAAATGGCCAATGTCGCTCCTCCTGAGGCTTAACCTCTGCGCAACTCCTCCTGATCCAACGACTGTCGGGATTTCTTTGTGAGATCCGACGGCTGTGAGTCTCCTCTTTCTATAGGCTCCTCTTGAGCTCCTTCTGGACGTAAACTCCTCAATGGTCCAGATCCCTTTACCTGCCGATCTGACGGCTGGTGCTGCTCCACCTGAGCATGCACGCACTTTCTTCCTGCACTTAGAAGAATCCTCGAGTTCTCTCAAAGGTCTCAGCCTTCATCTTCCTTCTTCTCTGCGAACTCCCGAACCTTGAGCTTCGTCGCGCATATGACAATGTTGCCCCTCCTGAACTTCTTTTCCTTTGATTCCCCGAAGGATTCCTTTTGACTCCTGCGCCTCTGCAGAGTCTTTACGCACCAAAGTGCTATCTCTTATGAGCTTTCACTAACACTCAGACCCCTTAGGGGATTTTAACTTCCTTCATTCTCCCACATACGGAGAATGAAATGGATACCTTCCTGGTTATCCTTATGCTCAAGCGACCCCTTGTTGAGCCTTCTGGGTATTCAACAACCCAGCAAAAGTCCCTCAGTGGACTCTTCTTTCAGCTCCAGAACTCAGAGAGTTCTCTTCTCCTTCTGTGCCTATCTTCACCCTTCCTCGACGCCCTCTCGGCGGAGTATCTTCTCTTCCACAGAACACTCCAATGGTTTTGTCTCCTTATGTCCACCCTTTGCACCTGCTCAATGCCCCTCTGGAAGAGTCTCTCAGAATCCTCAGCAATTCTGGTCTTCTCCGAACTCACAGCAGAGTTCTTCTTCAAGACCTTGTGCTTACGCTCAATGCCCACTTGGCAGAGCTCCTACAGAATCCTCAGTGATTCTGTCTACAACTATGTTCTCGTACACAACCTTACCTCCAAGGTGTTCAACAATCTTGAGGTCTTTCTCTTGAGTTGTTGATCTCAGTTCCTGTGCCTCAGCACGTCTTTGTCTAACTCCTCAGAGTTTAGAAGTGCATCCTCTATGCACAACCCTCAGAACCTCAACGTTCTGTCACACCCTCCTGATATGAAGCCTCAAAGACCTTCGACCCTAAAATCAAACACAACTCCTGTAGAATGCATCAACAATCACATATATTCACAACATTCATAGAGAACACCACCCAGACATCCATTCAACACAGAACATATACAGGAAAAACTGCTGTTTGTATTTATAAATGGAAACAATGCCTGTATCTTTACAATGGTGTTCCTAAGCTTTCTCTAGCTCCTCTACAACCATGCTCTCTCCCACTCTAAATGAGATCTAAAATCTCTTTTACACTGAGGGGCTCAATCGAGCGCTTCCCTCCAGATTCACCTACTCTATTAAATTACATTCAATTACAATGAATGGGCTGTCTAGTCCGCACCTGAACCTAGATCTCAGCCATTCTTGGCATTAAAGCCGATCTACCTAACGCCTGCTCAAAGGCACGGCTTCCGTGGCTCACCAGCCTAAGCACATTTAATTACATTCATTTCAAATATTAAATGAGGCTATGCCTCCCTTTTAGCATATAAATGCATGCGCGCTGACGTGGTTGGCTGGCTGGCTGGCTGGCTGCATGGAGAGATGCTCCTGCATCAACATGTGATAAAAAAAAACACTAAATGGACATGTAACAAGAAGGGGGTAAAGAAAATTCAAACATTAATAATTAAAGTAAAATTTTAATGAAGGATTGATTATTAAAAGGGGAAATTGTTGCTTATGTCTAAACCTATTAATTCTGAACTTAGATAAAAAGGGGAACTTATAGAAAAATGGGAACTTAAAGAAAAAGGGGAATGCCTAACATAGTAGGGAATCTAGTCTTTGGAACCTTCTAATTGTGAACGCAACTAGATTTTAAGAAAGACGTAAGTCGTTTAAGAATTGCAAGGGAATAAAAGGGACACCGATGAGCGTTTTTAGGAACGCTTTTAGGTGGGTGAGGGAAATAGGCTAATTTAACTTATTAATTGATTGATTTTCTAGTGCAACTAGGGCATTGGGTGACATGTGTACGAGGGATGTTTTTCCTAATTAAATTTAATAAAAAGAATTTAATGAGGGTTTGGGAAACTAATCACTAAGAAAACTCTATAAAAATGATGACGGAGGAGGAGTATGAATCACGTTTGGTATGCGTAAGGTTACGTTGTCAGAATTTATCTTGACTGAAATATTTCTTGTGAGAGTTGGGATACCCATCTCGGATATTGAGTGGTAGCTCGACCTTGCGAGGCGAGCTGGGAGATAGCATTCTCTGGTATTGTGTGTGTGGCCCCTTTGTGGCTCGGGGGGATCAGGGGGAAGAAGAGTACCCCGAGCGTTGGCTGAGAGGTACCGGTGAGGTCTCAGTAGTTGGCAAGCAAGATATGGATGGAGCGCACGCACGGGACAATGACTTCGAGTTCTTTGCCTTCGGGTCCAATATGCATGTGTAAATTTGCATTGTATTTTAGTCAAATTTTATGTATATGAATATGGTAGTGTATTATCAGCACCTTAATTGGAATCTATTTGAGATATAAAAACTGTTCAGTTAGTAAGAAGGATTTATGGTTGATTTCTTGATTACGTTCACGACATCTCTGGAGATCCTTTCGTTTCCAGCCTGATCCCCTTCCTCTATCCATTTAATTTGGTCTGTGTGGGTTTTGTTAGTTGTGTTTTTTTATATCCCTTATGCCTTGAAACTGTGACGAATCCAACGCTAGGATTTAACCCAAGCTCCACACTTCACCAGATATTTTACAAAACTCAATCTGAATCAGATTGAGCGTTAATGAGTGGCCTAACTAAAGAACTCTTGAAGATGTTTTTATATTCTGAAATATTTAGAGAAATCATAATGCCTCTGTGCTCCAAGGCTAATTATATCTTTTGGTTGGGGAAATGGTCATTCCTAGATTATTGGGATCTCTTTGGGTTGGAAACCCTTGGAACTTGTGTTATTAATGGATTTTCTTGCAGCTTATACGCTCCTTTAACTGGTTGTAGATTATTTTTAAGAATTTAGGCGAACTCTAGGTTCCTGGACTGGATCTAGAATGGTTGCGCTAACACTAGAATGAAAATGCTACTTGTGGAGTTTTTATTTAGTCCACCCTTGCGAATTTATAGATCTTTGCTTATAACCCTTTTTCATTTTTTTTCCATGGCAAAATCCCCGGGCTCTGTTTTTAAAGGATTCAGATCACCGCATCAATCAATTACATTTTCCTTCTTGGGTGAATTCCTTCGTCTGAGTTTCAATGGACATTTGGACCGAATCTGGGTTGTTTTGGTGCGCCTTCACCTTTTTCCTTCCTCAAACCCAACCGGGCTTGCTAACTACGCCATCCCCTGCTCCCTTCAGTGAAAGATCTGAGTTCTTAGTGCATCCTACCTCGATGAATTTCTTCACCCTCCTCACGATCTGTTGAAATCGGCCTGCGTTCTTCTCTGCATTTTTATTTTTCCAATAACTCTGCGTTTTCCCCTTCACAGCCTCCACGTCCTTCTCTCATTGACATCGATTTTAATCCTTTATTCAAAGAGGATTTCCTTCCTTACCCAACGAATGCTTCATGGATGTCCTCTGCGTTTTGAGGGCAGTTAACCATGCGTTTTTTAGCTTGATCCTCTCCGCGATATCCTTGCCAGTTTTCTCTGGATTTTTACTTGGGAAACAACCTTATGTTAGTAAGTATTATGGAAGTTGCACACTAGCGACCTGTCCTTTAGTTTGATTCGTTTCAGAACCACGCATTAATTGATAATTTGTAAATGGCATGGGGCGGATTGTGTGGCTTTATCATTGTTGTTAATTGTTCTGAATAGCGCTTTCATTTACCCAATAGAATGGCAACAATTTATTATGGCAGAGATATAATTAAGGCAGGAAACGAATTAAATATTCTAGCTAATTGATAGTGTTGTGTTATGACAGAGAAATGGCATCAGTTTTAATAGTTTTAATTGATAGCGCTATTTAGTTGTTTTGCATCAGTTTCAATAGTTTCATTTTAATAGGTGATCATAACAGTTAGATTACAGTTAAATTATGATTAACCGTTATAATAGTTTTATTAGTTTTGGCATCATCTTTAATAGTTCCATTTAATTGTGAATATAATAGTTATATAACATTGATTATGAGTAACAATTTTAATAGTTTAATTGTTTATGGCATTAGTTTAACTATTTGTTGCATTGGTTTAACTGATTATGGCATTAGTTTTATGGTGATTTAATTATGATTATGGCCTTGGTTTAATTATGATCATGGCATTAGTTAGATTAATTGTTTCGCATTAGTTTTATTAGTTTAATTGGGATCAGTGTGATTATCACTTACAATAGTTTTAATTTCCTTTACAACAGGGAACTAATTAAGGACATGTAGAATTCTTTAATGTCATCAATGGAAACCTCTTCGGACAAATTGTAATTATTAATTATAACTTGTTTATTCTTTATGATGTTTAAAGGATTGTCTTATTTTAAGGAAGGAAGGGAGGTACTATCATAAGTTTTCATAGTACCTAAGCTTGGATGCTTGAGCTTGAATAGCCCTAGGATGGTAAAATGTTATTGAGATACTTCTCGATTTTTGCAATTTAACCCTGTTTTGTGAGTAGATTTCCTTGCGCCTTGTTTGGAATGACTGAATAGAGTGCTTTCATTTATTTTCGTTTAATGTGTGATAGTTTTAGTTGGTTTCGGGCAACGTTGGATTTTATGTTGGGTGAAGGTTTAGAGTTAATTACGTTGCGCTTGGGTTCCTAGCATGCTTGTTGCAATGTGGCGACATGATTCCTTAAAATAGGATCATTGCTTGCGTTGATCGATAAGCGCATATGATACCTGTCTTGGGTCATGCGCTTCCCGATGAGGGTGTTGTTGTTCATTGTAATTGATGTTTTGTACATGGTTCTGTAATGTTTTAATGTGATTGGGTTCTTGCTCACCATAAAGGGTCTAGTCACTTGTGTCGTTGATGTTGCTTGTGTTTGGTTGATCTTGATGTTGTCAATAAGCTTAGTCATTTTTATTCTTTGCCTAATTGAATGTTCGTATGTTTAAGCTTCATTATGTGCTAGTATGCTAGGTCGTTGCATTGTATGTTGTGTGATTTGCATGCGTTGTGTTCATTGTCAAGTTGTGATGCTCGATTGTATTATTGACTTTCTTTCCTTACATTTAAAAAAACAATTGTACTTGTTTTGTGTCACATGTTTTCGTAACGGAGGGGGTCATTACATATGGTATCAGAGCCGGTTCGACCCACGACTTGGGATCACTGTAGCTTCCATTGATTAGATACATGATTATAAAATGTCACTAATTAAATTGGTTGTATTCATGCAGGTAATCAGGGTTAGAGGGCACTGCAGAGGCAGGCGACAGGGTGCTAGGGGAGGAGGCGCAATGCCCCCAGTTGCATCCACACCCGAGGGGTCCAACCCCCAGGAGACAAACAGGTAGGCGGGCAGGATCAGATAGTTGTGGGTGATGTGGTTGGGCTGATGAGGTCCTTTCAGAGGATGTTTGAGACACAGATCAGTTGTTTGGATAGAGATGAGGCCAGGGTGCTAGCACCCCCTAAGGGTCCACTGCATGCCCCGATCGGTACTGGTAGCATTCATCGCGAACTCGAGAAGGTAAAATTTCTCAAGTTCTTTGGTGCCTCAGACGACGTAGCCTCCGAGGCATGGTTGGATAATATGGCGATGTCCTTTGCATTTTGCGACCATATGTTCAACATGAAGGTCTGCATGGCGGTATTTCAACTGAAGGGGAGCGCTCTTCTATGGTGGAAGATGCTCCTGCCGCAATTGAACATGGCCGCTGAAGACGTGTCATGGGAACTCTTCGAGGAATGGTTCCAGGAGAGGTATCTGTCTCAAGAATTCATTGAGCTTCATCTTAACGAGTTTAATGCCCTACGACAGGGCAGTCGTATGGTGCCCGAGTATGAGGCCCATTTTATGGAGCTTCTTCGGTATGCTCCCCACCTGAATAAAGATAAGCTTAAGGTGAACAAGTTCATGTTCGGCCTTAATGTCAACATTCGTGAAAAAGTGAGGATTCAGATGCCTCAAACCTTGCATGATGTTGTCCAGAAGATGCTCATAGCAAAGGAGGAGCTCATCAACAGGGGTCAGAGTAGGACTTTGGCGATACCAATAGGACCAATGACACTTGGTGCGCAGCTTCATCAGACATTGGTTAGGTATCCACCAGGGTATCGAGGCACTCCGAGAAGATCCACCTTCACTGCGCCTCAGCGACCAACGCCTCAATAGAGGACTCCTTATAGAGGACCAAAACACCACCAACAACATCGACTACAACAACAACAGTTTAGGCTTGTTTAGCAGAACAGACTAGGGTTTCAGGATGTTGGGCCATCAACTTCTACTTTAGGTACTAGGAGTACTAGACCGAAGACAGGGTGTTGGACATGTGGAGAACCACATTACTAGAGTGACTGCCCAGTTGAGAGGACCAAAGCATCTGGATCAGTTGGACCCACTACCATGGGATATTTGGGCAATGCCCATCAAATTCATGCAACGATGAATAACCGCCAAGCGGAGCACTAGTCGACTGTTCTTGAGACGTCAGGTACCGTCGCTAACCAGACCCTTAGTATTTTGATATATTTAGGTGCCACAAAGAGTTTTATTTCTGGTGCAGCACTAAAAAGAATTAAGGTAAAGGTAGTCGAACATGACGAGTTTAGATTTGTAGAAATGGCTTCGAGAGATAAATAGAAGGTTGGAGGGAAGGTTACGAGTTGTAGCCTTAACCTAGGATATTTTTTCACTAGGGCCAACCTATACGTCACAATATTAGGGTCTTATGACGTCGTGATTGGTATGGACTGGATGGAAACGCATGAGGCGATACTCAACTATAAGACGGAATAGTTCAACTTGGTCAATGATGAGGGCCAGAGACACGTGATTGTAAGTAGGAACCAGGGAGTCTCCCTAAGGTTCATCTCTTCCCTACAGCTACGGAAGAGCATGCGCAAGGGATGTAACATATATGTGATCATTGCGTAAAATGAAAAGGGCATAGTGGAAGGACTAGAAAACCTTCCGGTAGTACGAGAGTTTGCAGATGTCTTCCTAGAGGAGTTGCCAGGATTTCCACCTAAGAGGGAGTTGGAATTTACCATTGACATAAAACCGAGAGCTAAACCGATAGCAAGAACATCTTATCGAATGTCGCCCCCAGAGTTACAGGAGTTGAAAATGCAACTGAAGGAGTTGTTGGATCTAAGACTTATTCATCCAAATGTGTCACCGTGGGGTGTGCCTGTGATTTTTATATGAAAGAAAGATGGGTCGTGGAGACTCTGCATTGACTACCATCAATTGAACAAGGAAACGATGAAGAATCAGTAGTTGTTGCATGGGATTGATAATATTTTTGATCAGATGAAAGGCGTGACGATGTTTTCGAAGATTGACTTGAGATCAGACTATCACCAGTTACAGATCAAGGAGGACAACATCCCTAACACCCCCTTTAAGATGAAGTTTGAAAATTATGATTTTATTGTCTTTCTATTTGTATTGACAAATGCCCCAGGGGTATTTATGATTTTGATTAATGGGGTGTTCCGCGAATACTTGGACAAGTTCATCCAATTATTCACTTATGATATTTTGATATATTCTCAGATGATGGAGGAGCATGACGAACACTTCCACCAGGTACTACAGTGTCTACAAGAGAAAACATTATTTGAGAAGTTGTTGAAATGCTCATTTTATCAATCGAAAATTCATTACTTAGGGCATGTCATCTCTGACGAAGGTATCATTGTGGATCTAGCAAAGGTAGAGGCTATTATGGAATGGCATGTGCCGACGAATTTCCCAGAAGTGTGTAACTTCATGGGTTTAGCGGGATACTATCGATGGTTCTTCGAGGGTTTTTCGAAGATAGCAAATCTGATTATGGAATTGCAGAAGAAGAACAAGAAGTTTGTTTGGACCAAGAAATGCACATAAGCATTTGGGAGGCTCAAGGAGATGTTGAACACAACACTGATACTAAAGGTCCCTGACATGGACGAGGACATCTTGGTATGAACTAATGCATCCAAGGAAGGCTTAGGCAGATTCTTGATACAAGATGGTGGAGTGATCACTTACATCTCGAGAAAGATAAGAAGACATGAGGAGAACTATGCGATGCACGATTTGGAGTTGTTAGCCATTGTATATGCCTTGAGAGTTTGGAGACACTACCTAATCGAACAGAAATTTGAACTAAAAATAGACCACTGTGGTCTACAACACATTTTCACACAAAGTGACTTGAACGAGTGACAAAGGCATTGGTCATAATTGCTTAGAGAGTACGATTTCGAGATCACTTACATAAAAGGAATAGTGAATAGACTGGTTGATGCATTGAGTCGGAGACCACACATATTTTTGATGATTCCTCTTCAGACGAATCTACGTGAAAATATTCTAACTTTACAGCGTGATGATGACTTGTACAAAGAGGTCCAGGATTTTATTGGACAAAACCCAATGATGGTACCAAAATTTGAGGGATTTACTGTGGACAACGATGGATTATTGAGATTTAATAATCGGATTTACATACCATCCAACGGCGAGTTGAGGAGTATGATCCTAAACGAGGCTCATAAAGCAGTATACATGGATCATCCAGGAGTCACAAAGATGAGGGCAGATCTTAAACCCTTATTCTTCTGGAAAGGAATGAAGGCAAACATAGTCAACTACGTGGCAAGATGTCTAGAATGTCATTAAGTGAAGGTTGAACATAGACATTCGACATGATTACTACAACCACACACTATTATGAAATCGAAATGGGAGGTCATTTCGATGGATTTCATTGTTAGATTTCTACTAATGGCAAGAAGACACGACTCGATTTTTGTAATAGTCAACACTCTAATGAAAAGTGCTCATTTTATTCATGTGCATATGATGTATCAGTCACTTGACGTAGCTAGAGTTTTCGTGAGAGAGATAGTGAGGCTGCATGGTGTTCCTAAGAGGATTATATCTGATCGAGGATCGATGTTTACAAGACAATTTTGGACTAGTCTCCAAGAGGCCTTGGGAACCCAACTTAACTTCAGTACCGTGTATCACCCGAAAACAGACGGGCAGACGAAACGATCAAACCAAATCTTGGAGGATATGTTGCATATGTACATGATGGACCAACAAAATTGTTGGGAGTAATTATTTCCACTGGTAGAATTTTCATATAACAATAGTTATCAAAGAACCATTAAGATGGCGCCATTCAAGTTTCTTTACGGGTGACCATGTCAGATGCCTTTGATATGGGATCGTCTTGAGGATAGGGTCCTGGTGGGACTGGAAGCAATCCAAGATATGGAATATCAAATGCAAACAATAATACAAAGGATCAAGGACATACATGATCAACAGAAGAGTTATGTTGATGGACGTCACGTCGACTGTAGTTATGAAGTTGGCGATCGAGTTTTCTTGCAGGTGAAACCGCACAAGAGTTTGATCAAGTTTGGAAAGGGTGCTAAACTCTCTCCTAGGTTTGTGGGACCCTTCGAGGTTGTGGAATGGAAGGGGGCCATAGCCTATCGAGTAGCCTTGCCTAATTCTTTGAGGTATATGCATGAAGTTTTTCACGTATCTGTTTTGAGACATTATGTTAGTGATCCTACACATGTGATTGACATGAGTTCCTTGTAGGTATCAGATGAGGGTGTGCTCATGGAAAATCCCATCCGCTTTATGGACCATCACATTCGACAGCTATGGAGTCGAACAGTAGATCAGGTCAAGGTCCAGTGGGACAACTATAGCCTGCACTCGACGACCTGAGAGGATCCATATGATATGCGTCAAAAGTTTCCATTTTTGTTTGATAGTTAGACATATTGGTATTGTTAGACACTTTATTGTGGCACTCATATACTGTGAAACTTCGGGACGAAGTTTAAAACAAGAGGGGGTGTATGTAACATCCCTCTCTTGCATGCACTAAGAAGACTTATTCTTTGAGTAAAGTTGCATGCAAGTGATCCGGTTCATTATATGATTAGCTGTTTTGATTATGATTATGACATGTCCTGGATCTGATGATTTTTTTTTTCTATATTTTATATCGACGGGTGCTATTGATTGGTTTCTCCTAAGTGTGCAGTACTCCAGATGTTAGAGGATGCTGATGGCATCGATGGATCTCCTTGGAATCCTGATCGCATCAGGGAGTGGACTGTTATCGTTTGAATGTTCTTGATATTACAGATGTGACATATGACTAGATATTATGATGTTGATTATTATAGCTGACACGTTTCGTTGATGGATGCAGGCTGACGGTAGCTTGCTAACAAGACTCACATAGGAGCAAAAGGGTCACGCACAAAAACCAGAGACTTTGAGGGAGAGGTGTGACAACAACCCTGCCACAGCCTACTAGCACTCCCGTTGTGGCTCGAACTATAGGTTAACGATTACCTAGTTCGAGAAGACCCACAATGCCATGAGGGGAGACTGTGACAGTGGCTCACAATGATTCTAAGGGGAGCGCAATAAGGAAGGGTCCTTATTCCTTAGAGGCCCTTAGTCCCCCACAAGGTCGCCTGATGGAGTATTGACTCCAGCGGTTTGACGTCTGCCACATTTAGTCAAGAGGCGAGCGACACCCTTGCAACACTTAGTGCGTCTTGAAGGGCACGTCGCACAAATAAACCAGAATGCAGATGAGTGACACCCTTGGAGCATGTAGTGCGTCCTGAAGGGCACGTCGTGATTTCAGCTATGGTAAGTTAATAAACCTAGTACCTAGAAAACTATGCCTCCTTCGGATCGGGTCAGCCTTAAAAATGAATGATGGTATGAGTAAAGTTAATAACAATTTTTTCCCTTAAAAACTCTCACCAAGCCTAGTGAATTTAACACCTAGGTCTAAGTAGAACATGTGATAAAAAAAAAACTAAATGGGCATATAACAAGAAGGGGGTAAAGAAAATTCAAACATTAATAATTAAAGTAAAATTTTAATGAAGGATTAATTATTAAAAGGGGAAATTGTTGCTTATGTCTAAACCTATTAATTCTGAACTTAAATAAAAAGGGGAATTTAAAGAAAAATGGAAACTTAAAGAAAAAGGGGAATGCCTAACATAGTAGGGAATCTAGACTTTGGAACCTTCTAATTGTGAACTCAACTAGGTTTTAAGAAAGGCATAAGTCATTTAAGAATTGTAAGGGAATAAAAGAGACACCGATGAACGTTTTTAGGAACGTTTTTAGGTGGGTGAGGGAAATAGACTAATTTAATTAATTAATTAATTGATTTTCTGGTGCAACTAGGGGATCGGGTGACATGTGTACGGGGGAGGTTTTTTCTAATTAAATTTAATAAAAATAATCTAATGAGGTTTTGGGAAACTAATCACTAAGAAAATTCTATAAAAAGGATGATGGAGGAGGAATATGGATCACGTTTGGTATGTGTAAGGTTACGCTGCTAGAATTTATCTTGACTGATTTTTTTTTTGTGGGAGTTCGGATATCCAGCTTGGATAACAAGTGGTAGTTCGACCTTGCGAGGTGAGTTGAAAGATAGCATTCTCAAGTATTGTGTGGGTGCCCCCTTTGCGGCTCGGGGGGTTCAGTGGGAAGAAGAGTAACCCTAGCGTTGGCTGGGAGGTATTGGTGAGGTCTTAGTGGTTGGAAAGCGGGAGCTGGATGGAGCGCACACACGAGACAACGACTTCGAGTTCTTCGCCTTCAAGTTCAGTACGAATGTGTAAATTTGCATTGTATTTTAGTCAAATTTTCTGTATTTGAATATTAATAATGATAAATATGGTATGTATTACCGACACCTTAATTGGAATCTATTCGAGATAATTGTTGCAAGAAATAAAAACTGTTCAGTTAGTAAGAAGGATTTATAGTTGAGCGCTTGATTACACTAGCTGCCTCTCTGGAGATCCTTCTGTTTCCAGCCTGATCCCCTTCCTCTATCCATTTAATTTGGTCTGTGTGGATTTTTGTTAGTTGCATTTTTTTTATATCCCTTATGCCTTGAAACTGAGACAAATGCAGTGCTAAGCTTTAACCCAAGCTCCACACTTCACCAGATATTTTTACAAAACTCAATCTAAATCAGACCGAGCATTAATGAGTGGCCTAACTAAAGAAATCTTGAAGATGTTTTTATATTTTGAAATATTTAACGAAATCCTAATGCGTCTGTGCTCCAAGGATAGTTATATCTTTTGGTTGGGGAAATGGCCGTTCCCAGATTAATGGGATCTCTTCGGTTTGGAAAACCTTTGAACTTATCTTATTACTGAATTTTCTTGAATTCATTAACTGGTTGTAGATTATTTTTATGAATCTAGGCGAACTTTAGGTACAACTGTGCCGCCGTTGTACCTTCCGTTGTCGAACACAAACGTCGTCGCCATAAGCAGAATGTCTCTTGGTAGGAAGAGACGTAGATACCCTGCGACCCGCCCACTGTTTTGGAGGTCGCTTCCGGCCCTTCCGTCAACCAGTCGTCCATATCCCTCACCATGCCGAACTGACTAAAGGAAGAGTCTGTGGTGGGAGCAGACGCCACCTCCACGACCGTCACATATTTGCCTGACACTATATCGTGAAAATAGAAAAGAAGGTAACTTATTTTCTCCTCCCTCATCTGATGTCGTTCAAATGTTGATAATGCTACCCAGAATAACAAAGTAGCTGCACCCGCTGCAACTGCGGTATTGTTAATGTTTGAACATGCATTATCAATGATCTTGCCCATCTTGATATCAAGATTCTACTGGTGCTTACCAAATATATTAATATTGATAGAATCGCAAGATTAGATTGGGCAGCAAAGGAAGAAAAAAAGTTTTTCTGTTGAGTACACTCGCGTAGAATACATATCTGCTCTTTCATAAATTAATATAAATATATAGAGAATTATGTGAATTAACATTTGTGAAGGTAAAAGTGTGCATAAAGGAAAACCAAACGTATGAATATTAAGGCGAAATCATCCATAGTTCTTGTGTCTCTATCTCCACAACCTTCCAAGCAAAGATTATTTACAGCAGGCAAAAAAACTTAATTTGGAAATGATGACACTTCACGTACACTACACTCTCTGAATGAAAATCGTTTTCATTTCTTGCAGATAGACGTGAGACGTTGTCCAGAGTAGGATTGGAAGATATGAAAAATACTTCCCTTCCTCTTTAAGATGGGAAATGCGAATTCTTCAGCAATTTATTTCTTAAGGAAGACATCTAAAACACTCCTTTTGTTGGTTAAGATTGGGAAAAATTGAATTCTTAAGAAGGAAGGTAGGGAGAGAGACATCTACGCCAGTTGCCCTGTTCTCGGCGAAAATTAAATACCCTTACAAATAATACGATTCTAACTTATATAATATGTTACTTCAGAATTGTGGAGAAAATTTTGGGAGCGTTATAACTTTCGCTCCCTCGATTAACTATATTAACTAGTTTTTTTATTAATTTATAGATACAAACTTTATGTGCTCTTTTTTGAAATTTGAAATTTGTTTTTAAATTTCATTAAAAGACTTATGTAAATGGTATAAATGATTCTTTTCACTTGAATTATAAAGCAAAATTGTTTTTGTTTGTTACAACAACTTTTTAACATTATACATTTAACAAATATTATGTAATATTATACATTAAACCAATAAGGCCCTATGATTAATCTTAAAAAACATGAAATTAACCAATAAGACCCATCTTCAAGGTAACTATTGCCCTTATAGTTTCTCAAACAGTTTTTCTAGGATGGGGGTATTTATAGGAAGTTTAGAAAAGAATATTATCCACACATAATCTTCCCTAGTGATCTAGCTATTGAAAATTTTGATGACTTTGTGTCTCTAACATAAGAAGGTTTCATTTGCACATTGTAGATAAAAAACGTTTGTAATGTCATGTTGTGAAACTATAGAATGAGTTATAATGCATATTGATATAGAGAACAAGAAAATTGTTAAGGATGAAGGAAGATGAATTGATTTCTTTCAATCTTTCGAGTTATACAAATACTATAGACTACATCAACCCAAGAAATACTTGATAATTGATTTTGTAGAGAAATTCTACCAAGATAATGGTATCAAGAAAATCTTGATACAATGGTGAGTAGAATCTAATATATATTTTGATAAAAGTGATGGGGTATATACAATGACCAATTTAAGAGAACCCTACATCCATGAAATGGTTTTATTGTGAATATTATACGGTGAAGCCAACTATTTTCATTTCAATAAAAGAAGCTAGCTACTGAAATTATTTCCACGTTTTATATGGCTTCTTACCTGTTAGATATTATTTTTGCAAGTAATTCCTTTCAATGTTTAAATTGGAGATGTAACATAGATGGATGTCCAACCAATGTATATTGTCAAATATTATGAGAATTTAAATATAAAAGAAACTATGCTCAATTGTGTGATTTCTTTTGAGCCCCTCTACACAAGTTAATTTTCTAGGAGAAATACTCAAGTTTGAATGAAGAACCCATGAATTGGATAAGAAACATTTCCATTTGGTATCTAAAACAAGATCAAACTTATTTGATAATTTATGGTGTTACTACTCCCCTCATTTGTTGCTCAAGTATGTGCCAAACATACTAGTGCTCAGAGAAATAACATATCAAACTATTCTTTTAGGCTTTAATGATTCTATGGAAAATAATTCAAGGAAGAGAACCTTCATCTCCTACGATATGTATATTGGTCAGTATGGGCTATGCAAATATAAATAGGCTAGAAAAGAAGCCAATTATATGCTTGAATACATATTTCATTAGGTACAATTCAAGAGACATGATCTTGAAGGGCTTGTTGTTATAAAAAAAATGGGTTTCTATCTCTTAGTCATATGCTCATGATCAATTGGATAATGAAATACCTTATGAAAATTCAACCTCATGGGAGGAGGTAAAAGAAATATTGAAACCTAAAGATCTAACTCCTTCACAAGGATCAAGCTTGAGGAACAGACTAAGAAAGAAGTCAAAATCATTAAACAAAATCTACTTGTGGTTGAGTAGTTAAGAAATAAATAAGAAGAAGAAAGAGAAAAAGTAGAAGTAGAAAAGGTAAAACTTGAAAGAGAGGAAAAATAAAAGAAGAAAACAATTAAGTTGGAGAATAAACTTGAAGAAGAAAGAGAAGAATAAGAAATAAAATTAAAGTAAGAAGTGGATAAGGAAGGTGACCAATGCTAATTTTTTTATCTTTTTAGCTCGGAAGATACTCCACATGTGTGTCTTGTATTTGGAAGTTACTTGTACCTACACTACTAGACACTTGACATTGTAATGAGTTTTTATAAAGTTGTGATAAAGTGGTTCTTTTATTAAAGTGACTTTTTAATAAAGTATACCTTCTAATATCAAAGTGACTTTATCTCATAAAGTGCACTTATGTTATAAAGTGAAGATGTACTTTAATATTTTAAGGTGATTCATTTTGGAGGGAATGAATCATGACCCTTGATATTGTAAAGGCAAGACTAGATCTTGGCCATTAGATCTAGGGTTGGAGAAGGAGAACAATCACTTTCAGATTATAAGAGAACGCATTGGGTAGTGTGAAAGAGACATTGAGAGAGTTTTTGAGAGATTTTTGAGATAGCTTGAGAGAGGAAAGTGAGGGAAGCAAGGAGGGTGCATTTTCCAAGAGAGAATGGGCACGTTTCCCAAGAAATTTATGAAGTGAATACTGTTGTAGTTGTTGGATGAAAAATAGGTACGTACTATACATTCTGTACAATCCGTACAACAGGCTAGGAGGGCATGAAAATTGAGGCAACATTGCTGCACAAAAATCGAGGCATCTTTTTCAGTGTTTTCTGTTCGTGAAGAGAATGATTCTGGTGATGTCTATATAGTAATTATTCTCCACTATTTTTGGGTGTTGTTCAGCTAGGATGTACAGGTCGTACATCCATTTCCGGGATCATTTTCCAAGGAAAAAAATTGGGATAGTTTTGGGTGTTGTAAGTTATTTTTCTCTTGGCTTGAAATTGTATTGTTGCGGTTGATATGTACTTTCCTGAAGCTATAAAAATCTCTCTCGCTCATTGGGTTTTCCCACATTTGGGTTCTCCCTCGCATTGCCTAATTTTATGATTTTTTCTAAGTTGAATGGTTGTTGTTCATTGCGTTTATTCCGCTGTAAAATTACTTAGCAATGTGTATTTCTGCTTATGGTAATTTTTGAATGTGGGTTTTAGAAATTTCAGAGTTCATACAAGACAAGTATCTGTAGGTTTCTAAGTGTATGATAGAATTATTTATTTGTTGATTTTTTTATTTAAATTTCTACATGGTATTAGAGCTTCGACTATGAGTGACAATGAGTAGTGAGATTTTTGGGCAAGTTTGAAGGGGGAAATCTATTGTTTTTTTTTTTCCTTTGAACATTGATAGGGAATATGGTTGCATGCATTATATTTGAGGATTGGTTGGATGGAATTTCCAACTATTTATAGTGGAAGGTTCATATATCAGTTGTTCTCAAGGAAAACAAGATTTGGAACTATGTCAGTTTTGTTGTTGTGGCTCCCACAATAGATCCCGTTGCTTTGGATTTGCATGAATTAAAGGAGGCCAGAGCTCAGAGGATTATTCTGGATGGGATGAAGGACCACCTTATTCCACACTTGGCTGAGAAGAAGATAGCCAAAGAGATGTGGGATGCTCTTAAGAACCTATTTGAGGTGAAGAATGAAAATTGGAAGATGGCCTTGAAGGATAAATTGCATGATACCAAGATGGGTAAGGGGGAGAATGTGTCTTCTTATCTTACCTGGGTATCTCAAGTGAAAGATACGTTGGTTGCAGTTGGGGAGATCATATCATATTCACAGTTGGCGAGAATAGACTTGAAAGGCTTCACCAAGGAATGGAAAGTCTTCGTGAAGTGTGTGGTGGGTCATGATCATATTCCATATTGGAGTAGACTATGGCATGATTTCACTCAGGAGGAGATCCAGGAAGGATATCATAGTAGTGGTCAAAAGGAAGACATGATTGAGGAGGATGTTTCTCTTGTTTCTAAGGGAAAGGGGAAGAAGAAAGGAAATTTCGGGAGGGATTTGAGTAAAGTCATATGTTACTATTGTAACCAGTTGGGGCACCTTGCTTCTTAGTGTCCTGAGAGGAAGAAGAAGAAGAAACATGAGGGGTCTGATACAACTACTACAACAACCAAGGAGGAATTTTCTTCCAAGTTTGATAATGAATTTTCTTTGGTTACTCTAGTATCCAGTGTCGGTAGTGGAGGATTTGGGGGTGATTTCAGATGGATTGTTGATAGTGAAGCCTCTTGTCACATGACAATAATATAGAGAGTATTCCTTATTATCATAGAGACATGTCCTAATCGACTAGTGGAGAGTGAAGGAGGTATGGCACGAGATGTACGTGGATTTGGAAGGGTTATATTATGACTCGAGTATGGAGGATTCCTGGAGCTTGATGGAGTTGTCTTTATTCTAGGGTTGAGGGTTAAATTTCTCTCAGTCTTAGCCTTGGAGAATGTTGGATATTGTACATTGTTCAAGAGAGGAAATGTATTTATCTACAGGGAGGGAGTAGACTTGGTGGAACCATAGTTGATTAGTGATTGGGTGGACATGTTGTACATGTTGTGAGGACAACCTTCGGGATACGATTTGTCGTCGGATGAGGAGAATGAGGCTCTAAGATTGCGGTGGGCCCCATGATTCAGTCTTGAATTCCGAGAGAAGAGGGGGAGTCTCTTCTAAGCACTGGCAGGAGGCTCAGTTGGTGTGATCGAACTCGTGCTCAGGGTGGAGTGGATTCTCCTAGGGGCTCAAGGTTCAGAATACTTGTCAAGAGGATGTCTTCTGGTTCGAGTTATGTGCAGGTGTTGAGGATGGCTCCAGGTTCAGAGGGATCTCCTACAGAGTACAGTGTGATGGTAGTGGATGATGGTGATGGAAGCGAGTACATCACTCACTAAGAGGGAGTGTTAGAAACTTAGATTTTTAACTCGGGAGGTACTTCACATGTGTCTCTTGTATGAGAAAGTTACCTTGTACCTACACTACTAAACACTTGACTTTGTAATGGGTTTTTATAAAGTTGTGATAAAGTGGTTCTTTTATTAAAGTGACCTTTTAATAAAGTGTACCTTCTAATATTAAAGTGACTTTATCTCATAAAGTGCACTTATGTTATAAAGTGAAAATGTACTTTAATATTTTAAAGTGTTTTTTTTAGGGAATGAATCATGATCCTTGATCTTGTAAAGGCAAGATTAAAACTTGGCCATTAGATCTAGGGTTGGAGAAGGTGAAGGGTCACTTTCAGATTGTATGAAAATGCATTAGGTAGTGTGAAAGACACATTTTGATATTTCTGAGATAGCTTGAGAGAGGAAAGTGAGGGAAGCAAGGAGGGCGCATTTCCAAAGAAAGTGTGTGCATGTTTCCCAAGAAATTTATGAAGTGAAGACTGTTGTAGTTGTTGGCTGAAAAAGAGGGACATACTATACAGTCCGTACAACAGGCTCGGATGGCACAAAAATCGAGGCAACATTACTACACGAAAATCGAGGCAGTTTTTTCAGTGTTTTTTGTTGGTGAAGAGGACAGTTCTATTGTTGTCCATACAGTAAGAATTTGGCACTATTTTTGGGTGCTATTTAGCTGGTTCATATAGGTTGTACAACCATTTATGGGCATGTTTTCCAAGGAAAACATTTAGGACAGTTTTGGGTGTTATAAGGTATTTTTCTCTTGGTTGGAAATTGTATTGTTGTTGCTGATATGTACTTTCCTGAAGCTATATAAATATCTATCTTTCATTGAGTTTCCCCACATTGGGGTTTTCCCTGGCATTACCTAAATTTCTAAGTTTTTCTGAGTTGAATGGTTGTTGTTAATTGTGTTTATTCCTCTACAAAATTACTTAGCAATGTGTATTTTTGCTTATGTTAATTTTTGAATGTGGTTTTTAGACATTTCAGATTTCATACAAGACAATTATCTCTAGGTTCCTAAGTGCATGAAAAAATTATTTACTTGTTGATTTTTCCATTTAAATTTCTACCAAAAATGAGGAAGAAAGGCACGAACAACAAGGTACCAATAAATATAAAGAGTGGCCTATGGAATACCAGACTCAAACTGGTCAACCTCCTATTGAAAAATTCATTGATTTAACTATGGAACATCTAGCCATCCAAAAATAAAGTACATCAACAATGAAATATATTAAAGGTAAAGACATTGCAATGAAACAAGTAGCTACTCCTAGTATCTTAAGAAAATATCTTGTCTTGGCGAGAGAAAAATATACTTGATGATCTAGATTGGATCGTTATATTATTTTTCATCTATCTCACTTTTTTGGTGGAAAAATTGGAGGAATCAACTTCTAGGGCCATTTCGGTGGTGGGTCCAAATTTGGAAATTTGGATCAAAAAGTTTCCTGAAATATTCTAAAGCCATATTAAGGAATCAAATGACACTTTATTTGGTCGAAATATTACTACGAAGGAATATTTTATATTCTACACATTGATACCTTTCCAACAATGCAAGAATCGCCTCAATCGAAGTTTACATGCAAACGTTATACGTCCACAAGTTGACCTACCTTATTGATCACCATGGTGTGAGTGGATGCCATGTCATCCTTCACTACTTAGAAATGTGGGGCTAGCCACATTGTGTATTTTCTAATAAAATTATGGAAGCTCCAAAAACTTATCACAATTGACAATTGAGGAATTCAAAAACCTACCCCTAGATGGCTATTGGGCTATGTTAAATACCAGGCCACTAGGAGGAGAAGGGATTCCATTCTATGTTATTGTATTTTGTTCCATAGTGGATAAAAGCAACTGGGAGTGGGAAATTAGAGAGAATAACAAAGGGGGTTAGTGTTTTGTACCAGTGTAATATACCACAGGTCTTAGGTAACTCCATAGAGAGTGCCTTCTCCTTTGTACTTACATTATTTCCATACTAGAGAAAAGAGAGAAGAGTAGCCTCACCTTCAAGATAGATTTTCTCTTGTAAGGGTTTCTGAGAGAAAATATTGTTTTAATTTGTGGATGGTGTGTGATTTTTTTTACCACTCTCTATTTTCCGCTTTATATCTATTTCATGCATATGCAAAAAATTAGTCACTACTGCATTTGGGTCAAATTCCGACGGCGTGTTCGACGCAATTGCCACTTTCTATTGTCGGAAGACCGACAAACCTCGCACCCCCTCAAACATCGTTTCACATGACGTCATTTTTCCGACGACCTAGTTTTCGTCTATATTGCGACGTTTCAAATGTGGCAAGAGAGACATTGCAAACGTGGCGAGACCGACATTTCAAACGTGGCAAGAGAGACGTTGCAAACGTGGAAAGACTGACGTTTAAAACGTGGCAAGTGAGACGTTGCAAACGTGGGAAGTGAGACGTTTCAAACGTGGCAAGTGAGACGTTTCAAACGTGGCAAGAGAGACATTTCAGAGGTGGCAAGACTGACATTTCAAACGTGGCAAGTGAGACGTTTGAGACGTGGCAAGAGAGACGTTTCAAAGGTGGCAAAAGAGACGTTTCAAAGGTGGCAAGAGAGACGTTCTGAAGGTGGCAAGACCGACAAAACAAGGTATTAGCTCCGACGTGGTTGCTATGGGAGCGACACTCTTGGACGTCGCAAGAACGACGTCCATCAGGTGGCAACAGCGATGGCCAGGAGTTACTAGCTCCGATGTGGTTGCTATGGGAGCGACAATCTTGGAGGTGGAAAGAGAGACGTCTTGGACATGGCAATAGCGACGGGAAGAGAGTGAAACACGTCACAATTGCCACCTTTGTGTAGGTATTTAAAAAAAAAATACAATATCAATATCAAGACCTAATAGTCATTCCAAGCCCAAAGGAGGAGTAAGTCATATAGGTGTCAGCTAGTGACAACATACATGGAAATTTCTTCCTTCTTCATTAACATTTTCTTGAAAATTAAATTTACGACAAAGAAAAGATAGAACTTATCTACAACCTTCAGTGCACACTTTAGCTTCAGTCGCTTCAACATCCATGCTATCTCGCCTTTCACTCTCAAGCCAAGTGGGAGATTGCATCTCCATTTCATTTAAGTTCAAAGCTTCATCATGATTTATGACAACAATTTATTCATAAGGATGGTCTTTCAATTCAGCCAAATGATGCAGAACAGGACGCACACATTCACTCAACAATTCTGATACATATTTTGAGCAATCTGCATCATTGAAAGATTTTTGTTCGTTGTTGATGAATAGACAAATATCTTCTTCTTGAAGCTACGCTTCATCTTGTTCTTCAAGCTTTGATTCACCTTCAACATTCTGCCCAGCTAGTACCTGAGAACAAGTCATAATCATAACATCTTCTGCCTGC